>JAKZAO010000003.1:8930607-9402181 GCA_023053555.1 Branchinecta lindahli
TCCAACTGCTGGGAATTGGGGGTGGGGGCAACTTCTAAACGTACGACTGGCTAATGCTCAGCAAGGCTTCAGGATTATACCCGGTGATAGATCATCTCGTCATTTCGCCATAGATCATCTCATCTCGTTTTTGACAGCTCGTCATTTCAGTTTTTGCTGGAAAAACCGAAGCCTTGGCCATAGTTTTTAACGATGGCCAAGGCTTCAGTGAGTCCTCTGATCACCTTTAGGAGAAACTGTAGGCTACTACTTTTGAATTTAAGGAATTAAACGTCCTGCCGTTCTTCTGCCACTGCCCCCCTGTGTCCGTTGTGTTTCCAGTCAGACAGGAATGAACCACATTTCCGTAACCCTCGGACTAGTTTCAAGTCATTGGCATAGGCCTGGTCGCTCAAGCGATTTTTATTTTTATTTGTAATGGTTCAGCGAGAGATCTTCAGTCAAGAAATGAAGAGATCTTCAGTCTCGAAGAATTGCATTTTTCCTCTGAAATTGACATAATGGTATTAAAAATTTGTACCAAAAATGATCAAAGTATTCAAAATAACAGAAAAAAAACAGGCAAGCAGACTAAACGAAAAGCAAACTAAAAGAGGAGTGATGCACCAGAATGCGAGGATTCGAAAAACTAGCAAGCTGCATCGTGCCTTTCCTCTGTTTAGTATCCTGTAAGGAGTCGGCAACTTACATATGTTCACCATTTATTTCATTGGTAGGCAACAAAAAATCCTGAAGTCCACAAAAGAGTCGTCAAGTCGATTTCTTTCCTTGTTATAGTATTCTCTCAACGGTAGCCTAGGTTGTACGCAATTAACATAGTTAAGAGTACTAAAACGAGGAAACAAATGGTGAACTCTGTTTAGCATTCTTTGAGGAGTGTCAACTTATAAGTTTAAAGTTCATCACTTCTTTCCTCGTTTTAGCATCCTGTCAGGGGTAGGTAATGAGCAAGGTTATTAGTACTCAAACGAGGAAACCAGGAAAGTATACTAAAAGCACGAAAGGCAAGCTAAAACGACGAAAGAACTGGCAAGCTGCACCGTGCCTTTCAGGCGTATTCTCGCCGTTCCCCGAGGACTCCATTTGAGGAGTTCCCGGGTTTTTGTTTGTCTCGGGGACTCACTCCCCGTATTCTCGCGAGTCCCCATCGACGAGGAATGCTCTGATTATCATCACCATCATCAAAAAGGACTCCCTTTCAGATTCGAAGGGGAATCAATTTTTTGCTGGTGTTGGTGCAATGTGCTCCCCAAAAATTCTTGAAAATTCAGCGTAAAATTTAGCATCTTTGCTGAATTTTTCGATGAATTTCATGCTGAATTAGTGCTGCATTAATTAAGCGAAAATTTAAGTCCGAAAGCGAAATGCTGCATAAAATCCTGAATTAATTCAGCATTCTCGCTCGTTTCGGACACGTTCGAATTGTTTTTTGATAAGAAATAAATTTTTTATGCTCTTGGAATAGATGATGGTCCATAAGAATTTCATTGGCTATACTTATCTTTGCACTTAAATCGCTGGGCAGCGACAGATTCTGAAACTTGTAGATGATCACTCTTTTAGACTGTAACTTCCGAGACTTGGCTTTTACTCTATGGCCCAGGAAATTCTCCTGTCCGATTTGAAAGTGATTCAGCATGCCGGCCCTAACTGGCTCATCTCAGTCTTCTGTGTTTATCGATGCTTTGCCATACATTGATCAGGGATATGATGAGCCTGGAGTTAGAGAAGCGGTAAGTGAGAAGTCTCAGATCCCGATTTGGACTGTCGGAATGCCATTGGACTAGGACACCATCATCAAAAGACTAATTGAGAATTAATTTGGGGGCATTGATTTGAGATACAGCCAAAGTATCGACCTCCTACAATTCAAAATTTTTTTCTAAACCCAGCCTGTCTGAGGTCAAGAATGGACATTTGAGCCCGCCTGTATTTAGACATTTTTCTGCAGCATATCAGTGCCACACATTTCTTAGTCTTTGTCACGGAAACAGAAGTGAGTTTCCACACACTCGAATCATAGTGGGTTTAGACTTTGCGTAAAATCTGAGCGTATTTTGAAATCCAAGCGTATTTTACGCACACATTTGAGCTAGAAAAGATTTCTAGCAATACGGATGTATTTATATACAAAACAGACTGATTTCTCAAAAACGACGTATTGCTAGAGATCTTTTCAAAGCCCAAATACGTGTGTAAAATAAGCTCGTATTTCAAAATAGGCTCCGATTTACGCAGTGTGTAAACGTAGCTGAAACTCGCGGAAACGCCGTTTTGTGTTTTTGGCGGTACTTTCAAATGCCTGAAAAAATACACCGCATGCCACCGGCCACCAGAATCAAAACAAGTGATCTTTCTCACGGATTCAAAATCATCTCTCCACTTAATAAAGCAGATCCACAGAAGGTGTGAAGATACGGACCTGGAGAAGCTTCGCGACAATTTACTTCTGCTCCAAGAAGACGGCACAAAATGCACTTTCCATCATATACCAAGCCACAGAGGTATTGCTCAAAACGAAGTCGTGGACAAACTGGCAGGGAAAACCATTGAAGGAAACGCGCAAGGTCCAGCTCAGCTAACCACCATCAGAGACATACTTCGAAGGAGATTACCCGCTCGAACAACAAGGACAATCCAGGCACCGTTCAACGACAGACAATCGATATCCCTATACTTCAGGTTGAAATCGGCCGCTACCCTAATGAACAAGACTCTGTTCGAATGGGGACTTCACCAAACCCCCCGCTGCAGACTCTGCAACTCTCAGGACGAAACTCCTCAACACCTCCTGTTCGAATGCCCGAAGAACTCCAGTGAAAGAGACAACATCACCCTTTTCTGCGAGAGAAACAGAATTCAACACAGCTTCGAAAGCATAAGAACTTCTCCGATGCCCAAAGCCCAAGAAAAATTCATCTATAGAGAAATGATCAAGATTCTTCAACCAATCCAGGCCATTTAAAGGGAAAGATGTAAACCAATCAAAGCAACAGGAAGGCGGAAAGGGAGCTACAGAACTGTGGAACCCAACGCCATATTTTGAAGGAAGGAAGGAAATAAACTTCAAATAAAATCTTAATAAACATAACTTCAGGCTAGAGGGATCTTTAGTTGCATGTCCCTCTGATTGATCAGTAGCCAATTTTATTATAGGGATTTACCTTGCCGCTAAATATGAATACCCCGCCGAGCTGGAGCCACGAAATAAAAATCATCTCGACATTTGCTTTGCAAATTCGAGCCACAAAAACCTTGGTGGTTGCAGAAACACTCTTTTCAGAGCCACAGCCACATACACTTTGTGGGATCGCAAAAACTGCCTCTAGAAAAACATCTGTTCCCAGTGTTCCGGAATTTCTTTGGAGTGCGTGTGGGTACATCCAAAATAGCGACCCAACAATTCTATTGTTTTGTTTGTTGCAGTGCCAGTCTTTCTTAAAGATGTATTCTCGCCGTTCCCCGGGGAATCGAGGGGAACGGCGAGAATAAAGGCTGTCACTCAACCCGGACCGGACGGAAAACAACAAGAACACAGGGAATGCCTACATATGCACTTTTGTTAAAAAACAAAACAGAAAAACATTCATGCAAAGGAATTCGTCTGGATCTATTTTATTTTAACTTGATTCTACGTTGTTATTATTTACAAACAGAAAATCGTATTCTCGATGAAATGAAGTTATTATTAAATCAGTTTCAAATCACAAGTAAGCTCAATAGGCCTACTGATCTCCGAATTTTTTTTAACAATCCATAACGTTTGTTTTTTACAAAAACATTAGCACAAGTAATTCCCGAAATCTACTCCCCGAGAATCTGAAATAGAGTCGTTTTTTTTATGATGGTGATGATAATCCAGCATTTCCCATCTGCGGGGACTCGCGATGCCGAGAGTCCCCGGGACAAACAACAAGGCAAGGACTCTTCAAAAGGAGTCCTCAGGGAATGGCGACAATACGCCTTAAGTCAGGAGCAGGGGCGTCCCGACATCTGCCTGATAGGGGGGGGGGTGCAGCTCCAGAAATTTACCGGAATTTTTCGAGTTTTTTTTCCGAAAATTCTCCGTAGTGAACCTCTGCCTAAACTCTAGAATAGTGTTGTGTTCTGAGGTTGTGACTTCGACTACGTGTTACAAACAACAACAAAATAGGTTCATTAAAGTTTAACTGAAAAGGTACCGTAGCTTATTTTCAAATCTGATATTTGAATATACCGCTCTAGTAATAACGTTCGGAGTGTGCGCTGCTTGCATGACAAAAAAAATCATCCAGACGCGGAGAATCTCTCTTTCTTTCCCCTTTTAATGAGGTAACAGGAATTGTCTTAGCCAACATGAACGCTTTCCATTTTAGTAAGACATCTTTCAACTCAGGAAAGACTTCGAATATATATTCAAACTTTTAGTTTGTTTCGAGGCTCTCCTGGCTATTTTCGAGATCATGCCGGAACAAGGCTAACTCGTATATCGTCTCGGCTTATCACTGGAAAGGAATCGAGAAAGCTGTCGAAACTGGAGTAGACTGTACTGTGATATTATTCCTGGAACAGTATTTGTAGTTGGGAATCATGCAAATTTCACTAGGTTGCCTAATTCTTGAAAGTTACGTAAGCTTAGGAGATTACCGGAATCACCCGATGAATGATATGCTGTGTTGTCTGTCTGCAAGAGTCACTCTGCTAAGTTGAGTGCCAGGGTCATCTTGGCAAGCTGTGAGTCTACACTTATCCGGTAAGCAGCCAACTTCTGGTAGATTCCCTGAGCCAACTTCGGGCAGATTCCGTGGAGCAAATTTCGGTAGATTCCCTGATTCAGCCTCCAGTAAATTCCCTTAGACAAGTTCCGGTAGACTCCTTGTGCAAGATTTCGGTAGATTCCCTGAGCAAACTTCCGGTAGGTTCCGTGATCCAGTACGCTCAGAAATTCCTGTAGATTCCGTGGGTCAAGGTCCGGTAGATCTCCTGATTCAGTCTCCAGTAAATTCCCTGAGACAAGTTCCGGTAGATTCCTTCAGCAAGATTTCGGTAGGTTGCCTAAGCAAAATTCCGATAGGTTCCCTGAGCAATGATCCGGTAGATTCAAAAATTCTAGTAGATTCCGTGGTTCGAAATCCGGTAGATCCCCTGCTCCAGCCTCCAGTAAATTCCCTGAGACAAGTTCCGGTAGATTCCTTCAGTTAGATTTCGGTAGATTCCCTGAGCAAAAATTCCGGTAGGTTCCCCGAGCAATGATCCGGTAGATTCAATAAAAAACAAATTCAGGGGAATTTAATAAATTTTAACTGGCGCTGCTTTGGCGCTGCTTCGCCGCACCAGTCAAAATTTGCCGTAATTTTGTTTCGCAAGCCTTCTGGGGGGGTGTGCAGCCTCCCCCCCCCTCGGGACGCCTCAGGAGTGGACGGTTAAGCCCACCCGAAGCCCAAAACGTTTGTTCTTAATACCCTATGCCTAGTACAAATTTGCATCTTTCAGGCATTTAAACTCATTGAGGAAGAAATGAAGACTTTCAGACCAAGCAGAAACTACTTAGAACACCTACCTCCTCTAAGCCTTAACTCATTTGAAACCCCAGTGATGAAAGCAGAGATTGAGCGACTGCAAAAGAATCAACCAATGGATGTCTTGAGCATGAAGCGGTATGAGCTTCCACCTCCACCTCCTGGCAGAGCTTCTGACCTAGTCGCTTGGACTGAGTGTGTGGATAACTCCTTCGCGCAGCTGGAACAACAGATGCTTAGAATAACCAACCTGGAGCTCATGCTGGACAATGGTTGTGAAGCATGGAAAAGCCATATTAAGCTTGTTACTATTATGGTCCAGGAAGAACAGAAGAAACTGCAGGACATCCGCAAGCAGATCCAAGAGATCAACTGGGACAGGAAAAGAAGTCAGCTTGACGCAGGGGAAAAATTCAAGCAGCTCGAGAGTTCGTGGGTTGGCCTTGTGTCAAAGAACTACGAGATTGAACTGGTTTGCAATGATCTAAGGGAAAAGATAGCCCAGACAAAGAGAGAAAAAGGTATTTAATGGTAAATCGACATCCCTGACCAGTTTCTTATTTTCCTAATTATTCTGTGAACACCTTTGTAGTAAAATTTGCTTTGCTTGCAAATAAAGACTGTAAGACACGCCTCAGCTAGGAACATCAGCAAGAGTTTTATTCCCAAACCAGAGCAGCTTGACCTTATTTTCTTGGGTCTTGGTAGATATTTCTTCATCATCATCAACAATGTGAAAGTGGCGCTGCCCAGTTGAGGCTGCGATCAAGGGAACGGCAGAATTAACAGAAACGCCATTTACACAGTCTTCGCTCACTCGAACTTCACCTTTCTCACTAGTCCTCAAGTCTAACCAGCTTATTTTTCCATTGGTATTGCCTGTTATCAGTGTATCATGAAAAAACTGAAAGGATGTTTTCTGGTGTGTGTCTATAACTCTCTCAAGAACAGCATATGTTTCGCCTGGCATGCGAAGATCCCATATGTTTATGAGATTGTCTTTCCTTGCACCACTTGCTAAAAAGTGTCCACTTTCGTGGAATGCCAAATGGGTGATTCCTCCACTATGACCCTCAAGCACACATAGTGGAACTCCTTCAGGTTCGCAATTCACTGAAACTGTCCTTAGGTAAGACCCAACTGCATATATTGAAGGCATTGCTGGGTTAACAGCTATGGTGGAAAATATGCCCTTGAAGCCTGTTTTCTTCATGTCTCTGTGCAGATATTCACGTCCGGGTTTTGCAACATCGAAGACATGCAAAATGCCATCAGTTCCACAGTACAATTTGTCTCCAGAAGGGTTGAATGCTATGCTGTATGCTGACGCGAGCTCATCAACGTGGTCAAACATTCTGTACGAGGCAACAATTTCAGAAGCTTCAACATTCCATAAATGCACCGGTCCATGCTTGATTGTGGTTGCAAGACAGCACGTTTCTGGCTGCCACGAGTTTAGCAATGGGTACCACTGATAGTCATAAATCGTTCCACCTTCTCTGAAGGACACAGTCTCTTGCAAAGTTGACAGTTCAGGGATAATACCATTCCAGTAATGCCCAGGAAGGTTGAAAGTCTTCATGGCATTGTTCTCAGTGCAGGTAATCAAGCAAGATCCATCAGGTGCAAATTTGCAACCTTTTGTAATGGAGCCAAGCTCGGGGCTTTCTGCTATAATATGCATTTGTTCAGGTATAAAGCCCTGAATAGTTAGCTCGTCAGAAGAAACATAAGGAGCCGAACCATCTGGTTCAGCTCGGTTGTTGCCGTGAAAGTCAACTTCGTCACTAGGCGGTGAAGCTATGTGTTCCGTAGATGGAGAACGTGACTGTTCAGTCTCATCCATTTTCAGACCTGCAAAGATTGTAAGGTAAGAATGACGATGCTGCAGAAAAATAAAGTAAGAAGATCAGTCACTGCAGAGTGTTGTATTATTATTATTTATTTCAAATAAGGCCAACATGGGCCACAACATAGCAAATAACACTCAACAAATAAACAAATGTAAGTACCAGGTCACTTACGTGACTCAAGTCGTAAGCCCCGCGTACAACTCACGAGTCCACGCAAGCCATACAGGCAGAGAAAGCCGCATCTTTTCCGAGATATTTGTAACACTCACTTGAAATCCATATGCAAGTACAAGACTATTCCAACCTAACTTCCACTACTGTTTGTGTTCTGTGTTTTCTATTCCCCTTTCCACTTCCTGCTCACTGTGTTGAGAGAGCAACACTTTAGTTTTGTCCCTTTTTTTGTTTGTTTGTTTTTCCCTAGTACCCCGATTTCAGCTTATTACTAGAAACTGGTAAGGGTCTAACCTCTGCGGTTTTTACGGAAAGTGTGGACCTTCGGCCAGATTGATGAATATGACATTACATTTTGGAAGGCTTCGCAAAACTCTTGCCTGGGGCAGAAAAGAATGGTTTTTGCTAGTCCTCGAGCCAGAACCTACACTGTGTGAAATGAAGTGGAACCTATAGGCGTTTTTCCGTGCTCCCACAAACAGGTTGTGGGTCGATTGTGGCTCCAAAAGAGCATTTCCGCGGCTTTTTGTGCGGCCCACAGGTGTGTTTCCACGACTGGAACAAGATTTTCGTGGCTCGCTTTGTGGCTCAAATTTGACAAACAATTGCCGAGGTGATTCTCGATTTTGTGGCTCGATTTTAGCGGGAAATTCTAATTTAGCAGCAAAATAACGTCAAAGCAATAAAAGTAGAAACTTTCTCAAGTATGTATACATAAAACTGAAAATCCTTTTTGCACGGAATGGTAAGGACGAAAGCCTGGATTTCTATTTACTGAGATTTTACATGATATTTATTTATATATTCAGACATTTGAATTACCGCCCAAAAAATAGACAAAACAGCATTTCCGCGAGTTTCAACTTGTGGCTTGACTGTGTGGCACACAATCGTGTTTCGGCGAAAAACACTCGGAAGTGTATGGCCCACAACTGTGTCACGGAAAAACGCCTTACGTCAGAGAGGATTACCTGAAGTTATGCAGCCAAGCTTTTGTTTCAGCAAACAATGTTTCTGCTTTCGAGTGGAAAGCTCCGTTCTAGCAGGCAGACAGTTTCAAATTGACAATGGACAATAAATGTGTGGATATGGCTCTTAAACTTTAAAAGTTGGCACTGTCTAGGGAACCGGGAGCCATACTTTATGTCCTACGGGCTACGGAACCGGTAGTTCTCACGGAAACCAAACTGCAAGAGCTACGATTCCGGGATCTGACGTCATTGACTAACGGAAACTTGTATGTGCTGGCTCCCGTTCCGGTAGTAAATGGAAATAGCTCACGGAAACTTCATCGTATCAGCTTCTCGTCCGGTAGTCTCACGGAATTATGTACTCAGAAGCTAGGGAGCCGGTAGATGATACCGGAAACTATATACTTGTGGCTTGTGCTCCGGTAGTATCTACATGGGATATAGAACTCACGGAATAGTTTGTATGAGAGCTAGGATGCCGGGATTTTCACTGACTTAGAGAAAAGAAAGTGGGGAAAAATTTACTACCGGAACCCATATATTGAGAGCTAAGGTACCGTTAGCAACGACTATTTGGTTGAAAATGTCCAGCTCACGGACACAGATGGCTAGGGGCTAGGGTTCCGGTATTGCAAAAAAAAAAATTACTCACGGACCCATATTAGTGAAGACTACGAGACCGGGAGTGAATAATTTTAACTCACGGAACCCAACTCCTGTGGGCTAGGGTTCCGGTATTGCAAAAAAAAAATTTTACTCACGGACCCATGTTAGTGAAGACTAGGAGACCGGTGGTGAATATTTTTAACTCACGGAACCCAAATCCTGTGGGCTAGGGTTCCGGTAGAGTAAACAAAAATTAAAAATTCACGGACGCTTGTCAATATGGACTTCGGGTCCGGTAGCATATATTATCAGCTCACGGAATCCAACTTACATGGGCTAGGGTTCCGGTAGTGCGTGATTATACTTATTAATACGTGTTACCCCAGTTCGTATTTTTTTCGCACTACCGGAACCCCAGCCCATGGGAGTTTGGTTCCGTGAGTTCAAAATATTCACTCCCGGTCTCCTAGTCTTCACTAACATGGGTCCGTGAGTAATTCTTTTTTTTTGCACTACCGGAACCCTAGCCCCTAGCCATCTGTATCCGTGAGCTGGTCATTTTCAACCAAATAGTCGTTGCTAACGGTACCTTAGCTCTCAATATATGGGTTCCGGTAGTAATTTTTTCCCCACTTTATTTTCTCTAAGTCAGTGAAAATCCCGGCATCCTAGCTCTCATCCAAACTATTCCGTGAGTTCTATATACCATGTAGATACTACCGGAGCACAAGCCACAAGTATATAGTTTCCGGTATCATCTACCGGCTCCCTAGCTTCTGGGTACATAATTCCGTGAGACTACCGGACGAGAAGCTGATACGATGAAGTTTCCGTGAGCTATTTCCATTTACTACCGGAACGGGAGACAGCACATACAAGTTTCCGTTAGTCAATGACGTCAGATCCCGGAATCGTAGCTCTTACGGTTTGGTTTCCGTGAGAACTACCGGTTCCGTAGCCCGTAGGACATAAAGTACGGCTCCCGGTTCCCTAGACAGTGCCTTAAAAGTTCTCTCATTGCTAAAGATATTAGAGCTTGCCCTTGGCTCCTTTTAGTGGTGATATTAAAAGTTTTGAACTAATACAGATAATTTTTTTTTTCAACGGCATTTGATAGCCCTTGTCGAGCTTGTTTTCGGTTTGACAAATTCAGCGGTAAGGTAAATGCAAAAAAAGTGGCATTTTCCCATGGGTCAGAAAGTGCTGCCATCTATTGTTTCTACCCGTTTCTGCTTGTGATTTCTGATTAGTTTATCATTCCATTTTTTTGCACTTGTGATTGAGGCAGAGAATTGGTATCAGATATGCCTCTTAAACTTTAAAAGTTCTCTCATAACTAAAGAAATTAGAGCTTATCCTTTGCTCCTTTGTTAGTGGTGATATTACAAAGTTTCGAACTAATACAGATACAGTTTTTTTTTATACGGCAATCGATAGCCATTGTCGAGCTGATTAAAGTATATTCGTCCTTTTCTGGTACAAAAAATCCCTTCATGAAATACACCATTTTGAAAGTTTCGAGGGTTTAAAAACTTCAGCAGTAAGGTAAACGCTGAAACAAAAATAGGCGGATCCCAAATGTGGGACATGTAGGGGACTTGTAACTAACTATCAGCTGTTAGACCATACATCATTTTCGGCAATGAGGGGTTTGCAATGCTAGTTGGTATTAATTTGTTTCTGGTGTATTTGATGGTAAAAACAATTTGGTTCCATGAGAGGGACTTGTAAGTAAAAATCGGTTGCTAGATCACTGTTGTTTACACAAGGGGCTAGAAACTTTTGCAAATTATTGCACATTTCATTTGATCACTGTAACCTATCATTAAGTACTTATGCAATGGATACAAACGATAACGTAAAACAACAACGTAGTTTCGCAATAAGTAACCTAGAGTTGCATCTATGGTAATTTGATCGTGAAAGGTTACAGATAGCTTTATAATAGCCTACCATCTAGGGTATATAAGATAACATTCCAAGTTTTCATCCATCACTATGTCTATGATTGTAAAGGATAAAGTTCAACTGATTGCAGAGTCAACTTAGTCCTTTCTTCTGATATTCTGTTTACAACGCTAAGGGATAGCCTTTGACCATATGATCACGGATTGTGTCATCAGTTTTCTTGAAGAAAAAATTCCTCTTGGAATATAGCATTTTGAAATCTTTGATGGGTTGACAACTTCAGCCTTTTACAGATAGCCACAATACAAAACCAAAGTGATTCTCTCGCAACACTTTAATTAGTGAAGCAGAACAAATGTTACGGTAACATCTCATGTTGCCCAGGCAACATAGATCTAGTTTTTGCTGACTTGTTCCCGATGAAAAATTCTTTGACTGTGTAGTAGTATGGTATAGTTATACGAAAAGTTGCATGGAATGGTATGTAGTAGTATGGCGTAGTTTGATTAGTGATATGTAGTAGTATTGAGTACTTTGATAAACATCCCTCCAACTGGGTTAATCTTATGTAGTAGTATTCGATAGCATCCAGTTTGCTAGTAGTAGCGTGTAGTAGCAACAGTTACTACTGCATGCTACTTTTTCGTACTGCTCCATACAACTAATTCTCAGATATTTTTCATCGAGTTATCACACTTGCAATTTACTTAGTCCCATCTTTTTTCTCTTCTCTGTTGAACCATTTCTTTTTTTTACTTCCCACTTGCAATGATAATTTGCTGTGTAACAAAATTAATGTCAGTAAACCTTCATGGATCTATTATGCTGGTGCCTATTGTCAGTTAGCAGAGCAGCCTTGACAGTGTAAACTGGCTCATAGGTGATACAGCTGAAGACCAAAATCAGAACCAAACCTCTATTTTGGGATGTTTGGCAGATCTAGAATATCATATAAATGTAAAATTTAAGCAAACCTCCCACTCAGGAAGACTCTAGAGTACTAGACAGCCAAATTAGCAGAAAGCTCCCAGATACCAGGTTAGATCTAGCTTAGATTGGTACTGGACAAAAGTCAGATTTAGGAGATTAATTGACACCCAGATCAAAACATCTCCCAGGTAGGAAACGATAACAGTGGTCTAGTAGACTGCCTAACCTTAGCCCTAGGCTAGCAACACTTCAAAAAAATCCCGCAGGATTTGCTACTGTGATTAATCTTGTCTCTATTGTGATAAGATTATCTCTAAGTCAGATTAATCTTATCCCAGTAGAGATAAGATTAATCCCAGTAGCATATACTGTACTACAGGAGGGGTACCTGACCTCGTTTTTACTCAACCTCGAATTTTGCCGCGAAAATGTTAAAATGAAAGTTCAGTGCTATCATGACAGTCAAGAAGCAAAATCTGAATTTTTTTCAACAGTTATGTCCCAAAATATTACAATTATTTGTCTTTTCTTTGTTTTGAACCTGGTTTAAAAAGGGATTGTCTGGTTATTAGCCTTATTACCTCTATCTTTTTCATCACTTTGCAAACAATCTGACCTCATGTAAAAATGGGTGAAACTGTTTGAAAAGAAAATTATATTTAACTGGAAACATTGAAGTAAAATTCATATCCCCAACATGTAAACCATTCTATTACTATTAGCTTCACTCTAGTATTTTTGTCATGTTTTTTGGTTCCTTTTTAAGCGAGATATATCTCACTAAAAAAAAATTCTCTGGAAATTTGAAATCTTGTCTGAGGACCTGAGGTTGGGTACCTCTCCTGTACAATAAATAAACTTTAATCCTTACTTGGAGAAACTTTTTACACAGTGACTGTGTTAAGTGGTTAGGTTCATAAAATCTGACTCAGATTCCAGAAAACGTCAACCTAATCTATTGTGTTGACACGGTGCAGTCATAGAAGGTGGATCAGCGGTCTTTTGCTCATTTAGCTGTTTATTAGTCACCCACGCTTTGCACTTACAAATTTTCTGCGACAAATATCAACCGCATAGAGTGAAAGTAGTTTTGAAAGAGAATTGCCGTCGTGGCGAGAGCGACCTGCAGCAAGCAAGAACAAACAAGGAAGCTGTACCTTAGTTTTACGGTTTCTTTATTTGCTGTACAGAAAATGTAAAATTCAAACGGTATGCCAACAGCACACGGCTTAATAGGGGCATGTTTTATCACTCAAGACGACAGAAGCGGTCCATCGTCGAAGACACAGAAAGCTTTTCAAACCCAATACAGTGGGACATCATTCGCATCTCATACGAAAGTATTCCTTTACTAACGATGGTTTCTCAGGCACAGTCCATAGGAAATGGAGTATATAACTATTAGAAGCTGTCACTGGCTTTGATTTCCAGAAAATTCCTGACGGTGAATGAGTGCCTTAGAGGAGAGCTTGTGCTCGGCACACACGTGTTGCAATGATTGAAAACAACAGCAATGCACGATTACGAAGTTTATTTATACCAGTTCTCATGCACAGCAAGGTAAACAAAGACACGGCAGTATTCAAGTTTGTTAGTTATCCTGGCGAGGAACTCAGTTATCTCAGTTTGATCCACAGGAAGTCCAGCGGTGGGCGCTGGGGTCGCCGCCTCAGCGAGTTTATGTTAGATGCACCAGGTTAGAACTCCATAATCTCTTCTACTGGACCATAAACTTTTTGATGCGTGTAGATAACGGTCTCAATTATTAAAGCTAGCATTCTCAGATCCAGGCATCATATCCGTAAAAATAATAAAAAAAATACACGAAAAAAACTGAATTTACATCGGGGAGTACTCGTACACCAAGCGAGAACTGCTCTATCAGTGCAGTCTACGACACAAATTAGTCGGTTATCACTAAATTATTGCATATCGTTCGGAGGGCTTAATTAAACTATCTGGACATTTAAACAAGTTTCTCAGGGCACTAGCGTCTACAGTCGATAGCACATCACTCACGTATACAGTTCAGACATAGCATCTATGTACTAAGTACGGACAAAAAGATTCAGCTACACATCAAATAATCCCACGCCTTTGGAGTTAGCCCTGTGTTCACAGAGCGCTGAAGAATTTGAGAGCGCCGTTTCAAGTTCTACCGGGTCGCATAACGATTAATATTCGCGTTCTGTAAGCAGCTTTTGCAGTGACTATATAACGGCATTAGGTTCTACAGTTTCTATTCAAAACTGGATTTTCTGCATCATTTCTTCCAAAGTCTGCAACTCACACTGACTGTCTCGCTTTTGCTTTCCCATCAGCTGCATTAGAAACCTAGAAAAGACAGGTCACCCATAAGCGATACTAAACAGTTACCAGGGAGTTTAAAGCAGAGCTGATGGCTCATGGCTGTCACTATTTCCTTACATAGAGAGTATTTTGTGCACTGACTCATCATTCGCATGTATCCATCAAATACAAGGTTTGTCTGCAAACCCAGTCTATGTTGCGTACTTTCATAGTAAGTAGGCAGTGCGTGAGTAAAAGCAAGGGACTGGATCATCTTTTCTTATTTCTTTTGGAGTTTCAAATTTCGTATTGACTCACGAATTCGTGTGTACAGCTTTGTCGGTCTGTCAAACAAGGTGAGTCGACAAATTTAGTCTAGTTTACGTACTTTCATCACGGGCAGGCAGTGAGTAAATAAAGTTAAGGAGCCGGGTTTGGGTTAGTTCTTTCGAAGTACGAAGTACACTGGCAAGGTTTATCAGGAAATTCAGCCTACATTTCGTTCGTTTGTTGCGTCTTTTAAAAGAGACTCGGTCTCTCCTTTTACAGAAAACGGAGAAGAAACTTCGAGTCTCTTACGCTTCCATCGTGAAAACCAAGGTTCACTTTTCACGTAGTATGCTAGCTAAAATTAGGATTACCCAGTTTATCTTAAGATTTCTCCGACGTGGATCGAAACTTTTAAGATTTGACATAAGTCATTATGATAACATAAGGCCTGATGATGTCCTCACCTTCTTCAACTACAAAATATTTATCAGTTAAAAGCAGGTGTGGATCGTTACCTGGCTGAAATTCAATTTAGTGTACATAGTGTATCGAGAAATTTATAGAAGTGAAAGCCTTTTTGCTGCAGTTATATTACTGTTGTTATTATTACTACAGAGCTGTGGCGTTCCCCTATGTCTTATATCTGGCTCCATTCTGGAAATTATCCACAACTACCGAGCAGTCTCGAGTCCGGTCGCTTTATTTTCGTAACCTAAAATACTTACTAAAAACGCCCCCCTGGACGCGCAACAGGTACCTACTGAGAAAATTCAGCCTGGTAGAACCCAACGAGGCTGTAGATAAGCTAGTTCAGAAAGTTCTTGGAACGGCCGCACACCCGTAGTTACCAATACTTTGCGCCCAACGGATGACCACTGATTAACTCGCCCTTTGTGGTTTTCTTCGTTTGTAGTGCTGTATATATTTTCTCGTTTATCGCTAACTGTCTTTTCTCTCTATTGTTGCCATCTATGATATCTATGTTAATCTATACCAAACATCATCTAGATGCCATCTATGTATTATACTACATGCATACTGGAAATAGGACACGAACTCCAAACTGATAAGGAAAGATCAGCCTACGAAAGAGATTATTTTAAATCCGATAGTGATTTTAGGCGATTAATAGGTATATAAAGATCATCTTACTTTAGAACATGCTTCATTTTAGAGATTGTCTGCAGCATATCGTCCTCTTTGTTCTGGTAAGCCAGCGAACCGGACTTAACGGCTTCCAACAGTTTCTCAACCTTGGAACTTAGTTCAGTTTGGCCATACAGCTTGTTCGCACTTTCCACTGCCTGTAAAGACAAACACGGTGTTATCGCAAAAACACATTCAGGCTTTGCTTTTGAGCTCTTGAAATTATTCTCTTGTACAGATCAAACGTTGACACGGACGTCTAAACCTGAAGCAGGGAGTACACAGTGGAGTAAACGTAAACTGAAGGAACTCTATTAGAATATTACTAGCCAGTCAACACTTCTTTCATTTGCGAATGATATGTGTAATCTTCAGCAAGAATTTGTGCGATTCTTGAGAAGAGCGAATAGACCAATGAATTTAATTTTCCGTCAAGGAAATCAGAAGCTACAGAGGCAGTAAACAATGAACCCAAAAAACCTGGGAAAAAGACAAAATACCATTATGCTCCCGATGAATTTTCTGTAGCTGTGTGGTGTTTGTAAAGAACAGGGTAGGTACGTGAGTATACCCTGGGCGACCTGGCCCGACTGGCCGAAGTCCTCACATTTTCAGTAAGTAAGCACGCATTTTATTCTGATTCGTTTCTTTCGGAAGTTCATCCACAATAATTGTTTCGGATGAGCTTTCAGCGCGAATGGGCTCCTTCGTAGCTGTATGGTCTCTAAACCTCATAAGGACGTTAGCGGCGTATTCTCGCCGTTCCCCGAGGACTCCTCGGGGAATCGAAGGGAACGGCGAGAACAGAGGGAGTCACTCCACGCCGACTCCGCGTACGGAAAACAGTGAGAACATGGGAATGCTTCCAAAATAGATTTTATTCGGAAAAAAAATATACAGTTGGCGAAATTAATCTGGATCCACTTTATTTTTGGTTTTGTTTATTCTGATTGATTTTAATTAATTTTACATTGCACCAACACCAGCAAAAATTGATTCCCCTCTGAATATGAAATGGAGTCCTTTTTGATGATGATAATGATAATCGGAGCATTCCCTGTCCGTGGGAACTCGCGAGAATACGGGGAGTGAGTCCCCGGGACAAAGAAAAACGCGGGGACTCCTCAAGTTGAGTCCTCGGGGAACGGCGAGAATACGCCTTAGGTTATCTGCCTGACAAGAATTTTCAGGCAGATTTGACACTACTGACAGTAAAGTTTCTTACCTCTATAGAGCGCGCCAAGTCCGGGAAATATTTTGGAACGACGCGGCTTTCTTCCATTTTTTCCATCTGGTAAACACGAGATCGTAGCTCCGCGCGTTCTTTCTTTAAACTCATTATTTCCTGCAACAAACATGAATATTAAATAATATATGAGCAAGAACTTTTGCAAAACTAAGCATCTGAAAAGGATACTACCAGCAGGTCGAGAACTCGTCAATTTCTACAATGCCTCAGCTTCGACATATTATTACTATTTGTCGGTTTTACCACGGGCCTTGCTGAATAAGTAAATAAATATAATGCTGAAATAAGGCTGTTACGCTTCTTACTTCACAAAAAAAAAGTTCATTTAGAGAAAGTTTGGTATATTAGAAATCTAGCTAAACTGAAGCTCACTACGGAATTTTAAGACCGAAACGTATTATATTTTATCTGATGACACTATCGAACGCTACTTAACGGCACCACATTTGACAACTTACCAGCCTGTTCAGTTGGTACCAAATGCAAGCTCCCTTAGTGCATCCATCGGTCAAATAACTGACACGTTTCACTCTTGATTTGTTCAAACACCATGCCCCTAGGGAGTTAACAGAGTCGGGGCCCCCTTTTTGGTAACTTTGAAAAAAAAGCTTCTTTTGATTTTTGTATTTATTTAACGTATTTTGACTTTAGACAAGCTGACTCAGAAATGAAATAGACAAGTACCAACTATGATTTTGTACACGTTATAATTACCATTTCGGCCTTTGTCCGGGCCTATTCCGAGGTTCGTCCCAATGAGAAGCTTTCCGAGAAAAAGGACGTAATGAAGACAAATAAGATAGCGTGACGTGATTTAATTTCCATCCTACTGGTGGAGCATACCCAGTGGCCATTTACCTGAACTAGAACGATCATCTCAAGGTCAGCCTTCTTACTGACGTCGGTGGGTGCAGTCGTTCCGAACTTTGTCTCGTCCACGACCGATGCCACTGGCGTCTCTGGAATGTCGATAAGACCTTCATAAGATCTGCGCTCCTCGTCTAATTTCTGTATCAGCAATCTTAGTTTCTTCTCCAGGAAGCGGGAGTCAGCGCTGCCATTTAATCTGGAAGGGGAACGTAACCAATGACCACTAATGTCTAGATTTAATCTGATCAAATCTGGCCTGGTTCAGGATTTAGACTTCAAAAGACGTCAAGGTCGAATGAGGACTAATTTCGAACGAATTTCAATTCCCGTTCTGGTTCTGAAAGTCGAACACACAAATTCTGTATGGATCTTCAGAAATAGGTACAGAGCAGTATGCCGATAAGTCTAGATAGCTTCGTAATAACAGCATACCTTGAGAAGAGCTCCTCAGGATCTGATCGCGAGTCCAGCGATCCGTCCGAGCTCGTACTTTTCAACGAGCGAGATCGACAGTCTTGACACCGCACACCCGGACAATCGCTAACCTGAAAACAAGGTGTCTTAAAAATATGGCAACTCATCGAACTGGGCTGATAGTAACAACACCGATAACTAATTTCATTTTCTCAACACGAAACATTCTCATAGCTCTAGAAGGGTTTTTCCGTGCTCCCACAAACAGTTTGTGGGTCGATTGCGACTCGAAAAGAGTGTTTCCGCGACCTTTTGTGCGGCCCACAAGTGTGTTTCCGCGACCAACAAGATTTTTGTGGCTCGAATTCGAAAAACAACTGCCGAGGTGATTGTCGATTTTGTGGCTCTATTCTGGCGGGAAATTCAAATTTAGCAGCAAAATCACTGGAGATGCATCAGAAATACTCTGACTATCTACAAGTGTTTACAGATGGATCGGTAAAGGACAACAAGGCAGGCTCAGCCTCGAATATACCGCAATATAACCTGCATATCCTAACTAAAATTGCCGACGGTTCGTCCATCTTGACGGCAGAGCTAACCGCGATATGGAAAGCACTAGAAGTCATCTCAAAGAAACCGCCAACTAGTCGGAAAGTCGTTCTTCTCACCGACTCTAGATCCTCCCTTGACCTCATAAAGAAAATCCATTGTCAAGCAGAGGACACGGACCTCTGGAATATAAGGAAGTTACTCAGACAACTGCAAAACCAGTCTGTGAAATGTGTATTCCAACACATCCCAAGCCACAAGGGGATCAAACAGAACGAAGTCGCTGATGCACTGGCAAACAAAGCAAGGGAGTCGCTTACCCAAACAGCCCAGAAGATCAATACATTCAGAGACATTCTAAGGAAAAGAACTCCCAGATCGATCAGCAAACTTCACAACACACCCTTCAAATCCAGACGGGAGCAGTGCCTCTATTACAGACTAAAGAGTTGTGCCTTGATGCTGAACAAGACATTATTCGAATGGAAACTCTCACCCAGCCCTCTATGCAGAATGTGCAAACGAAAGGACGAAACCCCTCAGCA
This sequence comes from Branchinecta lindahli, assembly GCA_023053555.1. NCBI lineage: Eukaryota > Metazoa > Arthropoda > Branchiopoda > Anostraca > Branchinectidae > Branchinecta > Branchinecta lindahli. The sequence goes on from JAKZAO010000003.1 coordinate 8,949,883, forward strand.
CCTACTGATGGAATGCAACCAAAACCCTCTCCAAGACCAGCTGCGCCAGCTCTGCACCAAAGAAAAGCTTCCTTTCGACTTTGAAGCAATCACGCAAATGGAGCTCAGCAAAAAAACTGAAGAAGCCGTCTATCGAGCGATGATGAAAATACTTGCAGCCGCGACAGATCAACTAGCTCAGACAAGTGGATAATTAATGACATCATCCACTATCAACCACAAGAAGAGGGTAATTCCTCCTGAGCTCTGATCTCAGTCGAGGTGCCAATGCCAGCCAACCATCCACACGAAGAGGATAATTCCTCCTGGGCTCTGATCCCAGTTGAGGTTCCATCATCAGCCCCACCATCAATAAGAAGAGGATAATTCCTCCTGGGCTCTGATCCCAGTCGAGGTGCCATGCCAACCCAAGGAAAAAAAACCGAAGAGGATAATTCCTCCTGGGCTCTGATCCCAGTCGAGGTTCCATCATTAGCCCCACCATCAATAAGAAGAGGGTAATTCCTCCTGGGCTCTGATCCCAGTTGAGGTTCCATCATCAGCCCCACCATCAATAAGAAGAGGATAATTCCTCCTGGGCTCTGATCCCAGTCGAGGTGCCATGCCAACCCAAGGAAAAAAAAAACGAAGAGGATAATTCCTCCTGGGCTCTGATCCCAGTCGAGGTTCCATCATTAGCCCCACCATCAATAAGAAGAGGGTAATTCCTCCTGGGCTACGATCCCAGTCGAGGTGCCAATCTCCACAAGATCAACCAAGAAGAGGATAATTCCTCCTGGGCGGCGATCCCAGTTGAGGTGCCATAGACCGACCCGTCGACATCTCAGAAGAAGATCAACCGGAAGGCGGAAAGGGTCGCGCTCCCCAGCTGTCCCGATGCCATTAACGAATATAAGAAGAAGAAGAAAACAATAAAATTAAAAACTTTCTCACGCAATTTAGTATTCGTTTTGCACGGAATGGTAAGAACGAAAGCCTGGAGTTCTATTTATTGAGATTTTAAATGAATTTTATTTCTATTTTTAGACATTAGAAATTACCGCCAAAGAATATACAAAATGGCGTTTCCGCGAGATTCAACTTGTGTCTCGACTGTGTGGCACACAATCTTGTTTCCGCGAAAACACTCAGAAGTGTGTGGCCCACACTTGTGTCGCGGAAAAGCGCCTTAGATATTAGGCGTTTTTCTGTGGCGGAGTTGTGTAACACATGAGGCGTTTTTCCGTGACACAACTGTGGGCCACACAGTTCTGAGTGTTTTTCGCGGAAACACGATTGTGTGCCACACAGTCGAGCCACAAGTTGAAACTCGCGGAAACGCCGTTTTGTCTATTTTTTGGGCGGTAAATTCAAATGTCTGAATATATAAATAAAAATCATGTAAAAATCCCAATAAATAGAACTCCAGGCTTTCGTCCTTACCATTCAGTGCAAAAAGGATCTTCAGATTTATTTCCACATATTTGAAAAAGTTTTTAATTTATTGTTTTGACGTTATTCTACTGCAAATTTGAATTTCCCGCCAAATTCGAGCCACAAAATCGACAATCACCTCGGCAGTTTTTTGTCGTTTTTGAGCCACAAAGCGAGCCACGAAAATCTTATTGGTCGCGGAAACACACTTGTGGGCCGCACACAAGGCCGCGGAAACACGCTTTTCGAGCCACAGTCGACCCACAAACTGTTTGTGGGAGCACGGAAAAACGCCTATGAGGAAACACAAACGTGTGCCACACACTCGACTCACAAGGTGAACCTTGGCGGTAATTTCAAATGTCTCAAAACAAAACAAAATCCAGTCAGAATCTCAATAAAAATAACTTCAGGCTTACGTCCTTATTGTTCTGTACTATAAGGATCCTCGGTTTTCTGTCTATTTGCTTGGTAAAGTAGCTAATTTTATTATCTGGGCAGCTATAATTCTGAATTTCCCGCCAAATTTAAGCCACAAAATCGAGAATCACCTCGACAGTTGTTTGTCAAATTCGAGCCACAAAATCTTTGTTGGTCACGGAAACACACTTGTGGGCCACAAAAACGACCGCGGAAACACTTTTTCGAGCCACAAACTCTTTACTAAAACGCCTAGTGTCTTGGCTCCGGAACTCCTTGTGAGGACGATCGCCCAAGAGACTGCGGGTCCTCAGTAAATTAAACTCGAGATTCTACCAAAGTTTCTTTCCACATTCCTCTAAACTGCCGTAAGCCGACTCCCTGTTTGGCCGCATAAGTATTTTCGAAGTACATGTATGTATCAGTACCTGGATGCCCAGAACTAAGTTTACCAGACGTTGGCGTAGGCCAGTTATGTATTTGATGGCATCGTATTACTGTGTGAATATGATTAATATGTAATTAATCGTAGGCGTAAACTGATTACTAGTTGAGTTTAGGAGAGACTAATTAGGTAGATAGGGGTTCACGTCATCGAGTGGAGGAGACGCAGCCATTACAACTGTTTTGCAAGTATAGTGAATAATAGCGTAAAAAAATAGTTTACTTACCACAGCTAAAGAAGATCTTTTCATCTCGTTCTTGACATCAAGCAGCTTAATCAAATACTCATTAGCATCACACAACTTCCTCGACACATCCACAGCCAACTGCTGACTCCCCACCGCACTTTCATACTTTAGTAACAAGCTAAAAAATCTTTCTCCTTGTGACCTCGATTCCTCCAAGTTCTGAATTAGAATATCATTTAATGCACTGAGATTGTTATGACTAGCTTTCACTCGTTCAACTTCCAGCTCTAGTTCTTTATGAGATCCAGGCTTAGAGCTATCTGTTCGTGGAGGCGGGACAGGTTTGGGGTTCTTCTGGACGACTTTAGAGACGTGAGCCTGCTTGATGCACAGGCTTTCCACGACTGGACCTGTAGCTTGGCTGACGGGCCGGGGCAGTAGTGACTGCCTGGAACCTATAAAGACAAAAAACATGTAATTTGATTCATACACTAGTTCTGAGATATTATGTCTTTCAAAGATTTTTCTTTGGTCGGAGAGACGAGAAGAGAAGACCAAATGAGTACGAAGAGTGACTGGTGTCAGAGCGGATGTAGGCGGCCTCAAAGCACGTTGTTTCGGCGTAAACCAACTCAATTCTCTACTTCATGATACCCTGTAACTATTCCTTCCATAAAAGTGTCGTAAGCAATGCCCTAACTTTCATATTACAGAGTCTCTAACCCCTTTGCTCACTCTTCTGTTTCTTTCCGTCACTATTAGCGTAGCGAATCATTAGTTCCTGGCTTGTTTCATGTTTATTTTTTCTTGTCCGAGATTGTTTCTTTATGTGTCACTGGAATGTTTGATGCCTGAAACATTGTCTTGAAGGTGGCCCACAACATACAGTGGGCTGCATGAAGCAAAAGCTGAAGATCAGAACCTAACTAAAAAGTCCTGAGTGTTTTTGAGTCTACAACAAACGTGAGTCCTAGTCTGCGTCGACGCACTTTGTTTTTCGATAGAATCAGTGTCGTGGTTTTGTAACATTCGCCGAATAGGTCCCAGCTGTAAGACGTGTAACTAGAGAATCCTTTCGAGAAAGCAGAGAAGAACCTACTTGATCGGAACCGAGCGTAGACCTCCCGTTCTCGGGAGGGATTGACAAATATGTAGCTTTGACAAGTTTTTTTTCGCCGGATATAAAGAATGTATTTCCTGGAGTGAGACATTGTAATACCATGTTGTTGTCTTGGACCGAAGTTATGCCTTGGACACTGATCAGGGCCGGGTATTCCCGGGCGGGAATTCCTGCAAGAATTTTCGGCACCATTGTCTCTTCCATATGGAAAATTTAAATTTTTTCAACTTGATGACGAAAGTAAAGGAAATCCGGCCGGGAAATCCTTATCGTGTGTTCGCACTATTCGGTGGTTCACTTACTGGATGGCCGGCTTCCACTGTCCAACTTCCTACAAGCAGATGAGTCGGACAATTCTTCCTCTTCTTCCTCAATAATTGCATTGTTTCTCACAGCATTTGACTTTTTGTGCACTTCTGCTAAAATCGAGTGAAGCTCCGTCAGCCTCTCCTCATTCTGTACGGCTTGGGACTCGATGGATTCTTCAAATTCACTGAGCAATTGAGCTTTCTCATTTTCACTGAGTATCAGTTGTTCATTGAGACGTTTTATTTCAAGTTCAGACTGGCGCACTTTTGTTTGAAGAAATTGCACTTCGTTTCGGAGTGAGACCAGTGCAGCTATGTGTAACTGGAAAAAGAAAATGATAACATTTAATGCACTTCTTTTATACCTATCTGGGTGAGGTAATCCGATTCAGTCCAACTCGTATCATGACCTGACATTCTAAGGTTAGTGACTAATGCCTGTCAATCAAAGACACAGATAAATGGAAAGTCCAGACCAGACTAGAGAATGTGTACTGATCCCCTTTTCGAACCGAAGCTGTAAGTTTTCCAGTTGTACTGAATGAAAAAAATATCACAAATAAGGAAAGCATTAAAGCAACAGAAATCCCAAGTGGTTATAAAAACCAATAAACGAGTATGCATTTTTACTCTGCAAATGAGGGATTGATGACAACAAAAGTTATACTTTCTTACAACTAACAAACCCTAAAAAGAAAAGGATAGTTACCTTATTTGCAAAATTCAAAAGCACATCACAGTCAGCATGTCCTCTTGTCTCACCTTGCTGGTTGCCATACCTATCTGGGCTACAGTCTCTAGCCCCGCTGTCAACTTCACCGCTGCAGTAAGAATGTGAGTTTGTTCCTGCAAAATGGATACTATTAAGACATTAATAAAGCTCAAAATCCTACTGAAAAACTCAGGTGGCAAGAGGAGTTATCTGTTACAGGCTACTTTGACCAGAAACTCAATCAAGCAACAACAAAATAATATATTTTGATGCGATTGAGTGTTATATCTTACCGAAAGTTGAATAGCCCTGAGACTCTGCATCAGAATTATGAGCTAAGCCAGAACAATTCACAGTTAATGAGTGATTTCCAGCTACATTTCCATCCATACCGAAAAGAGAAGCATTATCACCATACACTTGAGCTTGCTCTATGTCTCCTCGAACAGAGACCAGACATTGGACAAATTGATCATATGAAATTTGTCCATCTGAGCTGCCTCCCATCTCTGCTAGGATCTGGTTAACATCAACTGATTCTTCAAGACCCATGTCCTTCAGGACCTTGACCAAATCAGTGCTGCAAAATAAAAAATCACAAGATTAAGCTCAGTAATATCACCATAACAAAGGCACACAACGGAAGCTGAAGCAGACAGCCTGGCTTGAAAGTCACTTGTCTTTCTCTGCTTTTCTTGCTTTTATTCAGATTACAATCCTAATCATCTTCTTGGTCAGCTCTTGGGCTTTCCAGTCTTCCGTAGGAGTAATACTCCAATACCCTGCCCCCACAGCCTATTTAACTAGTAAAAAGCTTCAACAACAACATGGCTTTTATCTTATAACTTTATGTTTGTGAAATATTTTTTTTGGAATCAGTGGGATATCCACCGAAACATAAATAGCCTATGTTAGCCTTCTTCAACAGAATCACGGCCAATTTGCCTTTTTCCTGCAATTTTTTCTTTAAACACCAATTCAAACAATTAAAAGTAAAATTTGCCAACCTTTGATTAGAATATTTTCTAGTTATTACAGTTTACATTGCAGCATTCACAATCTATTGCCAATCAATATAAAAAGAAGAAATTGGGTTTTTGGCTCTTGCAAATTTTGACTAGGGTGAACTCGGGAAAGTCCGGCCATTTACTATGCTTTTTTTTCAAAAGCATGATGGAAGATTTCCTGTTAAGTGTCGGACTTGGTTGAATGTATCTCTAGGGTAGTTGACATTCTTGCGGATATTTTGCATATCTTAGTTTCTTGATAACTTAAATAAGTTGAGTTCCATGGTCCTTGTAACTAGGACACCTCAGGGTGGCCGGATTTACCCCAAATTTAGGGTAAATACGGCCACCCCGTCTATCTTTTTTATTTTTGAAGATAAAAATAATTGGAGCCTGACATCTTGTAGAGAATGCTGTGATCACTATGAATGCATCTCTAAAGTTAGGCTATGTCATCAACAGAAGCCACCACATGTCAGAACCATTGATTTTCCCTTAGTCTGTGGTAACTCCGGCCGGCCGGACTTACCCCGGAACGAAAATGCAGGACAATGACAATGTGGTACACACGAAAATGTGGTATCTTGTAAATCTTGATCATATATTTGAATAGGAAACTTCAAATACAATCAGAACTGCGTCCACAAACTTTGCTCAGACTTGCACTCATTTGCGTTTGGCAATGATCGCCTAGTACGCTTTGATCCCTTGACGATTTACTTAAACTTCAAAAGACCCTGATTCAGTAAGCTTTAATGGCTTAATTTTTAAGCTGCTTTAATTTCAACTTCAACTGGAATTTCTTGGTATAGCCTAGGTATTCCAACTTTTTCTGTTTCGTAAAATACTTCGCCCTTTAAATGATTTATTGTCTCGTTAATGATCATTATTGTTGTTTCCTTCACATTCATTGTTTTTTTACACCAAAACTGCAGTCCCCCTTCCTTGTCCTCAATTAGTTTTCCAGAAGTATCCCCACGGCGTCGGTAGAATTTTGCAGATGAATATTGCGAAAGAGGCCAACAAATTAACAAGGACTTTCTTATAGACTTTCCGTCTTTTTAGTGGGTTAAGCTGAAGTCTTTTCCAATGAGCATCTTGTCAGTCTGTCTCCTGTTGCAACGATTAGCAAGAGCAGGAAATTGAAAATGCTTGAACTGGCCTGAATCATTTTTTTTTAACAAAGTAATAGGCTATTTCAGTTAAAAATCCCTTGTTTGGGGGAAGTCCGGCCAGTGGCCGAAGTTCCCTCATGCGAGGAAAGTACGGCCGGCCGCTCTTTCCCAAAACAGGGTATTTTGGGGGTAAGTCCGGCCATCACTCTAAGTCAAGTAGCTATAGCTATAAAATGTGGAAATATTCTGGGGAACTCTCCAATCACCATAGATTGTAAGTACATTTCCAAAAAAGCTGTAACTGATTGCATCTCCAAGAAAAACCGACTTTAGTGAAGTCCCCTACCCTGGAACCATAAAAATGGCCGTCCTCTAATTTTCAACCTGTTGTAACTCCGCGAGGTAAATACAATTGTGGAAATCTCCGACACTGTTTCCAAGTGCTATCCTTAAGGATGAAAAGAGGCTAGTTAGCCACAGTAAATACAAAAAAACACAGACGAGGGGTGAAATGGCCGGACTTACCCAGTGGCAGGACTTTCCCGAGTTCACCCTATTCTGTTTTATTTGCAAGAGGTAACACCTTGCTCTAAGAATAGAACAAAAAATGTGATTTGACTAGAGGCGTTTTTACTGTGACACAACTGTGGGCCACACACTTTTGAGTGTTTTTTTGCGGAAACACAACTATGTGCCACACAGTCGAGCCACAAGTTGAAACTCGCGGAAACGCTGTTTTGTCTTTTTTGGGTGGTAAATTCAAATGTCTGAATATATAAACAAAAATCATGTAAAAATCTCAATAAATTGGACTCCAGGCTATCGTCCTTACCATTCAGTGCAAAAAGGATCTTCAGTTTTATTTCCACATGCTTGAAAAAGTTTTTAATTTTATTGTTTGATTCCAATTTTGACATTATTTTGCTGCCAAATTTGAATTCCCTGCCAAAATTGAGCAACAAACTCGACAAACACCTCAGCAGTTGTTAGTCATTTTTTAGCAACAAGGCGAGCCACGGAAATCTTGTTGGTCACGGAGTCACACTTGTGGACCGCACAAAAGGCCACAGAAACACTCTTTTCTAGCCACAATTGACCCACAATCTGTTTGTGGGAGCACAGAAAAATGCCTTAGTTTAAATTGTTTAACCAATGCGTCTGAGTTCACATGTCAATGTTGTTCTGCCAGTGTTTTGGAGTCTACAACAAACGTGAGCCCCCAGTAGGGTAGCCACTAAAAAAAAAATAATCAAACCTGAGCTTTTGAAGATCAGAATTTGATTCTCCTATCTTTTAGCTTTGATTTGAGGCCAAAGTCACCTCTCTATCTTGCCTTTAAGCATCTTAAATCTTCTTTAGAAAACAGTATTTTACATAAGGAAATGCCTATCCATTGACTTTAGGGTTTTGACCATCTAGTGGCCAGCTTGGAATTATGTGCTTCAATGAAATTCTACGAAACTGGGTGATTTTGAGCTGGTTTTGAGTGCATGGGGAGCCCCAGCAAGTGAGTTAGATGAGAAAATATGAATATGATCATCAAGGTTATAGTCCAATAGACCTATTGCTGCTATAGGCTGCTGACTTTTCCTCCTTAGTATCAACAAATTTTTGTAGGCAAGTTCAGCTACTTTTTTTTACATCAAAATTTACATTGAATATTAAAAAATAATATTAAATAGCTAGGACATCTTACTGATAGTGATGGCCTTAAAAAAACAGACAATTTTGTCCTGAAATTCAGGACAAAATTGTCTGTTTTGTCTGTCAAAATTGGCTGAATGCAATGGTATTTTTAAAATATTTTTTGGAGATGTTTTAGATAGGTAAAACTGATAAGGAAAATTCACAGCAATTCATGCATTCATTACAAAAAAATCGCCAATTTTTGCCACTAGGTGTTTTTGTGGCTACCCTACCCCCAGTCTAAATTCTCGCCGACGCACTTTGTTTTTCGATAGAATCAGTGTCATGGAACACCAGAACTTCTGTTCTGGTGTTCAAATTAGAAAACCTTATTATGACAATTACAATACAATACCAGGAATTTGTGGTAGACTGACTACATCCAAAGACAATAATAGTGGGAAAGACCGGCGACTCCCGTAAGCCCCATGAGTCACAACAATCAGCGCCGTTTAACGGTTGGTCTTTCGTTAAAAAATTACTCTGTTGACATTTTCCGCCGTGTTTCAGCAGAATCATCGTCAAAGCGCGTTTTGTTTTGGTGGAGACAAAACTTGGGCCAATTATCGACGAAGCATTACGTTTTCGTGACGTCATGAAAGAAATAGGAAAATTTGATTAAGTTGATATTGGAGAATATATATTTGTTTTTGAACGATATCGCGGTCTGGATCCCGGACTATACCATGAGCGTCCACTCTCCACTCAGATTTCCTCTTTAATTGGAATAAAAAGCAAGCAGAAACACAATCAGTTACTTTTTTTGAATGGAACAAAAGTGTTGAATTCACGGGCAACCACTAATTTCACAGTAAATAATGACAGCGCCAGTCAACGCCATCTTGCCTATTACGTCAAACCTGCCGTTTTAAATTGGACAAAGACCAAACGCTAGGAAGCAGCACGATCGATTTTCAACGACGCGATTTTGGCCGAGTCGCCGGTCTTTCCCACTATTACTGTCTTTGACTACATCTACTACAGGCTACTTTATGATTATAGAAAATCTGAATTATTACCTTGAGATGTATCCATCATCATCTTGATCACAAATGAAAAAAAGCTGTTGAATGAAACTATCATTTTCTCCAACATGCATATTTTCCGCTGAAGACCCACAAGTTTCTGTACGGTTGGTGCTGCCATCGCTACAACTGCTGGAATGGTGTGAATCATTATCAGTATCTTCTTCCATGTTTAGGCTTCTGGCTAAGGGAAGTGACAGGGATATTGGTTAAATCTATAATTATTCTGTTAGCAGTTAGTGATTGTTTACATATTTATCTTCTGTTTCTTCATGACAACCATCGGGTTGAACTCTCTTTACCTCTATGAAAGAATAAAAATCTTCAGCGCCTTTTTTGGCAGTTTTGAATTCAGCCGGCACGTGCTCCTTCCCTTCAGTTTCAGGCAGGTTTCACTTGGTATCCTTGGTTCAGGCAGCCTTCCTTCAGGAATAAGCCTAGGCCCTTAGAAAGTAAGAAAATATTTTCCAGCTAAGAAGATGGGGTCTTTTGACCAGTCTTGACTATATTGACTTCAAAATCTGTTTACCAACGGCAACAGTTTAGGCTACCAGGGTAAAACTAAAACATTGAAATTCGAACACAGTTCGAACACATCAGAATCCCATCACGTTGATCGAACAGTTGAGATCAGATGTTTTATTCTGTTTTTCATGAAAAAGTCATGGCACTTGCAAAAAAAAAAATATAATAGCTAGCCAAAAAAAGCTGCGAAAACCCTAAAGTCCTAAACTCAACTGCTGCCACTGCCGCGTTAGGTTTTGGCAATGCTGTAACCTTTGGACCAGAGAAAATTAAAATTAAAGGTTGGCCAAGTTTTAGTTTTTGATTGTTTAAAAACTGTTTCGGAAAGCCGGGAAAAGGCCAATGTTTCTGTTGAAGAGGGTTTACATATCATCAGAATCACTGAAATTAGTAAATGTCACACCAGTTCTTAAATATCTTGCAGTTGGTTTTGTTCCAATACTTGTGCAAAAAATATTTACTTGGACATAGTACAGGAGGGGTACCTGACCTCGTTTTACACAATCTCGACCACGGCCCGCTAAATGTTGAAATGAAAGATAGAAGTTATCCTGGCAATCAATAGGCAAAATATCACTTTCTTCAAAGTCATGTGTCCAAAAATATACTAAATTCTGTACCTTTTGTCCATTTAGTAGCTGTTTTAAAAGCTGTTTTCTGCCTGTTGACCTTGCAAAATCTTCGTTTTTCATCATTTTTACGTAAATCGAGGTCAGGTTAGAGTGAAGCAATCTTGTTTGAAAATAAAAAATATGTTTAACTAGAAGTATTGAAGCAATATTTGTGTATCCAATATGTAAACCATTCAATTAGCTTCAATCCAGTGTTTTTGGCATATTTCTTGGTTCCTTTTTAAGCCAAATGGATTATTCTGAAGGAAAGCCTTCTCTGGAAATTTAAATCTTGTCCGAGGTTGGATACCACTCCTGTATATTATATGTGTGTGATAACATAAACCTATTCAAACAACAGGATTGCATCTGTTTGGGGCTTAAACTTAAAGCATATGGAACATAGTATTTTACCATTGTTTTACCACTGGTGAATATCCGATAGCTCTCTGAGATGGAAATTCCATGTCTGAACAAAAATGTAGCAAAAAAATAATTCTGGGACGGGACAGGCGAAGAAAATGTGAGATATTCTTCTCTTTCATCCAACATAATTCACAAAGCTGTACAGGCAATGCTGTCCTCGCAAACGTCAAAGAAGAAAAATAACAATATTTATAAATACTTTACCAAAACTGCGAGCTACCTGCTGTCATAGAGGTGTGCTTATTTGGACACCTCTCTCAGTTTTTCCATACCTTTTCCTTGGACCATGCCTTGGTCCAAGGTATGGTCCAAGGAAAAGCCTTGGTCGAAGGGACAAAGGCTTGGACCAAGGCTTGGTTTTATTTCTTGCTAAGCTAATATAAGTTATAACAGTCAAATAGAAAGCCCAAAGGAAAATAGCCAAGTCACAGAGTGTCTTGATTAAATTTTCCTTCCTTTTATCAGCCTAAGTCCTAAAGCCATACACGTCCCTCCTGCAACAATAACAATCAATACTAACACATTGACATATTGTCAGATTAGAGAAATATTGCTAGAATAAATATTAGGGGACTTATCATTTAATGGGGTAAAATAATATTTGTTTTACTGGATTCAGGGCCGGTTCAGTAAGGTTTGAGTCTATTTTGAACTATGCTGTCTCTAGAGTATAATAGCAGTAGACATGTCTTGCTGATGAAATCTCATAGCTTTTTGAACCCATTACGTAGCCTATCCATAGGCTGATTACAGTGCTGGATTCAGCCCTGTGGGCAGGGTTCCCGGGTGGCTAAAATACCAGCCGGTTAATACCGGCTAAAAGGTGATTTCTGCCGGCATGGTTAAAATCAAGTGGCATGGACAAAATCAAATAACTGGCTAAAATCAAATTTCTACCTGCTACTATGTGATTTTGGTAGCACTCCGCTATTCTAAGACTGTCATACTTCTTTCAGGTATTAAAGAAACCTAGAAGAACTCAAACAAGCTTAATTAACTGATCACAGCGGTCTTGTATATAGAGTACTTCTGTATTCGAAAATAATCTGTAAAACTTCTTTGTTGCATTTCTCAAAGAAAAAATTGCCTCATTGCACTGTTATCACTAAAACGAAATCAGCTTCGAATATGGCAGAAATAAATTAACCAACTAAGGTTGAATGTCCATTGAGTCACAGTAATCAAATTGTAGAGCAGACATTCAACTTCTATAGTAAAGCAAAACGAAAACTTCCTCGTTAGTTCAGGGGTCTCCCAACATGATGTCGTCAGCACGTTCCGAATCAGAGTCGGTAACGCCAATGGCTGAACCTGTAGAATGTTCCCCAATCAACCCTGGTTGAAAAATACTCGGAAAACAACGAAGAAACAACAGTAAAGATTGATACGTAGAAAAGATCAATACGATTTGATTTTAGCCAGTTTTAGCCGGCAAAAATCGGTTTTTATTAATAAAAGCCGATTAAAACCGCCGGTATGGTAAAAATCAATTTTAGCCGGCAAAAACGGAACCCTGCCTGTGGGTGCCCCTAGGAAGCCAAAATTTTGGGGCCCCCTCGGCATCATCTCTGTAAGTTTCATAAAATACTTTTATCAAATGAAAGTAAACTATAAATGTTATACAGAATTTTTTTTTAGAATTAAACATTCCATTGTTGCAGGCCCCTTAGATGAGAGGGGTCCATAGTAGGCTGTGCACTTTGCTTATTTGGTAAGCAAGCACTTGCTAAATTTGGCAGAGGCCAACACCATTTATCTCTTTTATCTCTTTGTTTATTCTCTGGCCCTTGTTTTTCTTCTGTAACACTCAATCTTTATTTGCAGATGGAGTTAAATCCTGGTCTTCGTGATGCCATCTTAGAAGCCTTAAACTCAACCCAGTCACCTGATTTTACCCAGAGAAGAAATGCAGAGGAAAAACTCAAAGCTTTTGAGGTCACTGATGATTATGGGGTTCATTTAGCTCACATATCAGTGGATCCTCAGTTTCATTTACCACTGAGACAGCTTGCATCAATAGTCCTGAGACAGTATACAAATGTGCACTGGAGTTCTCTTTCGGATGCATTCTCACCACCTGAGCCCTCAGAAGGAGCAAAAAATAGCATTCGCCAGATGCTAGTCATAGGTCTTAAGGAGCATGACAGAAAGGTATGAATGTTATGATTTCAGATGATGTGATTAAAGGTTCAACTTTTTCATTATTTTCGGTATTTTTCTTCATTCTCTCTGACCCAGACAAAATGCCCTACCAGTCCGAATGAATTTCAGTTTACTGATTTGTCTTTTGTTCTTATCTTACATGGTGGTCAGCTACATTGTTATAAGTGAGCTAGAGTTTATGGTAATATATTTTGTGAATATTCAGCTTGCCCTTCCTCTGTTTAGCACCTGAGCTAATAAGGGTAATTTCTTACTTTGTTAGACACCACCTTTTTGTAAGGCCACTGCTAGTATCACTAGTCCTTGAGCCAGTGTCTGAACTGTTAATTAATTGTGCAACAAATCTTAGACTTGTACTGGTTCAAAAAATTTGGGAAGGTTGATCCGAACTCTATACATTGGTGATCCAAACTTTGTGGCACTCTTCCCTTCCCACCTGCAGTTCTTAAACACTTGTAACTTCCTCCGATGACGGAAAAGTGCTCGGAGGTTTTGGCTCTTCCTTCGTTCTGGCTTCATCCTTCATTTGAATGAGCCTACTCTTGAGCCAACTTCGGGAGGGTGACCCGGACGCTCGACTAGGGTGACCGAAATGCTATAGCATCCTTACCTGTTCTGCTAAATATAAAGGTAACGAAACGCTGGACTTGGGTGGACCCACTGCTACAGCATCGTTACCTAGTCTGCCAAATATTTGCCGAGTTTCCATATACCTGTAAGCTCCTTAGATGGGGCGCGATTATGGAACCTAAGAACTGGTGGAACCTAAAACCTAATTCCTTGATTGTGTGTTGTAAAATGTACAGTAACGTGCAGGATTAATCTTTACTATGTTTGCGTTGCAGGTAAAAAACGCCATTGCATATGCTCTAGCGAGTGTTGCAAAGTGGGATTGGCCAGACCAGTGGCCAGATTTGTTTGACATCATACTCGTTTACCTGAAATCCGAAAATGCAGACTTAGTTGATGGTTCTATGAGGGTCGTTCTGGAATTGGCCAATGAAGTAACAGACAGGCAGATCCCTACCATTGGTCCAATAATCCTGCCAGAAGTACACCGAATTTTTACAAATGCCGAGGTAAGTATTTCTAGTCGTTTATTCCCATAGATAACACACACGGACCTTCTTTAAGTCTGAAGTCTAAAATAACAAGACCAAAGGTTCCGATGGGATCCCAAAAATTGAATATTTGATCCGGACAAATAGGTTTTGTTTTCGAGAGATTGAGTGTTCGCTAGACTTTTTGAAGATTTTTACTGTATTTTGTTTTACAGATTGGTATGCTTATCAGATGGGAAGTGTGAAACTTTTGCTTTTATAACAAATTTTCCGGTTTCGGCCGGATTCCGGGCTAACTACCTGTACGGCGAGAAAATGGTTTTCACCATCGTGTTCAGCATGTCTTCTTACCCCTAGATGGAACATCTAATCAACTTCAAATAAAACTTTTACTTGCAACAAATTTTCCGGTTTCGGCCGGATTCCGGGCTAACTACTTGTCCGGCGAGAAAATGGTTTTCACCATCGTGTTCAGCATGTCTTCTTACCCCTAAATCGATCATCTAATCAACTTCAAATAAAACTTTTGCTTGCAACAAATTTTCCGGTTTCGGCCGGATTCCGGGCTAACTACTTGTCCGGCAAGATAATGGTTTTCACCATCGTGTTCAGCATGTCTTCTTAACCCTAAATCGAACATCTAATCAGCTTCAAATAAAACTTTTACTTTTAACAAACTTTCCGGTTTTGGCCGGATTCCGGGCGAACTACCTGTCCAGCGAGAAAATGGTTTTCACCATCGTGTTCAGCATGTCTTCTTACCCCATAATCGACTATCATATTAGCTGTTTCAAAATATTTTGTTTGTCCCTTAATTTAAACCCCCTCCCCCACTCCTAAATGTAGGACTACAGAGCCCATCTACGAACTCGACCTTACTCTTGACCCAAAGAATCCTCACACCAAGTTTCATCAAAATATCTCATTCCCTTCGAGAGTTATCGTGCTCACAGACAGACGGACAGACGGACGGACGGACAGACAGACGTTTTTTCGATGTCATAGGTATCCGTCACTAACGTTTTGGGATCCCAAAAAGCTATAAAAATAGCATTGTACAATCTTTTACATCCCGAACAGTTCATACTTCTAGTCACTTGTTTGACCGTGACTTTACTTGTTTTTGCTTCGTACTTTTGAATGAGAAGTGTATTTTAATCACGCTTGTGTTCATTCCCCTTCATTATGTGCCTGGCGAGAAAAGCTCGGAAAACTTCGGCAGTTACGTTATGGAAGTTCATTAATAAATAAAGCCCATAACTCGTTCATTTTCAGAAATACCACCTACGAACTCGGGAAGTTGCGCTTGACACGTTCTTAACCCTGTACACTGTCATCTGCGAAGTGTCATTGACCCAGAAATCGCTCGTGAAGACGTTATTGGAGCCGGTGTTGGTCCCGTTTGTCCAAGCCCTGGTGATGGCTCTTCAGGTTCCAGATGGACCAGCTCTGGATAATAGTCTGAGAGCGAAGATCTTCCATGGTGAGTGTATTTCTGCCAGTTATTTTTGTTTTCTGGTAAATAGGCTTCCGGGGTTAAGATTCCGAGGATCATTTTTCGAGGTCTGGGCTCATGGTGCGGAAAGTCATAACTTGTAACACTGATGGACTTTGTCGCCCTAATCTTACTCGGTCGGTCCGTTCTTCCCCTGAGGTTCTTACAATGTATTCGATTCGTCCTAAAATGTTTGGCTGACTTTTCGTATGTCCCAGGATCTAATCCAGACCTTTTGATTGCCGCGGAAAGCGTACCTTCTTAGTCGTACGTTGATAGAAAATGATTTTCCTCGTTTTGGCACTGCGTCAATCGAAGTCTGAATATTGAGAACACGGCCTGTTTTGAAGTTGGAGAATGATAACAAACGCGGCGAAAATTTATGGGATATTGCGGGAAAGGAACAGTAGGGGAGAGGGGGGCCATACCGAATGATTTTTGTTTTTTCTGCTGCTGGAAGCTTATTCTTTGACCAATATACTCGGTTTTTACGGTCAAGGGAGAGCAGACACTGGGCATTCTATGGTGAATTTATGAAAATTTTAGGAGTCAAGGTAAACTCTTTGCAGCCCTAAAACCAGCAGTCTCTCAGTCGTTCGGGATAGCCCCCACCACGGGGCGAAAGCGGACGGGTAGGGGCCAATCCGGACGGGTTAAAAATTTCAGCTATAAGCAACGTAAAAACACAAAATGACCAGATTTTCAACTATATAAGCATAATACAATACAATAATTTTAATCCAGCCAAACGACTATAGAAAAAAAAAACACAAAAGGAACATAAGGAAACAACAACAAGTTAAGCAAAGTACAGCTATACTCTAGCCGATATCATGAGGCTCATACAACTTTTGCCATATTGGCAATGAAAGGCGTAAGAGAGGGGCACATAATACTTGGGCATAATACATAAATGGGCACCCCCATCAAACGCTCAAAAATACATTCGGAATAGCCCCTAAATTTTCGTTCGGAATCGCCCTCAGACAGACAAAAAAAAATTAAATGGCGGCCGTGGTCAAGCCCGACGGCCGATCAAAATGAAAATCACACAGGATAGAGAACAAATACTAGTCTAAACGCCTGCAAAAGGGCGGAATTCTAGCTGTCACAATTATTGAATTATCTTTCACCGACCTGCTGTGTCCAAATTTCCAGCGAGAGCAAAAAAACTTCAAGGGCTCCCAAAACTTGTACAGTTCGTCCAACTGATCTGAAACTTCCGCCAAATGGGCGCTAGGGAGAGGCCATCTAGCGTTAGTTTTTAGAGTGAAAAAGCTGCATGCTAGGTGGTGAAAAATTGAAGGTTCGGTTTCGCCCCCGTGCGGTATGGCCCCCCTCTCCCCTATCTATTTCTACACTTCCTTTAGTATAATCCAAGTCTGCTGCTCATATTCGAACTCTGTTTTTATATTTCAGCGAAAAAGGGCATGCAGACACAAGTATATTAATACTCGAACAATAAAGGGACAAAGAAAAAAATGTAGCCATGAGTTAATTCACAAGACAAGACCCCATTCCCCACCTCTAACAAATTGGCAGAACGGCTTGCCTGGTGGTTTCATTTGAGTTAGTGCGGAATTGTATACTAGCTTGACGTCACACCTATTTGATCTATTTTACCTCAGAACACGAAAATTTTTAGTTTATTCCTATCGGTGAATATATATTTGAACCTCTTTATACCGAGCCGAGTGGCCAGCGTTTGCATTCATAAACCGTCCTAGGAACAACCAAATCCTATGTTGGGTCCTCAATCGCACGACGTCACGATTTACGTCACGACTGTATGGCATTCCGCACTAATTTATGCGACACCGGCCTGATCGGGGTGGAAGGGCCTGCTGGAAATAGGAAGGTTTAAGGATGTGTTGATAAAAAAGATAGGCCACAGGCCAGGACATACCAAGAACGGACTAAACTACTATATACCCCATTAATAGATACTAGAGCGATGAATGACAACCTCGTGAAAAAGACCACCAGTTGAAGCACGGCCCTGACACAGGGCAAGTAGCTATGCACCGGTAGTTGTTTCCGGACCCTGTCACCGGATTTGCCAGTTATAGGAAGGTAATGGTGGAAGCGGCAGTATTGCGACTATGCATACCTCACCGTGTTTTTTTTTCTGGGAAGTCCGGTGAAAACCAGAAAACCAGTAAGGAAGAGTGTAGCGTTTGCGTCGGTTTGGTGTGAAGTCTATTTATTCAAAACCCAAGCACCTATAAAAATAGCAACAATAAGCCGGGGTTACATAAGCAATTCTGCACACTAATACTTAAGCAAGCAATACTGCATCTTCCTTCTTCTTTTTGAAAGATAGTGCTTGCGAGGTCACATATCGAGTCGCTTTGGGGGCTTGACGACTCGTCCGCTTCTGGTGTGGTGCAGCGTAGCATTGGTGGTCGCCGGCCGCGAGTGGGTGGTGCCCCTGACAGGTGAGGTGTCAGGGTCTACCACGCTCGGCCCTACTGAGGTAGGCTTTGCTGACGTGGTTCCCACCGACGACGCTCCGGTGACTATCGTAGGTGATGGTGGTTCTGGGGTTTTCTCACTTTCGCTGGTGGCGTTTTCTGTTGCCTGCTCACTTTCAGTGTGGAGTGTTGG
This sequence comes from Branchinecta lindahli, assembly GCA_023053555.1. Taxonomy (NCBI): domain Eukaryota; kingdom Metazoa; phylum Arthropoda; class Branchiopoda; order Anostraca; family Branchinectidae; genus Branchinecta; species Branchinecta lindahli. Next base: position 8,968,209 of record JAKZAO010000003.1, read on the forward strand.
AGCATTCTCGGCACTGTAGCAGGGCATGGGTGGATGGCGGTGAGGGGTTGGTTGTCTGGATATGTGGATCCTGTTCCTTCTTAGTCTTGAGCCGTCAGTTGTTTCGACGACGTAGGACCGTGGGTTGCTATGGCGTGCTGCAATCTTCGCCTTGGTCCATGTGTCGTTCGGCTTTCGTTGGACGAAGACGGTGTCTCCTTCACCCAGTTCAGGAAGGAGTTTAGCAGATTTGTCATGGTAGGTTTTCTGACGTCTCTGCATGATGTTTCGACGGTGGAGGAACTCCGACTTGGTGACAACCTTTGGTTTCAGGTGTTGGTACGTTGTGGGTAGGGATGATCTCAGCTGTCGACTTTGTAGTAGCTGTGCGGGTGATGCCAAGTTGTCTACCGGGCTGTTACGGTACTCTAGGAGAGCTATGTACGGGTCGTTACCGCTATCCTTTGATTTTGACAGGATCCTTTTACAGGTTTGTACGGATTTTTCGACAAGTCCGTTTGACCTGGGGTACATTGGGCTTGAGGTCTTGAGTTCGATTCCCCAAGTTTGAGCGAATTCGTTGAACTCGCGCGAGAAGAGTTGAGCGCCGTTGTCGGATGTCATCCGCTGTGGTATCCCGTAGCGTGCGAAGTGAGTCTTGAGTTTGCCAATGATTGCCGCTGATGTTTGGTTCTGGAGTCGGTCGAATTCGAAGAAACGGCTGTAGTAGTCAACCGTGATGAGGTATTGGGCTTTTTCCCATTCGAACAGGTCGACTGCTACGTGTTGCCATGGTAGAGATGGTATTTCCGTGTTGATGAGTGGTTCTCTCTGGTTGTTCATGGCATGGCGGGCGCATATGTCGCATTTTCCGACGAAAGATTCAATGTCGCCGTTCATGCCTGGCCAGTAAACCAGCATTCTCGCGCGTTGTTTTGTTTTTTCAATGCCAAGATGTGCTGCGTGTAGCTGGATCAGGATTTCTCGTCTGTGGTCGTGGGGTATGAAGATTCTCTGGCCTTTGAATACCATTCCGTCAACTATGGCCAGTTCGCTTCTTATGTTCCAGAATCTTGCTGCATCAATCGGACATGTTTTTCGAGTCACTGGCCAGCCGCTTTGTATGACAGACTGAAGCGCGCTGAGTTGTTGATCTTGTTCAGTCGATTGGCGGATTTGCCTGAGTTTACTGTCGCTCACGGGTAGTGTCTTCATTACTGAGTGAACATACGCTTCGATGTCTCTCTGCATCTGGAAGTCGGTGTCCGGAAGGTGAAGTCGCGACAGCGCGTCAGCTACGGGTATGTCGGAACCTGGGCTGTAGTGGACTTCTAGGTCATATGGCAGAATCTGGATCATCATTCTCTGCAGCCGTGTGGGCGCTTGGTGTAGAGGTTTTGACAGGACGGTCTCTAGTGGTCTATGGTCGGTGGTGACTATTACCTTCCGCCCATAGATGTAATGGTGGAAATGTTTGCATCCGTACACAATTGCGTACATTTCTTTTTCCAGTTGTGAGTAGTTTTGTTCCGTTTTGCTGAAGGCTCTAGATGCGTAGCCACAGATGTTTCCATTGGTCGAGATCTCTGCCCCTAGTCCGTGTTTTGAGGCGTCGACTTTCAAGTCAACTGTGCGGCTGCTGTGGTCGAAAAAAGCAAGGTTGTCTGTGATTGACCGCTTGATGGCGCTGAAGCATTCCTCGTGAGGTGGTTTCCACTCGAACTTTGCTTCCTGTATGAGATCTCGTAGGATCTTGTTTCGAGATGAGAGACTGGGGAGGGAACGCGCCCCTACATCGACACGACGCTACGTCGACACGTCACAGAGTGGACAAAATCCGACGCTACATAGACAAATTTCCCGACACTACGTCGACAAGCAAAAGCCGACACTACGAGGACACGACGGTACATCGAACGACGCTACGTAGACACGACGGTACATCGAACGACACTACGGAGACACGACGGTACGTCGAACGACACTACGTCGACACGTCACTCAGAGGACAAAATCCGTCACTACGTCGAAAATCAAAGAATTTCGATGTAGCGTCGTGTCTCTGTAGTGACTGTCCATGTAGCGTCGTGTCTATGTAGTGACTGTCCATGTAGCGTCGTGTCTACGTAGTGACTGTCCTTGTAGTGACGTGTCGATGTACTGACGGTTTTTTCGTTTCGATGTAGCGTCGTGTCTCGGTAGTGTCGCCTGCGTGTTCTGTCTCTGTAGTGTCGCCTGCGTGTTTTGTCTCTGTAGTGTCGCCAGTCTGTTGAAATTCTCCAGCGCTTCTATTTTGACGAGCTGCGGCTGGTTTTACTTCTTGGTTTGAGTCCGCCCATGCTTGTAGTCATGTTCTGCGTACGGACACTAGATGGTGCTATAGGTTTGCGGAAGCCGTTTCGATGGAGACACGACGGTACGTCGACACGACACTCAGAGGACAAAATCCGTCACTACGTCGAAAATCAACCAGTGCTTCTATTTTATGTTCTGCGTACAGACACTAGATGGTGCTATAGGTTTGCGGAAGGATTGCATGGCTTTGAACTTGAGTAGACGTGGGTTAGTGGTTGGGGGTGGGAAGGTGGGATCGTTGGTCTGTAGAAAGGAAGGGTAGGAGAAAGTCGGGCGAAACCATGATCGGCCGAAGCTGACTTCTAATCGACTTAAAGATAAAGGGGAACAGTTTTAAATATAAGATAGTATTTTATCGAATTACCTGTTCTGGCCGGTCTGAGGGCGAACACTTATCCGGCAAGAAAGTACAGTTTAGAACTAATTTGGCATTTTATGTATGGCTGCAGCATGTCACCTTATCTCTGACTCGAACCTCTAATCAAATTCAGATTATGTTTAACTTTTGCAACCCTTTATTTGAACCCGTCCCCCACCCTAAATATTTGCTACGGAGCCCATCTGGACCTGTCTGTCTTTGACCTATAGAAGCCTTTTACCAAAAGTTTTAAGAACACATCTCATCCCTTTCGAGTGTGATCGTGATGATATACGGACATAGTAAGACAGGCAACTTTTGCGAAGTCATGGGCCGTCACCTACGTTTTGATATTCCCAAATATGGCCCACACGACCCCGCCATTAGTATTTATGAGAAACAAAAGAAGAAATAAGGAGATAAATAAGTTCTTTGGCTGCAACGTGTGGAACCCTGGTCTGGCTAGAAAGGAGTAACATTATGAGGATCCATCGACCAAAACGCCTTCCATTGCAATTTCTGTCTAAACACACCTAGTCAGGTTTGTCATTGACAATTGATTTCTTCTGCTTCTGCAGCCGGCATGTGCCTTTCAAGGGTAGCATTTCGAACCTTAGTGTGCGAAAGCATTCCGTCTGAGCCCTTCCTTAAATTCAGACACAGATGTAGTTGTCTACCTTAATAAGGGGAATTAGGTCAAACTTAGTGAGTTTTCGGTCAATCCAGTTGCAATTTTAGCTGTGACACATCCACAAGATGTTATGTGTTAATTTTTTGTATTCTGATAAAAAAAAAAATTATTCGGAGTTTTTTTCATCCTCCCGTCAACCCCAAACAGTTAAATCCGTCGTTTGGACAGTTCAACCGCTGTTTACGCGTTTATTTGGTTCCCGTTCGAACAAGCTTGCAACCCCTTATTTACTATCTGCTCTTTGTCCCCAGGGTCATCAAAGATCACATCCCAAAGAATTTATAATCCTCACTGACATACCGCAATAAAAACACGTACATGGATCATTTTGGATTTTTACCCGCTAATCACGCGCGTATAATCTTTGAATTCCGCCAGCGCTCCTATCAGGTAGGCTGATGGGTAGGTTCGGACCCCGAAAAGAGGCACAACGCTAACATCCCGACCATTATTTCGGATCTATGTGCTGATGATAAAACTGAGGAAAGCCCCCTCTCTCCCCAACCCAAAGCTCGGATAGCAACCGGATTGTTTCAATCTACTACAGGTCCTAAGCTTTATTCGCGTATCAAATTTTAAAGTCCTCGTTCTCGTACAAGTGCCCGAAATCGTTGGAACGCACAAACCGAAGCCAAATTTGAACAGACAAGGCCGGGGTGTCATCTAGCGTCCATGCTTGACTTTAAGAAAAGTGTTGGCGTATTCAAAGGGATACCGAGGCAGAAACTTCATTGTAAGTTTGTACTTCAACATGTCAAAAATAAATCCTGGACAATATCTTAAGCTGGAATTTCCAAATGGAATAGACACTAATGTCCGACACAACAGAGACACGACGCTACATGGACACGTCAGAACGAAGAAAAACGAAGGCCCGACAGTACGAAGACACGTCACAGCGTCGAAAACGAAAAGGCGTCACTACATAGACACGACGGTACGTCGAACGACACTACGTAGACACGACGGTACATCGAACGACACTACGGAGACACGACGGTACGTCGAACGACACTACGTCGACACGTCACTCAGAGGACAAAATCCGTCACTACGTCGAAAATCAAAGAATTTCGATGTAGCGTCGTGTCTCTGTAGTGACTGTCCATGTAGCGTCGTGTCTATGTAGTGACTGTCCATGTAGCGTCGTGTCTACGTAGTGACTGTCCATGTAGTGACGTGTCGATGTACTGACGGTTTTTTCGTTTCGATGTAGTGTCGTGTCTTCGTAATGTCGTGTCGACGTAGGGACATCATCCCACTGGGGATGTATCGGGATAGGAAGTTGAGCATGCCCAGAAGGGTTTGAAGTTCTTCCTTAGTTGTTGGGTTTGGCATGTTCTCGATGGCGTGGAGTTTTTCAGGGTCAGGTTTGATTCCTTCTTTGCTGATAATGTGACCAAAGTATTTCACTTGTTCCATCCCGAATGCACATTTTTCCTGATTGAATCTTACTCCCTTTTCTCTGGCGCGTTGAAGGACTGCACGAAGCCTGGTGTCGTGCTCTTCTTGACTTCTTCCGTATACGAGGATGTCATCGACGAGGATACGGATGCCTTCCAACCCTTCGAACACCTCCTCCTTTTGACGCTGAAATTCGTCTTGTGCTGATACCAGACCAAATGGGTATCTTTTCCACCTGTATCTTCCGAAAATGGTGCTGAATGTTGTGTAGAATGACGATCGTTCGGTTAGCGGCAGTATCCAGTAGCCCGATCGGACGTCTAGCTTACTTACGGTTGATATGCCGTGTAAGTCCTCTGTTGCGTCTTCGAACGTGGGGATTGGGTAGTGAGGCCGTCGGATTGCTTTGTTCAGATCCACGGGGTCTATACATAGACGGACGCTCCCATCTTTCTTTTCGACCATGACCATGGCGTTTACCCAGTCAGTTGGTTCGCTGACTTTTTCAATTATGTTTAGGGCTTCCAGTCTGTCCAGCTCGTCCTTCAATTTCTGTTTCATTCCTAAAGGTACTTTTCTCGCAGGGTAAACGGTAGGGACAGCATTTTCCTTTAGGTGGATCTCACATTTGGTTTTCAGGTTTCCAACTCCTTCGAAGGTGTCCTTGTACTCATTTATCAGTTTGGAAATAGCGGTAGTTGTCCTGTCTTCTTTTTGGATGTTTAATATCAGCTTGATCAGTTCCAAATCTTTGCAGGTTTTTAGGCCCACGATTGGAGTTGTGTTTGACTTGACAATGTAGAATGCATGTGACTGTGTCTTTCCATCTTTGTATTGGCAGGTCAGGTGACTGATTCCCGCATAGGGGATAGATGATCCACAATAGCTTGTCAGTTTGTGGGTGCCTTTTGTTAGGACGGGTTTTGTTGACAGTTTGTTGTAGTACTGGAGTGGTAGCACATTTACCTGTGCTCCTGTGTCAATTTTGAATTTGACGCACATTTGCCCCTCAATGGATAATTGGGCAAAAGCTTCGTCTTCTCTAGTGTTGTTTTTTATGGTGTAGAGGAACACCTCGTCTGTGTCGTCCGCATCCACTGTTTCGGAGATTGCTTTATCGTCCTCCACAGTGTGTATGGCTTTCATTGTTCCGCTTCTGCATACTTTTGCAAAATGGTTTGGCTTCCTGCACTTTGAGCAAGTCTTCCCTTTTGCTGGGCAGATATGGTTCTGTGAGTAGGTTCCGCCGCAGAAGTAGCATTCTGGTTTCTTGGCCTTTGGGTGTTGCCGACTTCTGGCAATGGAATCGATTTCCTGCTTGACTTCTCTGCCTTCAAAGGTTTTCAACTGTGCTTGGGTTGTTTCAAACGCTCTGCATATGGTTACTGTTTGGTTCAGGGATAGGGTGTCTCCTACTGAGAGGAGTTTCTCACGTATTTTGGGATCAGCCACTCCGTCCACTATTCTGTCTCTTAACATTTCGTCTTTGTCCGCATAACCGCATGGTTTCACTAGAATTTTCAAATCCGTAATGTATTTGTCAATGCACTCCTGCTTTTGGTCATGCTTTTGGAAAATGTACCGAGAGAAGACTTGATTTTTCTTTGGGGCTGCATATTCTCTGAATTTTGTGAAGTGTGCATCAACATCTTCCTTTTCAGCATCAGTCAGGTCAAATTTGCTGAAAATTTCTCTTCCTTGTTCGCCTGCCCAGATGAGGAGATACGCACATCGCTGTTTTGCTGTCTTTCCAGCCAGTGGTCCAATGAACATTAACTTTGCATGGTTTTCAAACTTCGTCCATTCGGATTCCAGATTATCCGAGCTCCAATTGATTCTTGGTGTTTCGGCGTCCATCCCACTTCTGACACCATGTAGCGTTTGCGTCGGTTTGGTGTGAAGTCTATTTATTCAAAACCCAAGCACCTATAAAAATAGCAACAATAAGCCGGGGTTACATAAGCAATTCTGCACACTAATACTTAAGCAAGCAATACTGCAAAGAGAACGGAGGAGGATTCGACTTAAAATATTCTATTATATTTTCCATGTTCCACATCCGTATGATTGCACGATAAGTTCTTCTGTAAACTAAATGTTTGCCTTCGCTTTAGTGCTGACCTCCATTGTCCAGAACTCACCGAAGCAAGTGTCTAAATTACTTCAGGAGATCATGCCAACTGTATGGATCACTTTGGTTAACTGTGCTGAGATATTCGTCAAATCAGTATTAAATGCCGACGACGCTGAAGTATATGACGAAGACTCGAATGAAGGTTCGTTCTTTTCTGGTTCACGGTATTTTGTCTAAGCTTTCTGACACGTATATCTGGAGGTTTTGCTCTAAACCTCTCGCCTAATCGGTGAGCAAGGTTTCTGCCTAATTATGTACAATACCGGAAATTGTTAGTGCGAACGCGTCTTGTGACGATAGATCAGATTTGGCTAGCCGCGCCGCCAGCGGCGTTCAGTGGCTAAATTTTGATCTTTTCGACGACTTCGCATTTCCACCAACCATTAACCGCCGAAAAACGTACCTCTAACAGAAACTTTTCGAATCTCAAATCAATTTTAGTTTGAAACCTTATATTCAAGGACTGTCTTTAGCCATGCTCCGAAAGACCTTACTTTTGCTGTTGGGAATGATTATAGATTATGCAGTCAGCTTTACTGTAAACTTGAGACGTAATTGCAGTTGTTATTATAGGTCTTATTATTTGGTTGACTATATTAGATTAGTTTGAATTAGAACAAAATAGGGAAACATCTGGTGTAGAATTCAAACTAATCTAATATGTGTGTGTGTAAAAAAAAAAAAAATCGCTAAAAAGTACGTGTTCCGCCCGTTACAGCTAGAGCCTGAAAAGAAACCCTGCGAAGAAGGGCCGGAATATCGCTAGAGCCAATCTCAGCTGAATTATTCGTTTAACACCCAGATCTGTTCCAGGGAAAATTTGTCATAGCCCTTCGGCAGAATGTCCTGTAGGCTAGCAGGCTCTGCCTCTGGCACAGCTAGCAAATGAAAATGACAATGTTCGAAGTCAACTATGGTGTTGTGAAAGAAGCTTAATCTACTTTTCTCTTTTGGCGTGTGACTCCCAACAACTACCATACAATCATGCTACCTTTAGCTGTCTCCAGCAACTGTGGTAGCGTGGCGCTGGAATCTGGACACTTTAAGGGAAACACGCTTCGAAGGCTAAGTTCGGTTCGTTGATTAAGGGAAAATCAAAGGTTTTATTTATAAACACACTCAAGGGATAAAAATAACAGAAACGTCTCAGATCCTTTCTTCTTCACCCAAATCTTCTTGCTTCTGCGAGAGGCTCGGCCCGCTACCCAAATTAGTCAAATAAAAGTGGACGGACACGCTCAAACAAGGGGGACCAAGTCGGTCCTGAACTTTATCGACTCAAGTCAGAGAGGGGAGAGTAATGAACTCTCAGGTTGAGCGGTGTCTGCTCAGTTGGGCCAGTCGGACCTTACTATATCAGCTCAGGTCAGAGAGGGGAGAGTAATGAACTCTCAGGTTGAGCGGTGTCTGCTCAGTTGGGCCAGTCGGACCTTACTATATCAGCTCAAGTCAGAGAGGGGAGAGCAATGAACTCTCAGGTTGAGCGGTGTCTGCTCAGTTGGGCCAGTCGGACCTTACTATATCAGCTCAAGTCAGAGAGGGGAGAGCAGTGAACTCTCAGGTTGAGCGGTGTCTGCTCAGTTGGGCCAGTCGGACCTTACTATATCAGCTCAAGTCAGAGAGGGGAGAGCAATGAACTCTCAGGTTGAGCGGGGTCTGCTCAGTTGGGCCAGTCGGACCTTACTATATCAGCTCAAGTCAGAGAGGGGAGAGCAATGAACTCTCAGGTTGAGCGGGGTCTGCTCAGTTGGGCCAGTCGGACCTTACTATATCAGCTCAAGTCAGAGAGGGGAGAGCAGTGAACTCTCAGGTTGAGCGGTGTCTGCTCAGTTGGGCCAGTCGGACCTTACTATATCAACTCAAGTCAGAGAGTCGGGCAATAAACCCAGAGCATTCGCACAGCGTCTGCTAAAGAATCTAAGTGCGCTCGTTGCTTATATAATTTTAAGATTTACATTCCAGCGCGTTAAGATACGTGAGGTAATAAAATATTCTGGGAAGTGAGTCAGTACTAAGAGGAAAACTGAAAATACTAATCAATGGTAGAATACCATAATACTTCCTCCTCGAATAGCTCAGTCCCCTGAGCGTAAAAGTCCCCTTAATCATTCTTTAATCACAATCTTTAACTTCAAAAATTTTACTACCTCCCTATTCCATAAGAGTAATCAAGAGGGGCACAACCAAACAAAGATAAAAATTAAACCAGAAGGACGAGAATTATTTGCTAAAGAAAATCTTCTAAGGCAGCAATTTTCAATTCCAAGTCTCGTACAGGTTTGCAACCATTATTGGACTAAACTCACCATAAGTGCATCACTTTAAACGTAGGTGCTTTACCCAAGACATAATAAATGAAAATGCGGCTATAAAATAGTGCAATCAGATTAAATCCGTGCTTATTCTAATAATTAACTTCGACTGTATATACCAACATAATTAAAACTGGGCAAAATTAGTCGCTTCTGCTCCTCGGTGGAACCATAGGTGCATTAACTAGTGACTCCAAAAGAAATTCGTCTCGTCTGGTTTTATGGTTGCAAAGTTTCGTTTTTACCAGTTGGTAAAGGTAAACTATGCCGAGGGATCCTAGTAGGCTTACGAGGAACGTAACGGATAGGTCAATCCGCGATGAATTCTGGTAGTAGTTGAGACGTTCCGATTCGCTTGTGAAAAGCGGAAGACCATTTGTCATTGAGTCTTCTATTTCTTCAAGTGTAAGTCTACTTCTCGGGTTGGTGTCAATAATCTTCTCCGGTAGTTTCAAATCTCCGATCGTGTTCGATCTGATCAGTGTTTGTAAATCGAGCGTCTCGTTTACTAAGGATAATATTCGTGGTAAGGTTGGTCCACTGACTTCAGTCTTGGAGAAGTAGGAGTAACGTTGAACTGAGATGAGTTCTGCTTCTTTTGTTGTGACCTTGCAGCGTGGGGGTACAGTCAGTATCCCCACTCCTTGCAGAACTATTTTCGTAGTTGATGATTCTGAAAATCCTGTTGACAAATCCTGGCATGTTTGCCACGCAGTTTGTACTTTTGGAAGACTGAATAAGAATTCGAAATCGTTTATGCGAACCCAATATTCTTGCGTTTGGTTTCCAAGTATCCTGACGTCACATTCGGCTGGCATTGATGTAGTGCCTTGTTGAAGCAGAGAGACGAGACAAGTTTTGCGCATATCGGACTTGTACGGAACGATGTTCCATTCGCAGAGTTGGGTGTCTTTATACTTCTTGCATGGTAAGACATCGAGGTAAGTCGGCATCGCATAGCTTGTTTTTCCTTCATCTACAGTCAACAGTCGTGACTCGGGTTGTAGAAGGATGGTGACGTCGCTGTTCGGCATTCTTACTGGTACAACATCAATTTGATAAAGCGTGTAACGTCTCCTGGTGGATACGAGTGGAATGCTTGCTGCTGCATAGAGGATTCCGTTTTTGACTGAAATTTCAGTTTCCATCATTGTGTAGTACCACAATAGGCTTTCTTCTTCGCTGTTGACTACAAGGCTGTCGCCAGGTGGCAGTTTCTTCGATATAAATTTCAATATTTCTGTCAGTTTCGTAGGTTCAATCAAAGCGGTAGTCATTCGTCGTGGTACTAGAGCTAAAAGTGACAGTTCTAGATTCTGTAAAATACTGGTTGATTCTTGTAGCGATCCGGATATGGCTTGGATGGCTAAGTGGAACTCGAGTGCTCTCTCCAAAACAGCAGCATCAAATGCTAGACGTTGCAGAGTTTTTTCGGTATCTTGTCGTAGCTTCATAATGCTGTCAAGTGCTTCGTTCATATGTTCTTCTAATCTGGAAATCTTTTCTTCGTGTAGCTTGGTTACACTCAGCAACTGTCGCGTTACGTGGACTGTCGTGTCGACTTTCTTTTCAATTTTTCCGAATGTTTCTTCATCGACTGTTCCAAATAACAACTGTTCAATTTTTCCGATGATTGGCAAAAGAGCTCGCTTCTGCCTGTTTTCTTGTTGGAAAACCGAAAGTATTCTTCCAGTCGCCCCCTCTATCTTCACTGAATCTTGTTTAAGCCTGTCGCAGAGCAAAAGTAGTAAAGTCGTAGTCGTGTGAGTAGATGACGTCCTCGGCTGTGTCGTCACATTGACTGCATGACTCTTTATGATTCTGTCCAATAAGATCACTTGCTGCTCTGTCTGCTTTGCTGTCTGACTGAGTACTTCGAATGGCTGCGAGTCGAATCTGATTATCAAATTCCATGATTTCTCAATGTCCACCAGTTTTCCTAATCTTCTGAACAGGACTCCGTTAAAAACTTGATAGGTGGCTGACGGCTCAGATGACACAATAGTTGGCAAGAACAGTATCCATAGATGTAGCGTAGTCATGTTGTCACGGATTGATGATTGTGCTGAGACTGAATACTTTCTCGAAGGTACTGTGAATATAAAGTCATATATTCCCGGTGCTCCCGAAAAGTGTTGGCGACAGGAGCTGGGCCCTAGCTCCTGGTGCGAAGAGTTTTCGTCATGCATTCAAGAATTAACTGCGTAGTACTTCGAATATTCTCATCTCGTGACGTTATGCTGACGCGTTTTTAATGGAACTGTAGACGCTGGGGAGGACGCGAAATTCTTCCTGATCGAGTCCTGATGGCACCTGCGTCAGACTGTACTTCTCGTCTGCTTCCTTGGTGACTTTGTTGCTGATCCCGATACTGTGAAGGTCCGGGTTCGCTCCTGCTTGTTTGCTCGGAATCTGCGCTGGACGTTCTAATCGGACGACTAATCATTCGTCTGAAGTACGATTTGTGCTTTCCCTGCGGATTCCTTGGTCCTGAGTCCTCTCGACTCGTGCTTGGTTCCCTAATTTGGGCGAAAATCGGCTCGGAATCGGCATTAGCTGCAACGAGGTCATATTTGTGTTCACCACGATCTCGATGACGACCATTCTGTACAGACACTTCTGATCTGAGAATCGGCCTAATTGGTTCAGTCCTGAGCCTAGTTAGGCTGGAATCTTCTGGTTCCGGTAATTCAGTCCGCTGTGTCTCTGACGTCAGAACATGAGGATCTGTTGATCCGGTTTCCCGATGAGACAAATTTGCTTCTGTCCCGCTAACAATATGCTCTGTCGCAGTCGGAAAATTACGGTGTGACCTTGACCCACGTGGCGAGCGCAAGGACGTGTTGGGGTCCGATTGCGAATTCCTGCGCGATGCACTTGGCGTTGACGAGGGACTTGAAGGCAAACGATTAACTGGACTACTTGGCATGTTGCGGAACCAAAATGGATTTGGACATGAATAACTGCTTTTGGGACTAACGACTTGTGATTGCCGATTCTCACTTGGTTTTCTTCTATTCGGAGCGAGATTACGGTTACGTTTCTTGTTGTCTCTCGCATTCCTTTCTGTGCTATGCACTGCGTTTGTGGCACTAAGTCTGCTTGCCCCTCGGACTGCTGAATTGGAGACTATAATGTCGGAGGATTGACGGCTTCTGTAGTAAGTTTTGCCACGTATAGGAGAAAAGCAACGTCGATGATAATGCTGTTGTCGATTTTCAGTTTCCCGTGGTCTCGATCGCGGTTGAACTCTAGTCAGAGTATTAGCTGTCCCGTCGCGCTTTTGAGATAGCACCTCAAAATATCCGGTGTTGCTGCAGTTGGCAAGTCTCATGGATGAGCACACTGTCAGTGCTGGTAGGGTCATGTCAATGTCAATTCTGCATCTGGAAAGTATAAGGTCAATCCCGTTTTCCCTCATGAATGGCAAACTCAAAATACAGTCGGATGGTAAGGTGTGGCAGACAATGATGTTTGTCCGCATACGACGCTCTCTGTATTGGAAATCGATGTCGAGCGTCTTCAATCCTTTCATGATTCCTCCGTCTACCCCTTTAATTGAGAGGTTAGTACTTCTTGCTGTATCCTGAACAGCTCGAGGCAATCGCTTGAAGAGTCGAATGTGGATTAGACAAGCTGCAGCTCCTGAGTCTAGAAGGCAGTTAAAGTTGCGCAGCTTGTATAATCTGAAGCAAGTCGCAATCGGTAAATCTTCTAAAACAGAAATTTTCTCAGAGAAAATTCTTGCCTTTTTTGGCTGGGCGTCGTATTCTGAGTTAGACGCGCTCCCTGCGGCGTGACTAGACGAAAAGTTGCAGCTACGCTGGCCTGAATCCTCGCGGCCGCGCGATTGGTGCCAACTGTCGCGGCTATTGTTGCTTCCGTAGGAAGTGGTGGGGGACTGCGGTCTGTCGTTTCGATCATATCTGCTCTGGGGCACTTCATTTCTTCGGCTAGTTGAATATGCTCTGCAGTCGCGAGCGTAATGGTTCGGTCCGTTGCATCTTCTACACTGTATTATCTCGTCTGGTGACCTGGACCTGTAGTCTGTTTGTCGCTCCTGATTAGGTGAATTTGACCTAAAGTCTGTCGTTCGCCGATCCGGCGAATTCGTACGACTGCTACGGTCATCCAGAAATCGAACTTGTTTCCGAAATTCGACGTCGTTGCTGTAGTTCGGCTCCTCCTTTTTCGTTGGAAGGGGGGCTGCTAGGTTGATGTTGAGTTGCTGGTGCTTGCAGACGAGTTCGTCTATCATCATTTCGTTCTGAACAATTTCAATAGCACGTTGAAGTGTTTTAGGCTGTCGCGCTAGAACAAGTCGGAATAGCTTAGTTGGCAACCCCTGTTTGAAGGCTTCGAATATGGCTGCGTCTAATGTTGGACACGGCGTCACTCCGATTTTCATGCTGACGGATTTTCGAACCAAATCTGCGTACTGTCGTACAGGCATATTGGGCAACATCGTTACGACTTCATACTTCAGTCTGTTGCTGGAGCTAGCTTCCTTAAAACGTTCCTTGAAGGATTCTACCAATTCGGGAATGGTTTGGAAACTACCGCTAGACATAGTCAGATAATCGAGTGCGGCACCAGTGAGCCTAAAGCTAAGCATGGAACAAAACGTCAGGTAATCAAGATAGGGAGCGAAACGATGAAAAGCCATAAGTTTGCAAACGAATTCATCAACATCATCAGTACCAGAAAATTGAGGAATCATTTGGCATAATTCCGCGCGTTGTGAGACAATTTGTTGCAACTGCATCGTATGTGCTAACGACGCTTGCGTGACATCATTTGAAACGTGAGGCAATGCAGGAGCCAAGAATGGATTATTACTCTGACCGGAGTTTACGACTGCTTGAAAAACGTGTGGAAACTGTGACCCGTGCGCAACAGAAACATTAAGTGGCAATTGATGTATTGGCTGCGAGTGAGGGGTCGTCACTGTTGCTACTGTCGTTTGGGTCTGGAAAACCGGACTAGAAAATAGCGCAGGGGCGAATGACGTATGGATGGGTGTACCCGTCGGTACAATTGAACTGTGGACTGGTGTACCATTTTGCACATCAGGTGCGTTCTGGTTGCTTGCTGAAGTTGTCGACATCTGTGGTTGGCTAAGACCTGGAATGAGAGGCTGAACCTGGTTTGGATGCAAGATAAGAGGATCTGAGACTGACGGATGACTTGATACGTTTTGATAATTCAAATCTCTTTGGAATCCGAATAGGTCAATATTTAATCCTTGCCCAGTAGGGCTAACAGGCGCTGAGTCAAAACCATTCATTTTCCCTTTATGAACCAAAGAAGTTTTCTTTAAAGGAAAACTACTTATTATATCACCGCGACGGTGAACACCGCTGCCACCAGCTATGGTGTTGTGAAAGAAGCTTAATCTACTTTTCTCTTTTGGCGTGTGACTCCCAACAACTACCATACAATCATGCTACCTTTAGCTGTCTCCAGCAACTGTGGTAGCGTGGCGCTGGAATCTGGACACTTTAAGGGAAACACGCTTCGAAGGCTAAGTTCGGTTCGTTGATTAAGGGAAAATCAAAGGTTTTATTTATAAACACACTCAAGGGATAAAAATAACAGAAACGTCTCAGATCCTTTCTTCTTCACCCAAATCTTCTTGCTTCTGCGAGAGGCTCGGCCCGCTACCCAAATTAGTCAAATAAAAGTGGACGGACACGCTCAAACAAGGGGGACCAAGTCGGTCCTGAACTTTATCGACTCAAGTCAGAGAGGGGAGAGTAATGAACTCTCAGGTTGAGCGGTGTCTGCTCAGTTGGGCCAGTCGGACCTTACTATATCAGCTCAGGTCAGAGAGGGGAGAGTAATGAACTCTCAGGTTGAGCGGTGTCTGCTCAGTTGGGCCAGTCGGACCTTACTATATCAGCTCAAGTCAGAGAGGGGAGAGCAATGAACTCTCAGGTTGAGCGGTGTCTGCTCAGTTGGGCCAGTCGGACCTTACTATATCAGCTCAAGTCAGAGAGGGGAGAGCAGTGAACTCTCAGGTTGAGCGGTGTCTGCTCAGTTGGGCCAGTCGGACCTTACTATATCAGCTCAAGTCAGAGAGGGGAGAGCAATGAACTCTCAGGTTGAGCGGGGTCTGCTCAGTTGGGCCAGTCGGACCTTACTATATCAGCTCAAGTCAGAGAGGGGAGAGCAATGAACTCTCAGGTTGAGCGGGGTCTGCTCAGTTGGGCCAGTCGGACCTTACTATATCAGCTCAAGTCAGAGAGGGGAGAGCAGTGAACTCTCAGGTTGAGCGGTGTCTGCTCAGTTGGGCCAGTCGGACCTTACTATATCAACTCAAGTCAGAGAGTCGGGCAATAAACCCAGAGCATTCGCACAGCGTCTGCTAAAGAATCTAAGTGCGCTCGTTGCTTATATAATTTTAAGATTTACATTCCAGCGCGTTAAGATACGTGAGGTAATAAAACATTCTGGGAAGTGAGTCAGTACTAAGAGGAAAACTGAAAATACTAATCAATGGTAGAATACCATACAACTACATGTTCAAAGAAGCAGACCTCTACTAAACAACAGTATATTTTTACAAATGAACAATCCGAAATTATTTCATTTTTTTTTTCAGAGGGGAATAGTCACCCGATAAAACCGGTCATGGCCGTATTTGACTTCCTGAACGCTCTCGTTGAAACGCCGAAAACGAGGAAGTTTGTCAAGGAAGCTATCCAGGATGTCCTGTACTACTTGCTGATTTACATGCAGATTCCGAATAGTCAGGTACGGATCTTCTTATTCTTCCAGTATAGAGATATGTGTGATGCTGCGGTCAGACGAGCTGGGTCGGGTGCTTGCGGACTGGAATTACTGTCAGGATTTTTGGCACAATCTTCCGTGCAGAAAAGTTTAGATTTTTCAACTTTTTGAAAATCTGGTCGAGAAACTGTGATCTGGATCCGCAGTAATAGTGTTTGTGTGGCAACATTAGAGCTAGTTGAGCGAATCCCCATAGGTTGCGTTAAAGTTGCACTAAATTAAAAAATTGAACTATGATGCACTTCGGCAGAAGGAATAGAGTAGAACATTAAAAATTTAATTATCCGTTTAGCTCATACAAGTTTACCTTAAATTACCTTAAATCGCACTGGCCGGCGAATAAGGTTGGGTGAACATCCTGTAGGTTCGCCGGTTGAGTGATGGAGGTGGAAGTGCGTTGTCTAGTTCCGTTGAGTAGATCCACTGGCCTCCCAGTGTAGTTTCCACTCCATCGCTGCCCAGTCTCGGTCAATTGCTTTCTTGAAGTTGTCAACAGTTTTGGACTGAACTGTTTCTTCACTAAGGGAATTCCACAGTGGAACAGCACGAGTTGAGAAGAAGTTGGAACGCTCTCTCCGTGAGCTTCTTTGCTGCTGGAGCTTCTTGGTGTGGCCCCGGGTGTGGCTAGAGAGCGACTTATTAAAAATCCCTGGTGTGACACCATTCTCCAGCAGCTTGTGGGTCAGGATTGCATCTCCGCGCTTCCTCCTGTACGTCAGGGTTGGCAGCTTGAGTTTCTTGAGGCGTTCAGGGTATGAGAGGTTCTTACATTTGGTTGGTAGCTTTGTAGCCCTCCGCTGAACGTTCTCAAGGATCTTCTTGTCCATGACATAGTGAGGAACGGCAAGAGAGACTCCGTACTCAAGTTGTGGTCTGACCAATCCTGTATATAGTTTCCTGATTGTCCTGGGAGATCTACTGGTGATATTACGTCTGATGAGACCAAGGGACCTGTTGCCTTTGGCAGCTAGGTATTTGCTGTGACTATGGAATTTCATTTTGTCGTCGACAATGACCCCAAGGTCTCTTTCTTCGGTGACAGTTTCCAAAGTTATGAGCTTCCCAGTACGATCTGTCATTGTATATGTCATTCCTGGGTTCTTAGGGCCAAGATGTAGGACTTTGCACTTTTCAGCATTAAATTCGAGGGACCAGGAAGAGGACCAGTTGTTGAGGGTGTGCAGATCTGCCTGCAGAGCTGCGCACTGTTGGTTGTTTGCGACTGGGCCAAACAATTTCGAGTCGTCTGCAAACAGTTTAAGGTCATTTTGCACTGACTGGGCTGAGTCGTTGATGAATATATTGAAGAGGGTAGGTCCCAGTTTAGTTCCTTGCGGAACTCCGCTGAGCACTGGAGTTGGGTTTGACATGATTTGATTCCCCTCCTCATCATACATCATCACCCTCTGTATTCTATCCTTGAGAAACTGAATAATCCATTCCCTTACATCTTGGTGGAGTTGATAGAATTCTAGTTTCCTTTCCAGGTACGAGTGCACTACCTTCTCGAAAGCTTTGGCTTGGTCCAGCAAGAGTACGTCAACTGGAAGGCCTTCCTCAATCATCTTGGTGATTATATCATATGACTGAATTAGGTTTGTCTCCACAGAGTGGCCCTTCCTGAAACCATGTTGTCCGTCGTATAACAGGCTGTTGGTTTCCAGGTGTGCAACAATTGCATCATTTAAGACGCCTTCCATGACTTTTGATGGGACAGAAGTCAGGCTGATGGGTCTGTAGTTCTGCGGTTTGTCCTTCTGTCCTTTTTTGAAAACTGGCATGACATTTGCTGTTTTCCAGTCAGAGGGAATAGTTTTGGAAGTTATTGACATCTGGAATATTCTTGTCAGGGGTTCGGCTATTTCAGCTGCAGTCTCCTTCAGCAACCTAGGATGGATGCCATCGGGTCCCTTTGCCTTGGATGGATCCAAAGTTTTTAGACGCTTGTAAGTATCACAAGCTGTGAACTGGATCGGTGGCATAGGGTGTTTGATGTGGGTGGTTGGCATGTCCGGTGGGGGGCATCCAGGGTCTTTAGAGAAATTTGACGAGAAGCATTGATTGAGGGTATCAGCCATCACCAATGGATCGGTTATTTTGGTTCCATCGCTGGAGGTAAAATGATGGATCGACCTGCGGCTTGGGTTGTTTGAAGTGACATATCTCCAAAACTTTTTTGGATTGGTTTTTGCCTCTAGTGCTATCGACTCCTCATATCTTATGGTTGCTTTTCTGGTCGCATTTTTCAGTTTGTTCCTGGCCTTTTTGTACTGCTCTAGATGGGCTGCACTCTCAGAATTTGTATACTTTTTCCAAGCTTTCTTTTTCTTATTAATGGCTTTTTTTAGCTGTGGTGACATATACGGAAGGGTTCTGGGACGTTCTGAAAAGTAAGTTTTCGTATGCTTCAACTCAAGACTCAGTAGTTTGTCCTTGAAAAGCTCCCAGGATGCTTCAGTGTCTTGTTGCAAAGAGTTTTCCCATGTTCGTTTGATTTTGTTGGTTGGTATCTGATTCAAGATTATTGCACTCAGGATACAAAGATGGTCGCTTGCTCCAAGGGGGGGTAAGTTTGCTGTTGACATAATCTTTTCGGGGTTGTTTGTCAGGACGAGATCAAGGAGAGATGGAGTTTGATGATCTCTATGTCTGGTAGGGAACTCAACTGTCTGGACCAGCAGGTTATCGGCAAAGGCTTCAAGAGTTGGATTGGTATAGTTGTTTTGAAGAGCAAAGCCTAAACCATCAACCCACCTGGTGTCCGGCATGTTAAAGTCTCCTGTGATGATGACATTTTTGGGGTTACACATTGTCATTTCATTTATAATATTTGCCACATACTGAAATGATTCTTCGGAGCTGGGGGAGGATGGGCTACGGTAAATCACGCCAATTCTAAACTTTTCAGACCCTACTGTCAATTCAACCAGGATAGACTCTACCCAAAAATAAGACCTCTACCTCTATTGGAACATATCGACAGGGAAGAATAAATAAACATGAAAACACTTAATGGGGTTAGCTATCGAAAGCCGCCCTCTTCAACTCCAGCCATAATGGTACAGAGACATGAAGCCACACTGAGCAGAGAGGCACCGAAAGCGAGCTTTCGAAAGCTACCAACATCCTTCTCAAAGATTATTTGTCAAGACCCATATATTTGTTCACCAGTTCTGTAGGTTGTGGCCACTACCCGTGTATAGCCGACCAGACCCATCAGTCTTGTACCCGACGGAATGTGCTTTAATCAGGACTCCAAGACAAAGTTAGATAGAGGCGTGGTTTCGCGAGCTAGAAAGGGAAGCCAGTATTTGTTTCCGTTAGTTTTCCCGCTTCTCCTTCGGAAAGTTTCCAAGCTTTTCGCAATGGAAGCAAATGCATCTTTCCCTAAAAATGTTTCGAGAAGGCAGGTGGATAGCTTTTGCCAAAAGTAGATGGAAGAAAGATAAATCTTTTTACTGACCTTAAACCTGTCATGCCTTACGCAAAAAACATCACTAACAGTCCCCAGCTTTTAGCTTACGATTTATTGTATAAATTTATGATAGAAGAAGCAAAATGCTGCTAACCTCTATTGGGTACATCCGATTGGTTGTAACTTTTCAACCATTTTACGCCTTCGGACGGATAGACAAAAATACGATGGACTTCTGTAAATGAAGTACTTTATTTGGTCTGGGAAAAAGCGGCGCCTTTAAGCGCCGTAAGTCATAATAACAGGCAGCTGAAAGAGGTGACCGTAAATAATGCTAGAAGAAGACCGTTGTATTAACGATAGGCGATCCAAGACCCCTGCGAATTACTAACTTACTCGTAGTCCTTACTGTGAGTGCCTTGGCAAGAATAGTTTCTCAATTTCAGGCTTGAAATTTCTTAAACTAATTAACTTTCTTGGTCGTTATCCTCTTTTCTTTCTGCTGGAGTAAGTCGTGTAAGATACAGGCGGCTGAGAAAAATTCACCTGGATTAAGAAGCATAAAAATACGGTTATGGAGCGAATAACCGCAGTTAAAAGTGCCATTTTCCTATGCTTGTATCTCTTTAACTGGGAAATATGTTCTAGGTCGAGGAGTACATGGAGAGCGTAAACTCGTACATAGTCGATGAAGATTCAGAGACGTTCATGAAGACTGTCCGGATTCGAGCATTGGATGTTCTCTTGGTAAGTCTTTGACGATCTTTTTAGTATATTTCAGGCAACACACTGACCGTAACGCACATAAGCCTTTTATTGAAACGATAGCCTTGCAACCTGATAGAAATTTTCGAGATTGAAGGGGGGGGGGCAGATTTGAAACCGAAAACGAAGCCGTCCACTTGTGCGTCGGTTTTTGGGATGGAATTGATCTTTCCTTCGTTTTCATATATCGGTCCTCAGAACTTCAGTAGCCTTCGGGGTAATAACAGCTCCGTTTAGAAGCAAAGGTTCAAACGTGGTTATTTTTTCATTTGGGTGGGAGGATGGAGTGTGATACAACGCAGTTGGGGCTGTTTGGAAAGACTTAAGTGCAGTAGGCGTTGCTTTATCCTAGGTCTGCTTGGGCGGGTGGTCAGTTTGACCACTTCCTATTGATTCAGAAAATACCGTCATTATTGTTGGTGTTCAGGAGCAGTTCTAGAACCCCTTGGTATTAAAATAATTAAACTTAGAGATAGAGGAAAGTGTAGGTGACGCTAAATATATAGGTCGGTCTTTGAAAAAATAATTTAAAATATTAGATGTTAGGACCGTTGGCGTCACCGAGGAAAAATTAAAAAAAAACTTGGTCTCTTGAGTTGGTGCTATTTTAACTTTGTAATGTTGCTGATCCCTACTAAGTTGAAGATGAACCAAGTTCCATCTGTGTAGCAAAACATTGCAGTTTTGGATGGAGTGCCTTATCACAAAGCCGCTCGGGCGGCTATCTATTTTGGCGTCTTCCTATTTAATTAAGTATGGAGCGAAGCACGTTTAGGTTCTCTGCCGTCGTTCTTGGTTAGTAGACTGTAGTTTCAGTTTTGAATGTTTTACTTGTTGCTGATCCGTCATGTTATTTAGAATGTATGCAAAGAGTTTGAAGAGGAGGCACCCGCGGCCCTTGGACACGCCATCATGCGATTACTACAGGAAGCAACAGCCTACAAAAATGAGGGGAGGCGAGACTGGTGGAAGAGTCTAGAAGTCTGCATGCATTCTCTGGCCTCCGTCGCTCCTATGTATGTAGGCGCCAAGTCGCGAGGCAAAACTGTGGGTGACTTTGACCCTGTTGCCGTTGTCCAGTCGATCTTTGAAGATCCGCGCGTACGTGATGGTAAGTGGGGCAATCCTATGTTTGAAGTGCATGATAGAAAGGGCCGATACACCTGGAGGAAAAATGGTACGTTCAGACTGAACTGGTTCGCCCCCATTTCCGGTAATCGTCTACGGGTATTGCCCCGAGCGACCTCCTATAATATTAATAATAATAATTGTATCTGAAAAAGCCCGAGGGCGATATACAAGTACAAATTGTAAATACACAGAGACATAAATATCTATACAACTAATCTACGGAAAGCTTTCTGAATTCTAGCGCGATCTATACACAAATCTTACTTATCGACTGGGCGGAAGTACACTTTAGGATACCAGGAAGTATTGGGACATCCCCAGTGAAAATCTCCCTACGGAGATCCGAAAGCTCTTGACACCGGTTTAAAAATGACCGATGTCCTCCTCTTCACCACTACAAAGAGGACACGCATATTTCCTGTCCGGATTCTTCTTCTTTCCGTCAACAAGTGCGCAAGCGCTCAAACCTGGAGTGTTAAAATTTAACTGAAAAGGAATGTAATAGCAAAATCTAGGTACCCATGACTTATTCACTGGAAGAGGCTTGAAGACCCAATGAAAATGCATCACTTCATTCTTTAGCTATTCACGAATAAACAGTTTTCAAATAGTGGAATTTTCCTGTGATTTGTGGTAACTCTATCTGCTTGTGTCAGTGTTGTATGCTTGACGAAAACGATTTACGAAAAATAAGTGTTCAGGCAGTGAGCCACCTTCCTCGAGCTGATCACTGACCACTGAAAAGCCGCGTTTGTATTGAGATTAAGTTTTTCTGCGTCATAGTAGAATTTTGCGGCGTGAGGACGGCCGTAGATATTCTGAACATCATACTAGAGCAAATAGTGAAAATAAAAAAAAAAATCCCTTAACACAATCAAAATAATAAAGTGTAGTCAGTCAAATGATACAAAAATAAGTTGGCTTTTCAGTTAAACTTTAAAGTAAAATGTTTATCACGTCTCATATATATTTCACATTCCCAGTAACCAAACAAGTATTGAAATAACATAATTTGAAATCATCCCACTTTAAAAGCTGTTCATGTAAACAAACCTCATCACATGCAGAAATCCAAGGGGATCTTGAAGATCTTGCAAGAACACTTTCAGTTTCAAAACTGAATGCCTTGCCAGTCAGTCAGACCCTTTAAACCTCTTTTCGATTATCAAGGTAATAACAAGTGCAATAAACCAAATCGTAGCAGCCTAATACCCCCTTCGTCACAGCCATCGAGTTTCCAACTTTTCATTAAGGATTGAAGTACGTCGCGTGGTCTTATTTGTTGCTGTTACACCAAAATCCACATCTATACAAATATATCCACAAATATACGAGAGTTGAACTTAAGGGGTTTGGGACTCCTAAAAGGCACAACTAGACCCCAATACCCGCAAGTGTACCAGGTTTGAACTTGATACCTGCACTGGTTCACGAGTTATGAGCTCCACAAAAAACGGTGAAAACCGAAAACCGAAAGCTTCTACAGCGCTCGCTAGAGTTGATTGTTCATAAACGAACACTCCACGAAAACCTTTATTTCTACCATGCAGTGGTAGGCAATTCGCCCTCAGTTGGATCCATTACCTTAAATAGATCGCGGGTAGATTAATTAGATGATACGATATTGTTTGTATATTACAAAGTCCTTGACGATATATAACAAACCAAAGTTAAGGATAAAACAGGCCACAACAGCCCATATCCGTCATGTCTAGTATAGGGGTAGTGTGGGGTTATTCAATATTTGGGACACATCCGCATTAAATTCTATGAACGTAGTATTACTTTAATTCGCACGTCGAAGCGAAAAAGGTCCGTTGTGAATCTTTTTATGCTGCAGTTTTCTTTGGTTTTCTTGTTAGGTCGTCTTCGATTGTCAAGTAAAGGTAAAGGTGTCAGCTATCAGCCTTTACAGGCGAAGCCGGCGGTGCTGATCTCCGATTCTCGGCCCTCAGCCAGGAAGTGCAATGGGGGGCTGTGGGCCAGCCATCCTGTGCTTTCGCACACCCTCCCTGTTACCTTCCCCGGATTTCTCCAAGTCTCCATTTGGAGCTGGGTGAACTTTGGCTTGTCTTACAGAGTTACGCCACTAACCCCCGCTCGAAACCAAACAGTAGGCACAACCGAGACTCGAACAAGGGACCCTTCCCTTGTGAGTTCGACGCGCTAACCATTCGGCCATGGACGGACTAAAAGCTCGATTGTCAAGCTGGTTTTGTTTTGATTTTGAAGCTACCTGCTACCAGAGCCTGTTGCCAGTTAAACTGAATAGCTTGTTAAACTGAACTGTCAACTGAATCGCCCCGTTCTGTGACTTTTGAGACTCTAATCAAACGAAAATGTCCCAAACCCCCACCTGAATCCACAGCTTGTTCTTCACGTGCCAAAGACATGCTCGTTTTACTGTAAAAATCTGCTCTCATTCTTCTCCAGTAATCTCCAACGCCCTTAGCAACTTTGACGAAAAGGCTTAGATGCGTTAGGTAGACTTAATTCGTAGTACCGAAGCATTTGACTGTGAAGCGGGCAGTTTCGACGGACCACACAAGGGCGTTTGTGATTTTCAAAACCTTCCACGATGCTGTTGTCCGCAAGGGAGGTTGAAACATTTTGTAATGCAACTAGGCTTCCAGCAAGAATGGGCCATATCTAGAGTTTCTTCGATAGTAGGGTTGCTTTCCCTTAAACCTTCAAATATACATGCTGTAACGACGTTACGGAACTTCTTCAGTTTTCTCAATACTGGTCAGAAGCTCTACTTAATATTTAAATCAGCGAATATGATAAGAGAGTCAGCTGCACAAGATGGATCGTTTGACGTATACTTCATCGTGCAAGAAGGGATCGTGTGAAAATTCAGTAGATTCGCTGTTCTAAAATAACTAGGAAAGAAAAGGAAACACTAGATGAACGGGCGACAGGTTTAGACGTTCACGCATAAACTGGCGAACAGTCAGTGTGTAAGAGTAGACTTTTTACTGTTCCTTTTTCAGCACCTCCCTTCTTGATGGGTGAGTGTTTGTGGGCTGCAGGAAGGTTGGCAGACCTGTTACCGGAACCTCTTAAAGCTAGAGTCCTGAAAGCGGTGGTCGAAGCTCTGCACCCTTCCCAGCATCACGTTATCAAAATCTGTGGCATCAGGTAGGCCCTAGGGACCACACTGCTGGCTCGTAACTTTCTGTGATATTTTGGTTCAGGTTTTTCAGTGGAGACATAGAGATAGAAATTTGACACACCAACACACCGGAAGAAAAGACAAACCTGGTCAGCGGGCCACTACAACATCATAGTTTTGGCTTGATGATTAAATTGTCAGTGTTGTTTTTTTTTGTTTTTTTTTGTACCAGAATTTCGTCAGGTTCAGCTCTTCGCCATATTGGTTGTGGATGGTCTGGACCATTTCATCTTCAGGTGCCAGGACCTTTTGCGTTCGAGGGGTTCATTGTTCTGTTGGAATGGTGGCAGCTTCTTTGTATCCCGCTAACTACTCAGCGAGATCGATTGTTTCTTTTAGTAATTTTGCGCATAAGAGTTGAGAGTATCGTTTCTTAATTTCTAGTTAACTGTATTAGTTGTTTATTTGTGTTGTATATATCCTTCGGCTTTTTGGGATCCCAAAACTTAAGTGACGGATACCTATGACATCGCAAAAGTTGTCCGTCTGTCCGTCTGTAAGTACGATAACTCTCGAAGGGAATGAGATATTTTGATGAAACTTCGTGTGAGGATTCTTTGGGTCAAGAGTAAGGTCGAGTTCGTAGATGGATTTTGTAGCCCTATATTTACAGGTGGGGGAGGGGGTTTAATTTAAGGGGCAAACAAAATATTTTGAAACAGCTAATGTGATAGTCGGTTATGGGGTAAGAAGACATGCTGAACACGATGATGAAAACCATTTTCTCGCCGGACAAGTAGTTGCCCGGAATACGGCCAAAACCGGAAAGTTTGTCGAAAGTAAAAGTTTTATTTGAAGTCGATTGGATGTTCGATTTGGGGGTAAGAAGACATGCTAAACACTATGGTAAAAACCATTTTATCGCCGTATAAGTAGTTCGCCCGGAATCCGGCCAAAACCGGAAAATTTGTTGAAAGCAAAAGTTTTATTTGAAGTTGATTAGATGTTCGATTTAGGGGTAAGAAGACATGCTGAACACTATGGTGAAAACTATTTTTTCGCCGGACATATAGTTCGTCCGGAATCCGGTTGAAACCTGATTTTTTTTTTGTAAGTTAAAGTTTTATTTGAAGTTGATTAGATGTTCTTTATACGGATAAGGAGATACGCTGAATTCGTTTCTGAACTACCTTTGTTTTGCTGGACAAGTAGTTCGCTCGGAATTCGGCCGAAACCGGAAATTTGGCAGAAGTAAAGCAGTAAGTTTCGATCAGTATCGTCAAAATAGATATGGCTTATACAGGTATATGGGTTTTCTCAGATGATTACCCTGGCGAAGACTGGATCTGGCGAAGACAAGACCTAGTTGTCTGGATCAAATATTAAATTTTTGGGATCCCATCGAAACCTTTGGTCTTGTTCAGTAAAGATATCTATTATTGTTATTACGAGTATAAAATATAGGATCCGATTCAGAAACAGTTTAGCCTCACTTTATTTTATCGATTGAATTTCTTATTTTGTCGTATATTGTTTAAGTTTAGTTTTATAGTTTTTAAGTAAACGTATAGCATGATAGTCTGCATTTATCGTTTTTGAAAGTATCTTGTCAGTTTTGATGGAAATATTGAATTGAGCCATTCATGTTTCAGGTCCGTTTACGACTTGTGTCGCCATCTGCAGGAGAAGAAACAAACCGCAGTGCTACTAGAGCATCTACCGTCGATTATTGAAAGCTTAATCAGTTTTGCCAACCAGTTTCCGGAGGGAGAATCTCTACCGCTTATCATGGAAGTTTTCCCGAAAATTCTGTCTGTGGATAACAATTTTACAACGGCCGCCGTTCGAACGATACTGCCATTCATCTCGGACGTTTTCTTGAAAAAAATAAAAGGTAATGATATACTATCAATTATAATTATCCTTATTCGTCTCTGAAAATCATCTAATACCCTTGTGTGGGTTCCTTCGCGTTTGCCAGTCTACAAGGGTCGGATTTCTATTTCTCGGTCCACGTCTTCCAAGCATGTGAGCATGTGTTTCGAGTGTTATAGGCTTAGCAGTTGAAGTTGCTGAGTACTCTATATGAGTCCGAAACACGCAGATGATCCTAGGGAAGAACAGGAAACGTCACCCGAACAAATCTCTAAAATTGACTCAAATCCTATGTAAACCAGTCAACAACGTTTGTTGTGGTGACGTTTCTGGTTCTTCGCTAGGCTCATTGCTATTCTTCGATGGCACGAAGAGCTGGTCGTGAAGAGTATAAGAGAAACATTGGTGGTTTCAATAGTTGCGTTTTTGCTGTTACCATGGTATCTGATATACGGTCTAAAGTCGTTTTTGCAGTTATCGTATTATCTGATACCACGGTCAAATGGCGTTTTTGCGGTTGTCGTGGTAACTGGCCAGTTACCGTGGTAACAGATATTCAGATATCACGGTCCGACCGTGATATCTGGTCGTGGTATCTGGAAAATGCATTTCACTTTCATCAAATTTTGTCAAATTGGTGAAAAGAAGTTCAGCACTTAGTGATGTAACTGGATATCAGTTTTTATTTTGGGATGACTTCGAAAGGTGCAATTTCTGCAACAGTCGTTTTTGCAGTGGACCGTATATCAGAAACCACGGTAACTGCGAAAACGACTAATTGCAGATCCAGTTACCGTGGTAACAGATACCATGGTATCCGCGAAAACGCAACTAATGTTTCGAACAAAGAAGGTGCGACGGACAATGCAAGGCCTTCAGTATCTTGGCTTTGGCATTAGAGATATTAGTTGCGTTTTTGCAGATACCATGGTATCTGAAATACGGTCTAAAGTCGTTTTTGCAGTTATTGTGGTGTCTGATACCACGGTCAAAAGGCGTTTTTGCAGTTGTCGTGGTATCTGGCCAGTTACCGTGGTAACTGATATTCAGATATCACGGTCCGACCGTGGTATCTGAAAGTCATCTCACTTTCATCAAATTTTGTCAAATTGGTGAGAAAGAAGTTCAGCACTTAGTGATGTAACTGGATATCAGTTTTTCTTTTGGAATGACTTCGAAAAGTGCAATTTCGGCAATAGTCGTTTTTGCAGTGGACCGTATATCAAATACCACGGTAACTGCAAAAACGACTAATTGCAGATTGAGTTACCGTGGTAACAGATACCATGGTATCTGCAAAAACGCAACTATTATCTCATATAACCCTCAGCGGAATGTAGGCTTTTGACAACAAAACATCTATCTTCATTTGCGTGTCACCCAAGCTCTCATTAGTTGCGTTTTCGCAGATACCATGGTATCTGATACCACGGTCTAAAGTCGTTTTCGAAGTTACCGTGGTATCTGATACCACGGTCAAAAGGCGTTTTTGCAGTTATCGTGGTATCTGGCCAGTTACCGTGGTGTCTGATATTCAGATACCACGGTCGTGAAAAAGTCGTCTCACTTTCATCATCACCAACACAAGAGCCTATGAACTTTGTCAAATTGTTGGGGAGAAGTTTGGCCCTTGTGATGTGAGTGGATATCAGTTTTTCTTTTGGGATGACTTCTAAAAGCGCAAATTCGGCAACTTTCGTTTTTGCAAAGCAACCGTAGTATCAGATACCACGGTAACTGCAAAAACGACAAAATGCAGATCCAGTTACCATGGTATCAGATACCACGGTATCTGCAAAAACGCAACTATTGATCGTGCTGCTTACGTTGTGTGTGTCACTAGTTGCGTTTTTGCAGCTACCATGGTATCTGATATACGGTCTAAAGTCGTTTTTGCAGTTATCGTGTTATCTGATACTACGGTCAAAAGGCGTTTGTGCAGTTGTCGTGGTATCTGGCTAGTTACCGTGGTAAGAGATATTCAGATATCACGGTCCGACCGTGGTATCTGGTCGTGGTATCTGAAAAGTCATCTCACTTTCATCAAATTTTGTCAAATGAATGAGAAAAAAGTTAAGCACTTAGTGATGTAACTGGATATAAGTTTTTCGTTTGGGATAACTTCGAAAAGTGCAATTTCGGCAATAGTCGTTTTCGCATTGGACCGTATATCAGATACCACGGTAACTGCAAAAAACGACTAATTGCAGATCCAGTTACCGTGGTAACAGATACCATGGTATCTGCGAAAACGCAACTATTGTAACACCGCTGGTCTTCGATATGATAGTACAGAAGTAGTTTCCTGTTTACCAAGCTCAAAGGACATTAGACAAAGGTACTTGTGATAGTAATTCATTTCACTTCAATAGTATCCTACCTCTTCTATTAGCAATAGACTGACTATCACGCTTGCCACGTCCGCACGATTAACGTGACGTATCATGCGCCCTATCATTGTTTTCGAGGAGCTTATTCGTCCGGTTATGCAAATTTTGCCAAGACTGTCATCCAAGGCAAGGGACATGGAAAGAAGCTAAAAACAGCCGAAGCCGTGTATAGCTTCTGTAAGCGTATCTTAGTTGTAAAGTAGTCAACCATCTCAGAACATCTGAGCAGAAACACTCTGTAATGCGAGGTTTCCTTCAAGTGAATATTTACCAAAAAGTTGCTGCGTAAATTGCTCACTGATCGTGGGTTCGGGCTCTGATCGCGGACTAATCCTGTGCCGCCTGGTGGGAATAGATCACTTCATTCCGTTTGAGTCTTTTTTTTTTTCTGCGAATGCTTCTCCCTCTGCGGTCATTTGGCGCTGGTATAAAGATTAACACTCATGCATTGTTTCTTTGTTTTGTTGAGTTCTGATATGGTTTTGGGCAAGAACTTAATTTCTGTTTTGCCCATCGTTCTTCAAATAACTAATATTTATTGTATATAAAATATGTAATATAATAAAAATACCCAAATGTTTCCAAATAGGTGAAATTGAAGGACATCCAGCTCGTACAAAGTTTAAGAAAAATCTTTGTTCTAGATTCAATTGTTGTGGACATCGTCGAGGAAATCGTTCAACGGCTCGTGAAACTCCCTGAGGTAGTCGGAGTTGTCCAGCAGAGCCTCATCCCTCCCTTGCTTCAGGTCTTGCGGACGCAGGTGGAAACAGAAAGCGATGGCTCCAGCTGTAAGTTGTTCAGAAATATTGACTTTAAAATCCAAATGTCGATGTTGGTTTCACTATAGGTACCAGTTTTTCGACGCCAATTCCCTTGGTGAGGGTTTGACCTCGGAGCCCTGGCCCGTCGTAGTTGGAAGTCAAACGACTTGACCACTCGGACATCGACAACTTAGAATGGTCGGCAGTGAGACACGATTTGATAAGGTCGACGAAAACTTTTGAGGATAGTAGTTAGCGAAGGCGTAGTTCACAATAGGGCAATGTTATTTGGTCGGGCGATTTTCTGTTCACTTAGCCGGAGAAGATTGTACAGGAAGAGTTCCCACTTTCTCGAAGTTTGGAATTCGCACATAGAGCGCTCTCAGTGGGAACTTATAGCTTAAAGGCTTATGAAAAACAATCCTCTCCCCCCCAGAATACCTCAATACCTCAGGAAAGTATATCGTCATAGGTCTTACTATTAAATCTGGATCTTTCTTCTTGTGAGCCACACTCTTGTATAGGGCGTGGAAACTGTCCGACGCTTCAGTGTGTGTGCAACACTTCTCGAGTCCAGAGTAGCTGACCCTAGCAGATCTCGACGGAGCTCATAGTCATCGCCGGATAAATGTCTCAAGTACTCGCCGATTCGAGATGACTGACAGTGGATTTCAAAATGCGCCTTGGGGGTCAGAGTGGGGGGTGCAACTGCCGATTACTGGATGGAGATTTGGGATTGAATGCGTGATCATGGTTCCAAGAGTCAGCAAAGGTGTGAAATGCAGCTATTCATTCAGAATTGCTGGTTGTTTTTCGCCATCCTATCTCTGGTTGTCGTCCACATTCGACTCCCTTGCTTTACTTAAGGCCTCACTCTACTTCCAACGAACACTGCTCCAGTTGCCCTAACTTTCGAATTTTTCTTTTAGCTGACCATGCCACGATCTTACGACTGTTAACCATCATAACTAGAGCGTCTCCGGCACCTCTGAGCGACATAGCCTTGCAGCCCTTGCCTGTGATGTTCAGTCTTCTGATGGAAAGCGACAATGACGACACGGTCCAGGTAAGATTCGTTTCGGGCTCTGTGCCCGGGGGTACGGAAAGCGCCCTATCGGCGCTAGAAAGTCAAAAAGTAATAAATAATCATTTAACTTGAAGCTTTAACATGTAGGGACCAGGATCTGATGAAATGGTGATGTGGCTCGCTGTCTGATAACTAGCGGATGTAGAGGCACCTTTTGGGGAGAGCTCGCGGGTGAAAGGGTGTCAGCCATTTTTTGGTGGCACGGACAGATTTCGATGGTTTGTCGAAGTGATTTCATTGTCGAGGAAATGACCAACCTCTTTACGAAAATCGTTGTATTTTCACTTATTTTTCTTGGGGGGAGGGGCGCTTCTACTCTACCCGTCAGTGTTTTTGATGGTCTCATCATTGTGTTGTAGCCTACAGTGGTTATTCCTGATGTGGTTATGGCTCATAGCTCTAGTTATGAGCCCTAAAAAATATATTTTCCATATCTTGCGCGGAATCTCATAACCATAACAATGTAAATGCGTTAAAATCGCACAAGAACGTAATATATCTTGTGCATATTTTGCTGTAAATAGTGAAATTAGAAATTAAGTAAAATTAGTCCAGTGTGATTGAAATAAGAGAATTATGCAACTAATGGATTTGTGTTTTCTTATGTTTTGTCTTATGTTCTTGTTTTGCATGCGATGGCCCTCGGGCTTTAACAATATATATCATATCATATGGCTTTTCTTAAACGTGAAAATTTGCATGTAAAGCTCTTGGTTTGACCTTTAAGCTTGTTCTGTTCTCTTAGGAAGGGGGAGAGCTGCTTCGCTCCTACATTGTGGCCTCGCCTGCGCAGTTCTGCTCCTACAGAGATAACGAGGGAAGGACAGGTCTCCATTATGCCCTTGAAGTCGTCAGCACCATGCTAAGTCCCCAGAGTAGCGAGAGATCAGCTATGTTCGTCGGTCGTCTAGTCAATACTTTAATTCAGCGGGTCGGGGATCAGCTAGGCGATAGCAAAGAGATGCTTTTAAGGCTGGTATTGAGTAAACTAAATCGAGTCGAGGATTTCAGTGTTAAGCAGGTGAGCACATAGAAATGAAGATGAAATTCGTCGCACGTACAGTTTATCACACTTTTCATTTGCTCAGAAAGAACGAAATTTGCTTAAGAGAAAATTATAATAGTCCATGCTTTTAGGCCCTGCTTTTAACAAATTATCCACGGCTTTGCCTGTTATAAGCGTTCTCACAGGCCCATTGACTTTTAGCAGAAACTGAGCAAAATTCAGATAACCGGTTTTACGCATCAGTAGCATGATATGCGACTACTCGTCAGGAGCATAATGCGCTGGGAAAAAGTGAATCGTGGCAAATCTTTGCAAAGATTAGTGGTGGCGTTAGCGGGTTTAGAATGTAACGTAGGAAATTTGGGTCTCCGGGTTTAAGAGTTAATGATTGCAGTTACGAAAGTAGGTTGCATTGTTGCATTGGCACTGTAAGTACGATGGGTCATTTAAACCCGAACAAAATAATTTTCAGTACCTTTTCAGTCACTCCTGATGGTCTTCGCGCACCTCGTTCACACTCAGCTGGAGAGTCTCTTAGTATTCCTTTCCACGTTTCCCGGGCCCTCTGGAACTTCTGCCCTGGAATTTGTCCTTACTGAATGGGCTTCCAAATTACTTTCATTTTACGGGGATTTCGAAACAAAAGTAAGGTATGTTAATTTCAATGTTTAATTGTCCCTCTCCCTTACCCTTATTATTTGACACGACCCTATGTGGACAGATTTTGGTACAGTCTCTCTAAGAAAATGCCCGCCTTTATCTTCCAGTGGAGAAGAAAGATGAAGTTTGGATCTTGCGGTTTTAGTAGGTTATTGTTTTTCCGGATCCGTTTTCCGGCGGAACAGGAAAACGAGATAAAACTTCATTTCGCTGACAGCTCGGCCGCGCTCTGTGCGGAATAGCATGACACGGAGAGCCTCCGCAGTAAAAAGTCGTAAGATATATTCTATTTCCCTGATTCAGGTGAATGCTTATGTATCCTGGCAGGTGTAGATACTTAGTTTAAACGTCAGTTTGAAGCACCTCTCTCTGGCAAACAGGAAGAAAGTCTTTAATATCATATCTGAAGACATTTGTTAATCTGCAGCACGGGGGGAACCAACTCGACCGCTAGCCCAGACAACAGGGATTCTACAGACGGATGAGGCTTTCATTAAGGGAAATCTAGCCCTGCATACGGTGTATATTCCGAAATAATTGACTACTCGATGAACTCGGCTCGGTGTCCGATAAAGTAGGCGACACATGGCTTCTAGCCTCACCCCAGGCCCCTTGGCTTCGATGACAGACCAATACGGTAAAATTGCAAAACCGGTATTCGGACCCGTGCGATAATAATCAGCGGGAGTCTGGGACGTCTCGAACACGGTCAAACAATGGCAAGCATAAAAAAACAGTGTTATATGGGGCGGGGTGGGGGATAGAACATGCCGCGTTAAATTAAAAATTCGGTTATAAGATTTGTTGTGGGCAAGGGGTTAGAATTACAGATACAAAGGTCATTGAAAGCTCTAGTCGACAAAGGTCATTTTCAGCTTACCCTGTTGTACTGGAAATCCTAAACAGTGATACCGGTATCACAGTATCTGGTCTGTCTGACCTGATTTTGATTTCAGCACCGTAGCGCTCGCTACTATCCTTCAACATGGCGTTTTGACCAACGATTCACGGCTAGTCTCACTCCAAGCCCCAGGCGACGAGATAGTACCTGATGGAAGCTCAGTGCGCACGCGTGCCCAGAAAAAGAAGACACGTGTGCAGTATGTACAAATTCCATTGCTGCTGAAGATATTCAAGGTTTTGTTACACTTGATGCAATCGGAACTGGATGTCGCTATGGCAACCAGTGTGGAGGATGAATCTGGGGTGAGTTATACTCGTGATAGTGTAGTTAATCAGCAAGATCTGATTATGTTTTTTGCCGGATTCCAGGCGTAAACCGGCGTAGCAATAAAATTCAGATATGGATTCAGCATGCATTCTTACCCTATATCGAATCTCTAAGCAACTTAAGAAAAAACTTCTAGGCTACTTCTGACAAATTTCCGGTACTGGCCGGATTCCGGGCGAAATACGTGTTCGGAAATATAATAAAGTTCAAAATCGACATCAGCATGTCTCCTTACCCCTACATTGAACCTCTTAAGTAACTTCAGATAAAACTTTTACTTTTACCAAATTTACCAGTTTTGGCCGGATTACGGGCGAACTACTTGACCGGCGAGAAATAGAAAGTTTCAGATGTGGAATCAGCATGTTTCCTTACCCTTAAATCGACCGTCTCATTACCTTTTTAAAAATCCTTTTTATCGCCCCTTATACTAGTTCAGTTGCTAACAGACAGTCGGACGGACGGACAAAACTTTACGAAATCTGAAATCGTTTATTCACAAACCAACTTCGTAGCTTTCTTCAGCAGAAGATGCTAAATTATGCTGGTCACTTACAATAATGAAATAAAATATTTACACTAGTTCACTTTGTTAAAAAATCTCTGTAAACAAGGGCACAAACGAGTTCATAAACCTCGAGGTTCGTCCTTTGACAGGCACTAATCTATTTTGCCGTCTTGTCCTGCTGTTTTCAGGTTTCTCTTAAGTAACTTCAGATAAAACTTTTACTTTTACCAAATTTACCAGTTTTGGCCGGATTCCGGGCGAACTACTGAAGCCGTAAGTATCCCTCACTAATGTTTTCGGATCTCAAAAATGTGGCATTATGCATCATACCAATCATCGGGCAAAATATACTGAAAGGTAAATTATTCCTTCAGACTGAAAGGGTTGCTCTGCTAGAGGATGGGTAATGGAAGGCCCGTGTGGAAAAAAAAAAATTATATTGGGTCTTTGCTTTCGCGAACAACAGACTGTAGGTAGTCCATAGTGGTGTTTCCGCGAGATCACGCAGCGAGCGGAGTACTTAGTGAAAACTGTGACAACCGCGGAAACCATTAAAAGTGGTTTCGTCTTTGCTTTCCAGCTCGCGAAACCCCCCTCCTCGTGTGTTGGACCTGATGGCTTCTTTTGTGTTCTAGGACAGCGACGATGAAGAAGGCGAAGATCAGATAGATGATGGTGCCAGTGGAGTCGAAAGCAAGCTGACGGAAATTTCGAATTTGCTTGACGAAATAGAATCAGGTAGGCACACAAGCCACTAACGTAATATCTAACAAAGCTGTTGATCCTACTCCACCCCAAGTCCCCACTACCACAAACTCACGTACATTTATGTCAGTGACGCTACTTTTTGGGATCCCAAAACATAAGTGGAGGGATACCTATGACATCGCAAAAGTTGTCCGTCCGTCTGTGAGCACGATAACTCTCGAAGGGAGTGAGCTATTTTGATGAAACTTGGTGTGATGATTCTTTGGGTCAAGGATATGGTCGAGTTCATAGATGGGCTCTGTAGCCCTACATTCAAGGGGCAAACAAAATATTTTTAAACAGCTAATGTGATAGTCGATTATGGGGTAAGAAAACATGCTGAACACGATGATGAAAACCATTTTCTCGCCGGACAAGTAGTTCGTCCGGAATCCGGCATAAACCGGAAAGTTTGTTAAAGGTAAAAGTTTGATTTGAAGTTGATTACCTTAATTACCTTAATTCGCACTTCGGAGCGAATAAGGTCCATGATGGATCTGTCGGGTAAGAAGACATGCTGAACACTCATGTGAAAAGCACTTTCTACCCGGACAACTAGTTCGTCCGGAATCCGGCCAAAACCGGACAAATTTTTAAAAGCAAAAGTTTTGAAGTTGATTGGATGTTCTTTATAGGGATAAAGAGATACGCAGAATTCGTTTCTGAATTTTTTTCTTTTTTTTGGCCGGACAAGTAGTTCGCTTGGAATTCGGCCGAAACCGGATCTTTGGCAGAAGTAAAGCAGGAAGTTTCGGTCAGTATCGTCAAAATAGATGTGAACGTGGTTTTCTCAGATGATTAGCCTGGCGAAGATTGGATCTGGCGAAGACAAGACCCAACTGTCTTGATCCAAATATTATATTTTTGGGATCCCATCGAAACCGTTTGTTTGGTTATCATCGCCGTGGGTTTCTTCTCGTTTCCTTTACCGACAATGGGTTACCCAATCCTCGGCACTTGGTGTACATCCTTTCTCGGCACCGGTTAAAATCAGCGGTGCCGGCAATAAATTAGGCGAGTCATCTTTCAGCCCCTCTAAATATGTTGATTTCATATTTTAACACGTGGGAACCGGTGCCGGCACCGAGCACTTGGGTGTACACCAAAATTGTCCGTATGACCGGTTATCCATGACCAATGGTCTGTGGGACTGTTTGTCAGTGGTAGTTGATAACCTTGCGTACCTATAACTTATGGATGGCATTTCGTGAGACGCGAAAAGCAAGCAGCAGTAAATTCGAGTATTCCTTTATTTAGAATCCGGAATCGACGACTTCGAGAACGATCCAGAAGCCCGACAGCATCCCCTCTACGAAGTCAATCTCTGCGGCTACCTGAGGGAGTTCATAACCCAGTTCGCCGCTCAGCCATTCTTCGAAGGAGTCTTTCGGCAAAATCTTAACCAGACTGAGAGGAAGACACTTCAACTATTGAACATTAACGCATAAGTGCAGGCCTGTTCAAACAGTCTTGAATGAACAGAAAAAATGCGAAATAGATCATTCTACTTTAAAGCGTTTTGCCGCGACTTGACAGCTGTGGACTGAGGACCAGCTTCTGCAGCAAGACGTTGGATACCTCCGGTATCCACATATTATTTTTGTTGGTGGAAAAATTCTCCACATCGCTACCAGTGTTCTCTATCGTGAATCACGAGTAAATGAACCGATTTCCGGTAGTATGACTCTTGCTTTTCCGCCGTACGTTTATTCGTAGAAACCCTGGTCAGTTCCCTCCTTAAAATCTGCTCCATTCCCAAATCCATTTTTACCAGATTCCACCCGAAACTATCCATGGTATGCACGATGTTTACCCTTTACATCGACTCTAGTCAGGTTAGTCGGGTAATTTGGTTTATTTGTAATAATATGGTTATAACCGGATTCCGGCTGAACTGTCCATCATAGACCTTTTTCGATCCCTAAAGCACAGCTCTTAGTAGAAATAACTTTGTCACGATAAAATTGTCAGGAAATGGTATTTTTCAACAATACTCATACTTGCCTCGTCAAATTAGGGGTTCCCTTGTTAGCGTTTGCCGACTCTGGCCGCGCTTCGCGCAAAAATACTTGTTTTTTGGTCAAGTGCTAAGAAATCATAGCGACCTACGTGTGCGGCCGCGGTGGCGCAGTCACGAAACCAGGCTCGGCAGCGCCTGTTCGCTGACGTCTCAAGATAAAAACAAAGTTATCGTCTGGCAACCAAGGAAAATCCGGGCTAGTGCTGATAAACGAAAAATTTAAATAAAGTGATTCACAAGGTCTTTGTGAAGAAGGGGACTTCACAGGACAGTAGACCACGTAAGTCCAAGGGGGTTTGAAAACTGGAAAAGCAATTCCTAAGCCCCTCAACATATTGTAAGTAGTGACAGATAAAAGTGCATCTCGGGCGGAATTTGGAAACGCGGTCTTCGGAAGAAAAAAAAACATAAATGGTAACCCACTGCGCTATCGAGACTCGGGCGAGATTTGAACCCGGCCTTCCGATGAAAAAAAACATAACAAAGGTAATGCAAAACATATGGAGGGCCTTCGAATATAGTTCGCAAACTACTACAATTGCCAGAGAAAAACGGGCTACAGAATCAACGATCCCGGTCAAGGCAAGTGTATCTAAACAGTTCAATGTTTAACAGAGCGTAGATTGAGACATTGGCTGTAATTGGTTTTCTCTACAAGGCCCTGTCATTAGGGCCCTGGCTGTCTACTAGTCTCTCAGAATGGAGTCCTAAACTTCTGATCGATAACTGTTTCTGGTTTATTTTGTCATGGTTAAAGTCTCTTTATAAAACACCATCTTTACGTTGAAAGCTCCTAAACCCCTGGATGTCGTGGCACAGAGCCCACCTTAGAATAAAACCTGGCTCTAAATCTGAAGAGTGAAAATAAATCAACTTTCATCAAAATATCTCAGTCCGTTCGGGAGTCGCCGTGGTCACGGACAGACGGAAGAACAGACTTGCGATTTTACGGAAGTCCTCACTATCGTTTGAGATATAGTTACTATAAGCCTTCTGGTGTTTATTCTGCTCTTGAGCACTGACTGCTAAAAACATAAACATAAAATCCCTGAGAATTAAGCCATTACCAATCCTCACACCATCAGATCTCCAACAATAAAATTAGAAGAATAACTAGAATTGCAAACCTATCCTATAGAGTATTTGTTGTTAGTCGTCAAAGTACATTCTACCAGTACCCTTCTTCAGATAGCGTCGGTAGGCTTTGTATTTCGGATCTTCGGCCTGTTTCCGCTTGGCCTCCACCTCCTCTTCCTCCTTCCACGCCTAAAATATCAGAGAATATAATCGCCAGCCAGTCAAACAGAAAGAGAAACCGCACGGACTGCCGAGCCACGCGAAGTTTAATAACCACGCGCTATGAGGCACTAACAATAGTTGCGTTTTTGCAGATACTATGGTATCTGATATACGGTCTAAAGTCGTTTTTGCAGTTATCGTGGTATCTGTTACCACGGTCAAAAGGCGTTTTTGCAGTTGTCGTGGTATCTGGCCAGTTACCGTGTTAACAGATATTCAGATATCACGGTCCGACCGTGGTATCTGAAAAGTCATCTCAATTTCATCAAATTTTGTCAAATTGGTGAGTTCAGCACTTAGTGATGTAACTGGATATCAGTTTTTCTTTTGGGATGACTTCGAAAAGTCCAGTTTTGGCAATAGTCGTTTTTGCAGTGGACCGTATATCAGATACGACGGTAACTGCAAAAACGACTAATTGCAGATCCAGTTACCATGGTATCGACAAAAACGCAACTAATAATGTTAGTCGTCATCAAAAAAGACGAAATCCGGGGAATCATCCAGGTTGTCACTGGGATTGGAAAACATAGAAAAAATTGTCTCGAACTTTCATCCATTACGGAACAGATGAAGAGACGAATATACATTTTGTTAAACATTGCCCACCTCCTAGGACACGACAGGGGGGTCCGCTCGGCTCGTCTGGGCCGTACTCTTTAAGTGTAGACCTGAATTCTGTTTTGAGAAAGGCCTGCCTGAAGGAACCGTTGAAGTTGGTTCCTGCATGAAGCCTTGAGTTCGTTTTACAGACGCAAAAACGCAAATAATTCAAAAAATAGCCGAGCGAAGTCCTTACCACGGTCAAAATGCGTTTTTGCAGTTATTGTGGTATCTGATATTCGATACCACGATCCGACCGTGGTAACTGTTCATGGTATCTGAAAAGTAATCTTACTTTCACCATCATCAACAATTGAGCCTAGGATTTTGCCAAACTGGTGGGAAAGAAGTTTGGCACTTAGTGATGTGACTGGATATCAGTTTTTCTTTTGGGATGACTCCGAAAAGCGCAAATTCAGCAATAGTCGTTTCTGCAAAGCAACCGCGGTATTAGATACCACGGTAACTGCAAAAACGACAAAATACAGGTCCAGTTACCATGGTATCTGCAAAAAACGCAACTCGTATCAAGGTTCTTAACGCGTATTCAAAGATGACCGTTTCGCGTAACGTTATCTTGGCATTGTTTCTGGCGTGTGTACACGCACATGACTTACCGCCCAAAAAGCCGAAACATATTGGTGGCGTTCGTTCTTTGGGAAAGAACGGTACAATTTTTGACTATATATATTTTGCTGTAAAAATAAAACAATACCGAACCGGAGGTCTATGTTTCTCAAGGCGAAGCCTCAAATCTTTGTCTTACCTTGTAGTGGTCCTTATCCCATAACTCCAGCTCCAAGAACTCCTC
The DNA here is from genome assembly GCA_023053555.1 of Branchinecta lindahli. Classification (NCBI taxonomy): domain Eukaryota; kingdom Metazoa; phylum Arthropoda; class Branchiopoda; order Anostraca; family Branchinectidae; genus Branchinecta; species Branchinecta lindahli. The sequence continues at coordinate 9,007,661 of JAKZAO010000003.1, forward strand.
TATTTTCTCCTCCTCCAGGGCCTGCGGGGGAGATCTGGTTAGTAATCTTCTTTCCCACTAGTGGGGCTCCAAAAGTCCAACCAACCCAACTCGCTAACATCCGCGCAATATTCTCGAACTCCATCGAAAAATGCAGGAATTAACCGGACCCCGTTTAAGTCGCACTACCATAGGTCGTTTGCTCTTTTGAGGACGTGTGGAATAAAACATGGGTACCAATGGTGTGGGATTCTGCGCCAATGGTTAACAATCCTTCGCTACACTACTCACCAAAATCTGTTCTCGCAACAAGGGGTTGCGACTAGACTCCGATTTCGTCACTTAAAGCAGTGGTTCAAAACCTTTTCCGTACCGCGTACCCCTAATCAAGGTTCGAAAATGTTACGTACCCCCTTTTCCAGAACGTTAAAAAGACGATATTTATTATCATAAATGATAAGGCATACATGAGTAGAAATTTATACAAGATCAATGAGACACTTAAGGCTGCTTTTTAACTAAAATTTTATGAAATCTCGGCTCTACGTCATTTACGGCAATATTTGTTTCACAGTCAGCCTGTTTCTGTGTATGGTTTTGATGTCTTCCGTGCTTTCATCAAACTGCATCGCAAACATTTTCGTTAGCTTAATTCGTAACCTGAATGACAATAATTATCACTTGTTATGTATTTGGTTCTTCTTGAAACAATATTGTTAGACACAGGAACAGACTTTGCGGCAATAGGCTAGCTGTATTCAGGGGCGTCGCGCACTTGTTGGCAACACCACTTCCCCAAACAACAAGTCGGCGCGAAGCGCCGCGATTTTTCTTAAAAACAGTTATTTTTTTATTTAAACAGTCGATAAAAATACCTTGAAATAAAGTGAGTTAGGCGAGATTTTGAAGTTACGAATTAAAACGATTTGGTTCCTTCGTGTACCCCTTGCAAGGGTCTCGCGTACCCCTTGCAAGGGTCTCGCGTACCCCTTGGGGTACGCGTACCCCCGGTTGGGAACCACTGACTTAAAGGACCCGTCATAGTTCAAGTTTTTTTTTTACACAAAAATTTTAAATACACTATACAAGCACTGTGGAGAACAAACATTCGAACATGCAGTGCTTGTTAAAAATTTTACTATAATAACAACCACTATACACCCTATAAATCTAACAAAATATAACATAACTTAATTTATCTGACCTGTAAGAAAATGACCTGCTATCTACCAAATAAATAAATAACTACCCTCTTATGAAAACAAAACCATACCATACTACTGCTTCACTCTATGTCTCTAATCGTTCCATCATTTATCATTTCCGATATTTCCAACATCCTCGTTTTTAACAACCCTAATGGGACTGTGCTGATTTTTTGGTTTGCCATACTTGGCTCCTATCGATGCACATTTTAATGTGATATGCTTGTAGATTATTCAGCTCGATACATTATAATTTTTAGTGTATGTATATTGTGGATGTAAAGTAAAACTTACCGCCGTTTCAAGATTTTTAATGAAAAAACAAAAATGAACTGAACTGAACTGATATCAGCCTCCCGCTTGTTGCTGCCGAGGAGCTAACTTATCAGAAATACTAGTTATGCAAGTATTTCCATGTTTCTCGGGTATGACGGGTCCTTAAGGGGCCGCGAAGTTTCAAAAAAGTCGAGTTTCAAAGAAATCGCGCATGACAGAATACTGGAATATTAACTGTATTACTGCAGCGTGTGTGCTTAAACAGGACCAAAGCGAATCAAACACATGGCAAAACCTTGCATCTTGATCGGGGGGGGGGGGGTAATTTCATGTTGTTCGCGAACAACTGCACGCTTCTTTTCTCTAAAAACAGCATCTGATCAAGCCTTTTATTCCCAATTTCTTTCGTCACAGGGAGGAACGAAAGCCTTTAAAGACTCAAACATTATTGTGACAGTAACTCACGAGGTATGGACGCCCAAAAGCTTCCTCCTGTTCCTTCTCTATATGCATGTACAATCAAAACAAAAAAAGCCACACCCCCACAGGGGGGAGCCCACTGGGAAGACTTACATCAAACTGAGCCTGCTTCAGTCCCATATTCTTCCTGATAATGTACAGCTTATCCTCGTCACTGTATTCCATCTTCTTAATGTTGAATTTCCAGATCCACATGACATACCACGTACAATACTTATACAGTGTCACTGGAGAAATGAGGATCTGCCACAAGAGTATATCCCGCCAGCTCGGCTTAGCATAGCCACCCCTGGAAAAGCAAGGACAATTTGACAGACAGATTTCTTGTTATTCACCAAAAACATGTAGCTGATGAAGAGGTATGTTTATTTGAACAGTTATTCAAATGTGAACAGTGCAGTTTTGGGCTAAATGGCCAATGAAGACCCAAAATACCTAATCAGGTCTTTTCAGAGGCCCTAATTACCTACTTCGGCTAACTCATAATTGACTTTAGTCACAGCAAATGCATGAAAATGGCCAAGTCCAAAGTCATCAAACGTTGAAATAAGCATTCTATTGCAACTAAAAAGAAAACACGGTTATTTAAGGAGACAAAAAAAGTACACAACTATTCGCAAACCTCTGGTTAGAACATGCGGCTGGCAGCAATTTTTCAATCGGTAGCTACCTTGCCAGTAGCTACCGGCAAGGTACCTTTACGGCCATCACTCAGTTCAGCTTTCCAGAAGGGAAAATACTTTCATGGACTGATTCAAAAATTTTAAACCAAACTCCATGCAGAGAATCTCCATGCCATAAGGAGGAGCCAACTCATCGAACGGCCAATCCCGGGTCTCGGAACCACCTGAGTTTTGGAAAAATTTCGAAAGCCTTTGTCCATGTATTTTAAGTGCAACTGAAGGCGCAAATAATTCTCAAATATTATTTATAATCATTTTGTCATCCGCAACTTGCAAATGATGTAATTAAGACTAGACGTAATTATAAATTTGAATCTCCAAAAAGTTTTATGACGAACAGCCCTGCATTATTTGGAAATTAATTTTTTATATACTATGATGTATGACGTATCAACGTTATAACATTCTGGTGACAAAATTTGGACCAAAGCGTTTCATCTTTTGAAATCTTTCAAATTTGTTTCATACAACAATGACAACGTTGTAACCGTGGGCGTTTGATATTTGTCATATTTCTCTTATTTACCATTCCAAGCAAGTAGTTTAGGTTGAAAGTATGTGTGTGAACTGTATCTATGAAATAATAAAATCAAAGATAACATCAAATTGAGTTGCAATTTTGATTTGTTTTAACTAAAATAGATGTTATATTTTGGAATATTTCGAAAGCAGCAGATACCTTCATATCGGGCACCGAAAAAACTTCCAAACAAGTTCAGGTTCAGTTGTGCTTTAAGCCCGTTAAGCCCTTGATTGCTAGCTTCTACAATAGTTTCCCGTCGATAGGTTACCCACTCTCGGTTCTGGTGTACAGGAAGTGCCGCGGTGCCGCTAATTTATGGCCGGTACCGCTAGTTTCGGCCGGTACTTGGTCAGTGCCGGGAAAGGGTCTACAGCAAGTGCCGGGGAGTGGGTAACGCCTCGTTTCTGGTTCTCCCCTATATTTGCAATCTTTTGTTGTGTATTTCACAACTTTCGGAAAAAAGCAAACACAAAACCTCAAGACATACTAACGTTGGTCGACACAGCGACACAGGTTGTCGCGTACGGAGTATGTTATAGGTAGGCCTATCGCTAACGTTTTGGGATCCCAAATAATTCATTCATTCGTTGACTAGTCAAGGTGCGTACTGTACTGTGGAAGACAAAACGGAAATTTGAGGGGTCAAATTATCTCTTCTATCGGGTTTTCAAACAAAATACGACATTGAACGTGTACATTTGACGTGAAAATGTCCTCAGTTCTCGGCCTGGGAGGGTTGTAGTTTATCGAGTAAAATCATCGGTTTTTGGCGCTTGGGCCCCAGGCCGTCTCAAGAGACTGCACTGCTGACTTTTCACAAGCCAGCAAGCCCTCGTTGGTTACAGCCCTATTTACGTGAGACCAATAAGGTAAACCACAATTCAGACGCCAGGAAGCTCTCGCTGGTTACAGCCATATTAGTCCAACCACCAAGTGAGACCACTTAAGTAAACCACAAATATTTTTGTCGTGGCTGCCTCTGATATTACAGACCCAGCACAGCTTATCTGCGGATGCAAACTACGAAACCCGAATTGCGGCTGCAAAAAATGAGGAGTTACGTAAACGTGTGAAGAAATTAAGAGTGCGTACGGTAGGGCGGTGCGTACGAATAAATGTTGGGACCCTGCCTTTTATTGGTGTAATATAAATTATATCGGAATTCCGTAAAAGCGTGACGTAACTCCTATTTGATGTAATTTACCTTAAAAAACAAAAAACTGTAGTTTATTCCTAAAGGTGAATATATATAGAGAGAGCCGAGCGTCCAGCGAAGCGCCGGTCACGTTTACATTTATAAACCGTCCTAGGGACAATCAAATCTTACTTTGGGTCCTCAATCACATGACGTCACTATTTACGTCATGACTTACGGAATTCCGATACAATATAGTCGACACCCTTTTATTCTGCTTTTTACATTATACATAGCTCTGTCATGCAAATAGAAGCATCTGAAATCCCCGCCTTTCGCCATTGTTTCGTTTTGTATCCCACGAACTTGTTTGCACTTTTTCGGCCGAGCCTAGTTTTGCCATAGTCACACAACGTAAACTTCGCCAACAGTTTTCAAGGTCCGTCAACAACTCTTTCACACATGAGAAGCTTCAAGTATTGTTTTTCGTTTTAGAAATCATGGTATGCCATCAGGTCTATCTTCTGTTTGTCTTCTTTTGATTTACTGGGCCGAGCTAACGAGCTCGTATCCTTGACCCCCCCCCCCCCGTGATCGATATATATTGTTATGAAGTGTCTTTGAAACTAAAGAACCTGAACCTTGGTTTTCTCACTTTTTAACCACGGCGCGTTCAGTTTTCAAATATTTTGCGTCTAGCTTCAACATCGGAAAGCGGGAAGGCTGGATTGAGTCGACAACCGCTAAAAAGAAAATCGTTCATTTCATGTGGAAAGTCAAAAATGGTATTTCTGAGCCACTACATCGTGAAAAGATCATTTCTAGTAAGAGTTGTGCTTTCCCGACGAGTCACCGTTACGATAAGTCAACAGCAAGGTTTATGTAGTTAATTTTCCGCGGATTGGCGAGGACTCCAATGCTAAAGCCCTATTTCCAAGACGGCAGTACAAATTATTACCAGCCACCTGCTTAGGCACTTTACCGCTATTTCAGCTGTAGATCTGTTTGTTTAGCGGACCGTTTTGGACGACATTCTGCCAGATGACACACATACGGCAAACCTGTTTGGCTACACAGATACAATTCAATCCTTAGGGCTAACGTAGACAACAAAGTTTCCACTACACTAAATTCAATATCGATCCTATAACTTTTTTCCAAGCCGACTCATAAGCTAGTTTCACCGGAATCGGATTTGGTACAGATTATTTCCCAGCTCCGAGACTTCTTTCTCATGGAAAGAGATTTCAAAAGAGATACATTAAAAAAAAATATTCCGAAGAGCGTGTTGAATATTTGTATTTATGAAAGGTCTGAAACTTACCCTGTCCAGTGGTTCGAATGGTCGGAAGTTATAACCCATATATGGCAAGATGTAATAAATGTTGTTATGTGAAGGCTGTAACTTCCCCCCAAAATTGTCGTTCTTACAATTTTGGACATTTTCATTTCCCCAAGGTACAAGAAAGATCCCATACACCAGCGACGAGATACTGACGATTTGCAGTATTACTGCAATACGCATCTCATTCCCTCATCCCGTTGCACTTGTAAAATTTCCAACAACAGTGCTCTCCGTTAGATTCTATATGGACCTGCATGGACCTGCAAACACAGTCAACTAAGCCAACACCTACCTTATGTCCATTTTATCTTCTATGATTTTTCTGATCACTTCTTCTTCCTCCGATTTTAGTTGCTCCTTGGTTTTCTTCTGCTTTCTACTACTTTCCGGCCATAAACCATCAGCTTTCGCCTGCTCCGTGGCCCTTATCCGATATTTTGGCACTGTTGTCAGATATTTAATTGCCATGTCGTAATTCTTCCACGCGCTAAAATACTGCGCCGCCGATATGAGGGATATAGTGACGGCAATGACAATACGAATATCGACCTGGGGAGCAGCACGCCGTCTGTAGTAGCGATAGTAGTGGGAGTAGAATTCGTCGGGGTTGTCAAGCATGTAGTCATAGTCGACTCGGGCAGCATCGTCTTTTAAGATCTCATATCTAAGAAGAAGGTGGTTAGCAAATTGGCGGGCATCTAATCAAGACCTACCTCTTTTTCGTGGCTCATCAAAAAAAAGCGAAATTTCAACACAGAACGCAGCTGGCGTCGCAGTTTGCGTGTTTTTGCCATTTTACAGGTTTAGAGGCGTGACAAAACCATGAAAATTGGTGAATATATGTTTAAGTTCCTCCTCTTTCTCGTAATATCACAAATAACAAACGAAATTTCAACGCGGCCACGTCGCGTCCTTGTCTGCGCTTTTTTTTTTGCCGCAAGCGGTGTTCCGATCAGATTTTTTTTTTTTTTTAGCGTGGTAAATGCAAGACAAGCTCGGAGATACAACTGTGTACTAACTTTCAAGCCCCTAACCTTTCGTTTCGACCCTCTCCGCCTGAAAAAATCGCTTTGCCAAGTTTCAACAGAAAAGTCCTTACTTTTCTTAAACAGTTTTGAACGGAGGATTGCTTTTAAGAAGAAAACGGGTTTCAGAAACGTGACAAGAGCATGAAAACTGTGCATATATTTTAAGAGCCTCCTATAGTAATAAGCATAGTGTTTTTCCACTATTTAGTTACTGTATTCAGAGTAACTTAAATACAAGTTTTAATAGTTTAGAAACTGGCTTGTCTTACAGGTAGGTAATTCTATATCCTGGGCATTCCGGAAAGCAGAACCCCCTCTCCTAAACTTGTAAGACCATGACAGAATCCACCAGCTCTGTCTGTGTTATCCCATAGGACCTCGCCCCCGTAAAAAATATTTATCTTTTTTATATTTTCTGCACGTCGCCTTGTTGTTAAAAGATCAGTGTAATCGTTTTCTTTTTTAATTAAAGTAAACTTTTTTTCTTGTCCAATCCATAATAAAATTTCATCACCGATCATCATCATTTATCACCGATTCGAAGATGTAAAATTCCCATTTTTGTTTTCCACCTTCCAAATCCGATCCTGTGAAAATTCGTCTGGAATCCGCAATGCGAAGACTGGCTTTACTCCATACACAATTTGGTTATCATTTGAAGTGTCATGAGGGAAGATTAACGGTGCTCCAGGTCAAGGAAAGTTGAACTCAACGGCAATTCTTCAGATGATTGAGCCTTTATTTTCAGCCTCAAAGCACATTACCTTGGGGGTCTTCAAGGATTAAAATTAAGTTTTGCGTAACAATCTGCTACCAAGTCTTCCTTAGTCAGCTGTCGTTTTTTGCCTCTTAAACAGTCATACACAAATCTTCATTTTCTAGGCATGGTGCTCATACGCTGGAGTACCCCCATGAGAATCCATTGAATTAGGAGTCTGAAATGGAATTTGCCTTTCATACAAATTTGTATGGGGGTACCATTCCCTTGCTACAGGGCATGGTGCCCCAACATATGAGCCCCATGCCTATACTTTGGGGCATGCCCAGATGTTGGGGCACCATGCCCAAAAAACTGAGGATTTGTGTATGACTGCACTTAAATTTCTCCTGTCCCACATACTACGGTGGGAAATTAGTAAAAGAAAACTTACGCATTTGCAACAGTTTTGAATTTTTCCTCTGCTTCAGCTTTTGCGGTTGGGTCCCGATGGAGATCTGGATGGAACTGCCTTGCAAGCTTCCGGTATGCCCTAGCGATGTCAGGCTTTGTTGCCTCTCTTGCTACTCCAAGGACTGGAAAAAAAAAGATTAAAATAAGAAGATGAAACTATTACCATAACAAATTTCAGTTTGATTTCATTCTTTGTGCCCCATAACCTGAAATACTGAGCTGCTCCCAGATATTATTTTCTTAACTTTTCATACCAATTTTCAAGTTTCTAGACAGTTTTTCGATGACTCCATGAATGTATGGGAGGTAGACAAGGGCATTATTTTTCTCTGGTTCATCATTACTAGGAGGAGTGCTAGTGTTGCCAGAGTGTTGCTGGTCGATAAATCAGTCAAGAAAGACTGAAGACACATTTGGTACCTAAAAGCAACACCGGCACTCCTAGAACAAAAATCAAGCAGCAAAACAGCAGCCATGTCCGAAATGCCCAAACTTTAACTTCAAAGCAACTTCAAAGTACATGCAATTTGCACGAAGAAATTAAAAAAATCAGATACTTAAGCTAGAATCTTTAGTTCATTTTCCTGCTTGAGCATCAGAGGACCCTTACCAAGAAGGATAGAAATGACATATAGCACCCAGTCTAGTATACTAGCCCCTTTTCAGGCACAGTGCTCAAATGTCTAGCACCATGCCTGGGTGCTAGACATTCAAGCACTGTACCTTGGGTTTCATGTATGGTGCATGGATTTTAGTATACAGTGCATACATGAAAAACACAGTTTCTGTCATCAAAACTGAGCACCAGTTCGGACAGGGCTGAAATTACTACCATGAACTAGAGAAATCAAAGACAGTCTTTTATATATTTTTTACAGCAAAAACAAAAGGGCTCAACTGCACCCTATTTATTTTTCATGTACAGTGCCCCAACAGCCAATATTCTGGTTGGCTGCTAGGTAGAAAAGGCTGAGGCACAGGACACTTTGCATGCAAAACCCTTGACTATGTAGAAAAGGAAATGGGGTTTTTCATGTCTGTCATCAGCCGAGCCATGCTGTTTTTGTTATGAAAAATGTGATAAGGATTTTCTTTGGTTTCTCTACAGGAGGGGTATCCAACCTCAGACAAGATTTCAAATTTCCAGAGAAGGTTTTCCTTCAGAATAATCCATCTGGCTTAAAAAGGAACCAAGAAATATGCCAAAAACACTAGATTGAAGCTAATTGAATGGTTTACATATTGGATACATAAATATTGCTTCAATACTTCTAGTTAAACATACTTTTATTTTCAAACAAGATTGCTTCATCCTAATCTGACCTCGATTTACGTAAAAATGATGAAAAACGAAGAGTTAGCAAGGTCAACAGGCAGAAAACAGCTTTTAAAACAGCTACTAAATGGACAAAAGGTACAGAATTTAGTATATTTTTGGACACATGACTTTGAAGAAGGTGATATTTTGCCTATTGATTGCCAGGATAACTTCTATCTTTCATTTCAACATTATAGCGGGCTGTGGTCGAGGTTGTCTAAAACGAGGTTGGATACCCCTCCTGTAAATTCATGGTAGTAATTTCAGCCCTGTCCAAGCCGGTGCTCAGTTTTGATGACAGAAACTGTGTGTTTCATGTACAGGAGGGGTATCCAACCTCAGACAAGATTTCAAATTTCCAGAGAAGTCTTTCCTTCAAAATAATCCATCTGGCTTAAAAAGGAACCAACAAATATGACAAAAATACCAGACTGAAGCTAACTGAATAGTTTACATATTGGATAAATAAATATTGCTTCAATATTTCTAGTTAAACATATTTTTCTTTTCTAACAAGATTACTTCATTCTAATCTCACCTCGATTGACTTAAAAATGATGAAAAAGGAAGAGTTAGCAAAGTCAATAGGCAGAAAACAGCTTTTCAAAACAGCTAAAAAATTGAGAAAAAAGGCACAGAACTTGAATATTTCTGGACACATGACTTTAACAAAGTCATATTTTGCCTCTTGACTGTCAGGACAGCTTGTACATTCAATTTTAACATTTTCGCGGCAAAAATCGAGGTAGTGTAAAAACGAGGTCAGGTACCTCTCCTGTGTACACTGTATACCTGCTGTATACATGTATACTGAAATCCATGCACCATAGGGTACGAGCGGCGGTAGTCGGGCAGTTAGCTCCTCACTTAGCTTTGAATCACCTTAAAAACTAAACCACTCAACTCAGACCTCATTTACGCATTGAAAAATTCGTTCGAAAATCGCGCTTTTTTTGCTGTTTCTTGACACCACTGTTGTCAAACAAGGATCCTCCACCTGATTTTCGCATATTCCGCCCAAAACTATTTTCACGGGCTGTCCTTTTTGTGCTCAGATAATCATGGCAGTCACGCTTAAACTCGGGCGGCTTCAATTCGGTTTTGCCTGGCTTTTACTTTAGCTTCTGATTTTTAAACGGCAACCGTTGACGGACATTGAGCTTCAGCAGAACAAAAGAATATATGAGACAAAATATTCAAAAATTACTTCACGAGGAAGAAAAATCAAGTAGCATAAACCAAGTGCCCGAGATTAACTCTTGGCCGGGCGCTAGCAGCAACTGGTTAGTGTAGTGCCCGTGTTTATCTGCCGCCCGACTACCGCCGCTCGTACCCTACATGAGATCCAAGGACCAAGGTACAGTGCTTGAAAGTCAGTGTAGCACTGCCTCTAATGAAATTCAGGGGATGTATCCATTTTGACTTTTGCATTCTCAATATGAGCTTCAGCTGAAGTAGCCTAGTATTCACTGTGTTATAAGCTGTTATAAGCAAGAAAGCTGATCAGCACCTTTTGCCTGAGCCGACATGCGAACAAACAAAACAACCTACTTTCATAACAGTTATCTAGACCACAGTATAGGCCTTGTATCATTCCAGCAACTGGATGATAACAATAAAGCAAAAGCAGAAACAAAGCCAGACATCTTTTTTTCATTTTATATATTTCCCGCGGTTTGTCCTAGTGCTGCTTCGTTAACCTTCTTAGAGATCCCTAACAACCTCTAAAATTCAAACATATTGTATTATCTAAATATTTTTCTAACGTTGATCAAATATTTTTCATATGTAAATTAGACTTTAAACAAAATAATGACACATTTTCAATTTTGTGTACATGAATCAAATTCTCTCTATTTGCGATGTTTTAAGTTCGGGACTCCTGGAAACTCTGAGCTGGCGGATAAGATTTTCCTTCCAAGAAAAGCGCGCAAAAATACGAACGATTCGCTGTGGATAGTAGCCAAATAAGGTTTAGTGTTACAGATTTAAGGACAGAAGACCAAGGTGACCTAGTAGTCAGGAGGGGTCTTTAATTCGTTCATCATCATCACCAAATGCCGAAGCAGAATATTTGAGCAATGTCTTTTGTGGTTACGTGAACGCGTGTTTGGAAAATGAAAAAGAAAGGGAAAAGGATCCAAAAAGATAGGTTTGAAGGATGGTTTAGGAATGTGGCAAGTGTGAAAGAGGGAGTGAGTGCATGGGAAAAGAAAATGGATTTGAAAAGATTGAATGAAGTATGGCTGGAAAAAGCAAAATAGTTAAAAAATAAAGAAAGAAAAGGAAAAAGTAGACATTAGTTTGCATTAGGTTGATTTGATTGAAACATTTGTGTAGGGCTTTATAATATTTGTGTAACTAGCTAACGTGAGACAGGAGGGACCAGAGCCGTCACTACTGGGGGGGGAGGGGGGGGACGCCCCCCCCCCCAATGTTGTCGGCCAGTCGGTAAAAAATAACCGAGTCGGCGCGAAGCGCCGCGAGTTTTAGTAAAAACAGTGGATTTTTTTTCTTAGAAATGGTCGTTTTTTCTTAAAAACAATCAAAAACAGTCGGTTTTTCGTAAAAAATAGTCGTTTTTCTTAAAATCAGCCGATTTTTCGTCACCACAGTCGTTTTTTTCTCAATAACAGTCGTTTTTATCCGCAAAAATAGTCGGTAAAAATGACCAGCCAGTCGGTAAATACCTTGTCCCCCCCCCCCCCAAACATTTTGGCTAGTAACGCCTCTGGGAGGGACAGGCATAACGATCGCTATATGGCATTTACCAAAGGCTGCAGGTGCCACAAAAAAAGCTAAGGATCTATGTGGGAAAAAATTGCAAAAAAAATATAGCAAAAAAACTGCTAGGAATAGAAGAAACACCGATAACCGCCGACCAAACTCCTCTCCGCCGCCGACGAATTAAATTCGTGGCTCCAGGACTACTCTAAATCCTCCCACAGGGCCTTCTTTTAGTCCACCAAGTTCCGACTCGGCGCTTCCACGCGGACTAGAGGGCGATTCGCTGGCGGTCTGGGAATCTCCGCTGGCTTATCCGCCGTGTGTTCTTGCGACTGCGGCAAAAACACACTTCGCTTTCCGAGGCTGTTCTTGCGCTCCGCTAGTTTGGCAAGTGAATCTACTCCGCAGATGGAAAGTAAATTCGGCAAGCCAGCGAGGAGTTGTAAAGGTGCAACGGCTCTCCGCAGCGGTCTACGATCTATCGAATCTCTATTACCAACGTCTAACTGATTTACCCTTCTACCAAGGTTGACTCTTCGAGAATTTGGTTTCATACGGCACATGTAGCCTACTATGGGGGTCTAGGCAACCCCCACCTCCCGATACCAAACTCCCCTGGCTACACCCCCCCCCCCCCATGATACCCCCGTAAACACGTGACGGCGGCTCGCTGGCCGCATGCCTATATTTATCCAAAAAATATATTTTTATTCCAAAATTATATCATCACGTCTAGACACGGACGAAACTAGCCCATTTTCGTGTGGGGGGGGGGGCAAGCCCAGACTTTACCGACAGGATTTAACAATTTACTGACAAAGACGGTGTACGTTCTCCGCGAACGCATCTTACAACCGTTGTAACAACAAATTGTAAAATATCAGTTGAGATGGCTTTTCTAATGAAAGTTTTTTAATCGGGTATTGACTCCCTGGCATCAGCTTAGTGTTTATCACATGGAACCAGGAACATACCATCCAGCCAACACTCTAGCAAACCAGAAAAATAATTATAGACACTTCACTAGAAGAACTGCGCTACTTAAATATTCATGCGGCTGTCTTTTTACCTGTAAACTTAGTGCCTTGTGGTGGGATCCCAAAACGTTAGTGACTTATTACTTTAGTTACCTATGACCTTCGTAAATTTTGTCTGTCCGTCTGTTACCACGACAACTCTCAAATGGGGCTGAAATATTTTGTTGAAACTTGGTATGAGGATCCGTTGGTAAAAGTATAGATGAAGTTCGTTCATGGACCCTACAGCCCTACATTGCATAATGGGGGAGGGGTTTTCAAACTAAGTGGAGAAAAAGTTTCTTTTTTCCAGCTAATGAGACAATCGTTAAAGTTTAACCGAATAGGGACGAGATCCGACATTCTAGTTACACTTCTTTTTTTTACTAAAATCGGCCTGAAATCCCGATAAAAATGCGTTACTTCGTTTATCCGCTATCCACAGATAATCGATTTCATCGACTGAACTTATTCCTTCGGATGTGGGGTACCTCTATGGGCTTGTCCATCTATGCTTGAAATATTCAGCAACATCAAAGGTACGCCATTGCCGAAAAAACAACATATATAACAAAAAGACATATCTTAACATCACTTTCCTACTCTCTCCAGGGGAGTTAGCGTCCGTAACACAGGGAAATGCCGGCTTTTGTTGAAATCCAAATTCTCCGTGGCTGGATGAATTCGGGTTTGTCGTGCAAGTAGCGCATATTTTGAACGTTATTACTAGAGCCCCGGGTGAAAAAAAAATACAAAAGTCCCTTGGATGAGTCAAAATAATTCAGTGTCATTAAATAGCCTATCAGATGTAAAAATAAGCTGCCTTTTCCGTGAAACTTTAAGGGATAGTGTCACTCCGCTAGTCTGCCCAATTTGTTCAGTTCGTAAGCTAGGACGCTTAGTGTTGGGCGATATTGAGGATTATCGAAATATCGATATTTCGGTATTTATCAGATACTGAATATCAGATACCACGGTAACTGGCCAGATACCCCGATAACAGCAAAAAACCCTTTTGATCGTGGTATCAGATACCACGATAACTGCAAAAACGACTTGAGACCATGGTATCAGATACAACCAAGGCATCTGCAAAAATGCAACTAATGATTCGGATAATAATCATTCGTGGGGGATGGAGGGAGGGGAAGCCGGGATCTTATGGCAAGCGCGAGTTGCGAACGGGCAATCTGATTTTATGGAAACTTGATGGCTGATAGGAGCAGATACCCTAGAATGTGCTGCTTCTATTCCGAACCACATCTGACAACTGTGAAGGATGGTTTGGATGAAGGATTTTGAAGGACGATCACGTAATTTTATGATACGCCTCAATGGATAGAGGGATTGGTATGAAACATGGAACATACGAAGGTCACGGCCCTAGAAAGTGCTCGGATTCGAATGAAACTTGCCCAAGATGTTCTATTTATCCGCATCCGACAACGATGTTGCATGGAGGTTTGGGAAATGTTATCCGCGTGGGGGCCGATCAGGAATGGAGTGATCGGGATGAAACTTGAAATATACAAAGTTCATGGGGCCTAGACATGTAGTTTGAGACCCGAACCGAATCTGACGTCCAAGCGGTGACGGTGAGGCTTGGGGTCGGAAATGCTGCAATTCGAGTGGTATAGAGATGCCGTAAAATAATGTGCCATTTATATGTCCAAACCTCTTCTGGCCATAGTGGGGAGGGGGGTCCCGGAAATTTTCTGAAACGTCTAGGGACCAGATGGGTTAAGTGACTTGGCGATACTACGGTCATGTGCTCTAGCTGTGCTATTTTGAGATCCTGGCCTGATCCAACGTCGGTAGGGATACCACTTCCGAGAAAAGTGGACTATTTCCCGGATTGGTTGTACTTTGTAAAGACAGGTCAACAGTTTGCGGGTGGAACAGAGAAATCATTCAAGAACAAAATAAGGGAAACAGGTTGGCCGGTGTGGTCGGTTTACCGACAAGGAACAGAAAGGAACGAAACAGTGTTTGTTAGTGCTTTACCGAAAACATTTTCTGATTTACCGACGAGAAATTTCCGGTAACCACATCAAAAAGTCTTCGCACTGACGAACAGTTCACAATTACTAAATCCAACAACGGAACGAAAAAGAGATCGCATTTTACCGACAAGCCTTTTCCCTTTCACCGTATCAAAACGTGAAAAACAACCCAAATCAGGATCTCGATTTTCCGAATAGAATTTCCCGACAAGACTTTTGTCGGTATCATCTGCGTACCGACAAAAATGCCGATTTCCAGACAAGAAGTTTCCTGATTTAAACGAGAGAGCTTTTGTCGGTATCTGAAATGGAATGAGGAAAGTTTTTGTCAGTGCTCTTGTCGATACTGAAAACGGAATCCTCGCACCGACAAACGCTGCTGATTTCCCAACAAGAAATTTCCTGGCTTACCGACAGAGCTTTTGTCGGTATCAGAAAAGGAATGATGAAAGCGTTTGCATATGTCAGTGCTTCACACGGACAAACACTGCCGATTTACCGACAGGATTTTCCGCGGGTGGGCGCCTGACCCCCCCCCCACGCCCCCTTAGTTTCGTCACTGCGTCTAGAGGTGTCCGATAAGGGGCTGCTGACTGTGTGTGGTGGACTCGGACTCGTCTCGAGACGTCTTTTTCATGGACTCGGACTCGTCTCGGTCTTGTCGTTTATGGAGCAGGACTCGGACTCGTCTCGTCTCGACATCCGGCCAAGTCCCAAGTCCAAGTAAACGTCTCGGCCCCGCATTTTAAAATAAAACGAAGTCTCCAGCGACCAATTAAAGAGATTGTCCATAAACGTCGCATCTCCGACATCTCTTCTTACATCCATCAAGTTTGGCTCTAATCGGAGCATATCTGCCAATTTCCGGTACCCCCTTCATCCCTCTCACCGTTGCCGAATCCAGTCCGGCCAAATAACATATCTAGGTTGCATAAATTGGTACTGTCCAACTTTCTTGTGCGCTTACACAATATCTGGAAACCCCCCTCCCAACTCCCCCAGTCACTGCTGCATGTGGCTTGGACACATTTTATTAACATGAATTATATTAAAAAAAGAAAATCATCAATATTGTTTAAAAAATCACATCCTATTACTCATTTTCTTAGGAAACTATTTTGCCGACAACAGTGGTTTTTTATTGGCATTCAGATTTGGCTCACTTGTTCAATGGAGAAACGTGCTTTAGCGCCACCGTGGTTTTTCGCCACTGGGTATTTTTCGCCACTTCGCGTAACGCAGCAGGTAAAAAAGGTCAAAAACAGATTACAGGTAAGTGGTGGGATTAGCGAAAGAATCTCAGAAGGATTTTGCGCCACTCCACCATATTCTTTAGGCTACAAAGGATTAACTCAGAAATGTATAGAAAGAAAAACTGCTGATTTGAAACTATCGCTATATCGGTGAAATCGCTATATCGGTTCTTCGCGTTCGCGAAGAAGTAACATCGGCAGTAGCAACCATATTTCGAGAAGAAATGTCTCACCTTTTCGAGAAGAGTATCTCATCTAGTACAATTGGACTAGACAATTTGCAAATTTTAATGATGTTTTGCGAGTTTTCGTGTTTTTACTGTTGGCCTATTCTGTTTTCTGTAAATATAATTTAAATGCTTATCTTCAAGAAATTTTCTGGCAAGGCCCTAACAAAGTCATACAATTTTACTTGTAGAACGACAAGGCCAATTGAATTATTCAATGAGTTATGAGAGTGGCGAAAAATCCTAGGTTACTAATCCCACTAAGCCTTCAGGTAACTAAACAAGGTCAACCGCGTCATTAGGATATCGGTTGAAACCCAGAGTGGCGAAAAATACCCAGTGGCGAAGAATCCCGGTGGCACTAAAGCACTGCTACGGTTCAATGTGTTTACTTAAGCTCTTATAATTCATTCTGATTGTTTTTTATCAAATTATCTGGCTTTAAATGCGGAAAAATGTTAATGTATGCTTTTCTCCTGGTCTGGTCAGTTTCGGCTTCTGTTAAACCTCGTCCCTCTGATGCCGAACTTTTAAGATCTTATCCTTGATGAAAATCTCTTTTAAACAGCGCACCGATTCTTTGGCTCAGAACCTGATCCAAAATGATGGATTGCTCTTATCTCTGGGATCTGTCTTCTCCCTGGGATCTTGAAATCAACGTCGCCGAGGTATATTATCGCAATAGGGAATTTTGTTGGAAGGGCTTTAGAGTTTAGTAAGATTGATGAAAGAGATAGAGAAAGTGCGTCGTAGAAATTATAGTAGTGTTGAATGAATGTTGGTTGTATTTATGTATGTTGATTGTTACTGTATATGGCCATACGGCTTTCAAATACAGATTATCTTATCTTATCTTATACCTCAAACATTTTCTTCCACAAAACATCCTTCGCTTGATTTATTTCGCCTGGCTCATTCTCATATGAATTCTCTGTATATGAAGAATATAGTTCATTTTTTTAAGTACTAATTTGTTGTTAGGACTCGTGGCGTGACTCGGTCTCGAGACGTCTCGAGACGCTGTTTTCACCGACTCGGTCTCGTCTCGAACAAATTTTTTTAGGACTCGTACTCGTCTTGACTCGTGAGCGTGACTTCGGTCTCGGACATGCTGGACTCGGCAGCAGCTCTGGGAGATATCGTCGGAGGGAGTTCGGTACCGGGGTGGTTTCGCCGGGGCGGGAGTTGGTACCGAGGAGGGTGTTCGCAGGAGCCTTAGAAAATTGACTTAGCATTTTTCGTTCATTCGAGCAAGGATACGGGATTACACCGATAGGTTAAATCGATTATGTACTCTCGTGCATTACGTAAAATTATACCACGGAATTTCGGCCAAAATCTGTGGGAAAAGATCTGGAACGTTAAAAAAAAATTATCAGCTCGCCCCAAATATTGTCACCGAAACGCACACTGCTTGACTGAGAAATGACGTCTTTCAAATCGGACACCAAAACGAATGTCTGAAAATCAAAAATGATGTACGGCCGCAGTCAGCAGGTGTACTGTTTCGCGTCCACTCTTCAGTTGTCAGGGTTCACCGCATCTGCGATTCACACTAGCTCCTGTGACAACCAGTGTGTTCCGCCGCTTAAACTGTAGCCATGAAAATTGCTGTTCTGTTTAGACATACTGTTTGCGCGATTTTAGTGACCTCGTGTGTTGAAGGGGCCAATGAGATTGATGACGTTAGTGACAGAGCTTTGGACAGATATGACTACATGGCAAGTGCTAGTAGTTATGGGGGCGGTGGTGGCGGCGGCTACGGTGGCTGCTGCGGTAGCAAGAATGACCTGTTGCCGCTGCTCGCGTTGGCGGCCACGTCCCTGCTTCTTATCTATCTTATAACTGCG
The DNA here is from genome assembly GCA_023053555.1 of Branchinecta lindahli. NCBI lineage: Eukaryota > Metazoa > Arthropoda > Branchiopoda > Anostraca > Branchinectidae > Branchinecta > Branchinecta lindahli. Next base: position 9,025,880 of record JAKZAO010000003.1, read on the forward strand.
GCGCTTACAACGACAGCGGCTGCGAAGAGAAGGAGAAGAGACGGAAATTGGGAAGACAACATTAATGATGGTAAGTAGGCTAATCATTCTATGTGCTACATCTTGCTCATCCCCGCGACACACCACCAAATAATTATACAGCAATATCACTATAATAATAATGTAAATGTGTACATGTCATATAAGATGCCACGACTCAACACTCTTTCAGTTGAGTTTGTGCAAGTAATACTTGTTGTTACTTCTCTCAGGCAAGTTTTGAAGGTGTTCTTAAGCTTGGTGCCCAGAGAACGCGGATTCGTTTTCACCTAGCGCGAAAAACAATTCGCTGCGCCATCAGGAATTCATCTTATAATTCGGTTTTCATCTTCTTTTCCTCCCGAAATTTTGTGCCGCTTTGCTTCAGCTGTTAAAGGAACAGAAAACTTGACTCAAACTTGACTCGGGGAGCTAGCTAACATATCAAGAATGTACCCTGAGTCGATATTGAGAGTAAGAAAAATTCTCGTTACGACCATTGCAGTTTCCGGGCAGTTTCCGAGAATTCGACTTTTGAGCAAAAGGTTTGCAAAAGCAAAAGGTTTGTGTGCCGCGACTAGGAATCGAACCCCGGCCGTCTTGTCGGGGAGGTCGTTTGTCTGTAGTCTACATGTAAAAAGGCGAACTTTTACAGTACAGAAGGGGCAAGGGCCTGCCAGCTAGCTTTGGGAACATTGCCTCTTATTGCCTGTCGCCAATAAGACCCTGTATCCCCTGTCGCCCCCCCGGCGATTCGATGGCCGAAAGTTGCTTAGTCAAGTTTACTGTTCCTTTAAGTCCAGTCCAAGTCGGATTTTTTTCGTTGCGTTCAGTTCGCCTGGTGGAAATCAAATTGGCCAAAGTAGCAAAGGATATTGTTGATAGGGATATTATTTATTGACAAAGGTATTCATAATTAAAATATGGTTTGCAGTGGGCTGAAGGTATGCGTTCTGGGGGCACCGAAATTTTGGTAGCTTTTATTAGTTCAACTGGTAAAACTGAAAAACCGCGAGATTTCGCTGAACGCGAGCAACGATTCATTGTGTTTAAGACATTTGAATGCTAAGACATTTTGAAAGCATTTGAATTTATATTTATATTGATTTTACGATCAGTATGGCTGTACTGAGAAAGGCAAGTAGCCCAGGATACCTATAAGTAACTGCATGTTCCATCTCTCACCGTTTACTGAGCTATTTTTGGTAGGCTATACTGGAAATCAGATTTAAAAAAAATATTGTTGTCTGTAGTCGACTCATCGAATCAGTCGGGACCGTACCGCAAATTCACTTGTGCCCGGCTAATTGCCGTTACGGTGTATCATTTTTCGAAAGTTTTAGTGGCATGTCATCGAAAGTGGATAGAAGCATTCGACTTTTTTCTTATGGCCGAAAGAGATTTACTCGGAATCGCCCCCTGCGAGAATCGTACGGAATATACGCCAATTACCGCAATAAGATAACGGGATTATCGCACGTACGAATAGCAAGCCGCGTAATCGCAAATTTTTCAAACATTAAACCCGTCAAAAACATTACACATGGCTCTTTAATTGAAAACTACTTTCCCACTTCACGAGCAGTACCTATTCTTATAGAATACCCTACCTGGCTAGTTCACGACCAGCTTATTTGTCTTTAAACAGCAAGTTCGTCTTTCAAATAGTTTGGTGTTAAAGGAACAGTAAACTTGACTACGCAACTTTCGGCCATCGAATCGCCCGGGGGGGGGGGGGCTTAGATAAATATACAGGGTCTTATTGTCGACAGGCCACCCCTTCTTTATCTCGAACCGTCTCGAACCCCCTCCTTAGTGTTCCCAAAGCTAGCTGGCAGGCCCTTCGCCTTTTTACGTGTAGACTACAGACAAACGACCTCCTCGACAAGACGGCCTGGGTCCGATTCCTAGTCGCGGCACACAAACCTTTTGCTTTTTTTCTACTAACTCAAAAGTCGAATTCTCGGAAACTGCCCGGAAACTGCAATGGTCGTAACGAGAATTTTTCTTACTCTCAATATCGACTCAGGGTACATTCTTGATATGTTAGCTAGCTTCCCGAGTCAAGTTTGAGTCAAGTTTTCTGTTCCTTTAATGCTTTATTGGTCACGCAATATGCCTGAAATAAACTCAGCATATTTTTGTTGCTTGTTTTCTGGTCTGTCATCTGTCCGAGCACATAAAGTGCATTAAAGTCAAAAGCCCTGTAATACTGCTGCTATTTTAAGGTCCATTAAATTAGGCTATTGTTCCGTTATAGTGGTGTGTTAAATTATGAAGAATCCACTCTTGCGGCCGTTCTAGGTTTTCACTGTTTGTTTGTGGAGTTTGTCAGTCATTGTCAATGGTTTGAACTTGTTTCATACTTTCGTACTCCACGTTTGAGCGCTTGTGAACTTATTGGTTGCCTGTCCACTTGTTCTGCGAGTGGAATTTTGACTTATGTCCCTATCAAACGTTTTTAAAGCTGAAATTCATGGGCAAAGGGAAATTGCCTAGTTACACTGGACGTTGGCCGTTCGCCTGTACTTCAGAAGAAAATGCCGGCGAATACGTTATAGCCAATGTTTAAGACCTTGTAGTATTATGCACGAAATTATGTCTTAAAAGGTTAAAAGGCTACGGAAGTCAAGTTTGTTGGCTGTTTTCATCTTGGTGTCCATCCGAGTTCTTCATGCTTTCTCGTTCTACTTGTCCCAATAACGTCATACCTGAAGGAGCAGCAAAACATTGCAAATGGGCAAAGACGAGCTTCCAGTCGCGCTCTTCGCTAGTGATGCTGTGTTCCGTTTCAGCTGAATTCATACCCTAAGTCCACTTCAACCTGAATGTTGCTTGCAAGAGCCATCTGTTGTTTTAATCGAATCGTTCTTCAGTATCGAATCAGTGGCTTTCGACAGTGTTTCGCGTCTTAACGTGTAAAATGAATTACATGAATTCCTTATGGAACACGGCCCGAGAGATGATGGGCTACGGAGGTGGAGGCTATGATGGTGGATATGGAGGCTATGAGGCTGAGGGAAGCTACACTGAGTCGTACGGTAGTTCGTACGGCTGTTGTCCTACCATCGATGACCTCCTTCCGCTGATAGCTTTGATTGGTCTGTCCTTGTTCACGTTCTACTTGATCATAATTACCACTACTACCACCGCAGCGGCACGTCGACGGAGAAATCTTAGTTCGGACGAAGACCTAAGCATTCCCAGCAACTACATAGACGGTAAGGCTGTTATTTTTTTTTATCAGCGACGTGAGGTAGCCACACTTTCTCTATTGGGCACAGACATCGTCTAGTTTTGATGAACCAAAATGAGAAGGATAAAATGGGGAAGAATTTTTCCATCTTTATGTGTTCTTTACTGTGTTCGCCTTGGGCTGTTAGCCGTCTGTCGGAAAGGTTCATACCGAGGTCATTAAGGAAGTCAGTTCCTAAAAAGCTTGGGCGGTTCCGCTGCTCACGTCGGATGTCCATCTTTTCCGCGCATGAGGTGTCAGATGATTTACGAGCAAAATCGCTCAAGCGTAGCGACAGATGTTTTACGATTTAGTTGTGTAGTCTGATACTTGCTCAAGTTGTTAATACAACCATGAAGTGCCTAGTGGTTTTGATGGTGGCTTTTGCGCTAAGCTCTTCAAACGGTGATGCCGGAAAGGAACGGGAGCAACCGAGGGCATCACATAGTCCCTCAAGCAGTTTTGCAGTGAAGGACTTACTGGACATTTATGAAGTACTATCGAGCAATGGTGAGATTGCGGGGACTAGCGATACACCCTACCGAAGGAAACACGACAAAGAAGACCTGCACTCAGTTTCTTCCGGCATGGAAGAATATGGTCAGGCAGAGACTCAGAAGAAATACCAAACCTACGACAGTTCCTATGATCTGATGACGTCTGCCTCTGGCTATGGTGGTGGTTGTTGTCAAAAAACTGACCTTACCCAAATCTTGGCTATTCTAACTCTTGGACTTGCTATTCTGTATCTGATTACTATCTTCACAACGACTACAGCGGCACGAAGGCGAAGATCTGGAACCTTGAATGAGCTCGATGGAGAATGTAAGTACCCTGTCCTCCCAAAATGCCAGTTGTTATGCTCATGGGGAGCTCAAGTTCTATTCACGCTTCCCTTTACCCGTCTCAGGTGTAGCCGAGCCGATTCATGGGGATGATCAGTGACATAGGAAGCGAAGATGGTTCCGACCAGTTTATTCGTTTCTATCGAAACCAGCTGCGAAGTATTTTGAACCGCAAACTACGCCTCAATATAGTTTTAGCCAATGGCATTGGGTTCCGCGGGATTGCGCATGTTGGTTGGATCAGCAGCTACCCAATGACGTGTAGCAAAAGCCCGACGCAGCTCCCAGTGTTTTTCGTCATAATCATCTTTTCACGCGTTATGACAGATGAAAAGGCAACGTCCTTTGTAATAATATCTCGTCATAATGGTTCCCACACCACTGAAACATTTCTCTTCAGTTGTTAATTGCTCTGGCCTGGTGAAGATCTATTTAGTGTCGACATGTCTTTCGTTGTCGTCGTCCTCTTCAGCATGATTACGGTCGGTTTCTGTGAGGAGGAGAGAGGGAGTGAAGTTTCTGCAAGGCAGAACCAAGGAAACACCATGTCGGTGGATCCGACAGGACTTATTCGTCAGCTTCTAGCACTTTTCACGTTGGGACTTCTGATACTGTACTTGATTACTATCTTTAACTACACGAGTACTGCCGCGAGAAGAAAGCGCCGGTCTAGCAATGCCAGCAAGGAGGTGAACGAAGGTTAGATGCAGGCTCTTACGGTAGTCTAATTCGTTACTGGCGGTAGATATTCTGGCTATATTTTATGGCTCATTCAACTCGGACGCGTTTTCATTTATTTTTACCACATATTTAAGTTTCCGCACTTCCTGAAAAAAAACTTCCAGGTTAATTCTATTTGTTTTGTCCATCAGCATTGCTTATCTGCCGTAGTGCAACACAAGTAGACCGTGCACAATAAAATAGCATGTGGTTTAATTCATCATCCGTTAGTGGCCATTAGTCGACGTTGTGACAATTGTTCTCGAGTCACCTGGACAAGACCGTTGGCAGGTTGCCAGTTCTTCATCACCTGCTGCAGTCTACGATTGCATACGCCGCCTCAGTGGGTTACCTGGAGTTGCCAATCAATCTGTGCGTGGTCTGCTCTAGGAGTGCAGAACCGCGTGGTGTTGCTGCTGGTGCAATTGTTTGTCAGTGTGACTTCACCCCAGTGAGATGAGGAGCTATAGGAAGGCAGTGATTATGTTTGGTTTGGCTTCTGTGGCATTTCTTCTGGGAACTTTGGACTCTTCTAGTAATCAAAGAGGACATGTGTATGATCGCAGCAGGCAGAAGCGTTCTGATAACAGTGAGTTTGGACTGAATAATACCTCAGTAGAAGCCGTACGCACTTCGAAGCAGGGCCAGGAAGAGGAAAGCATTGCTGAAGTTGCTAGTGAGAAACGTGAAGATGTTCCTGAAAGCAGGCAAAGGCAAGGCGGTGGTTTCAATAGCCTTTTCCGAGGACTTGGCCTTAGTAACAGCAAGCAACAGATTGATCCCTACTTAGTGATGATGATGATGAACCAGCTCAAAGGAAACAAGGTTTCAACTGGAAGTTACGATGCTTATAGCCAAATCAGTGGCCTCGAAGATGTTGGAACTAATCACTTGGCACTGAGCTCAAACCAGCGCAATGAAGACTATGGTGGAGGCTATGGATCAAGTTCTTCAGGCTCAAGCTACGGGGGTGGTTCAAGCTATGGCGGCGGGGGTTCAAGCTATGGTGGCGGTGGTTCCAGCTACGGAGGAGGCTATGGCGGCGGCGATTGCTGCGGTAGTTCAGATAAGCTGATGAAACTCCTAGTCCTTGGAGCTCTTGCGCTTCTTGGATTTTACCTGTACTTAAGAACTACTACAACAGCAGCAGCAAGACGAAGAAGAAGAAGTGGCATAGACGAAAACGACATCGGACTCATAGACGATCTTGACGGTACATAACAGTATTGATTCTTAGAAACAACTCTTTCTCTTGCACAGTCGTTTGTCCAAGTTGAACAAGACCAAAGGTTCCGATGGGATCCCAAAAACCGAATATTTGATCCAGACAAATCGGTTTTGCCTTCTCCAGTGTCCGCTAGACTTCTTGAAGATTTTTACTGTTGAACTTTGGAAAAGGATTAATGTGAAATAACTAATCATTAAGAAAACGAATTTTAGAAATCATGGTAAAAACAAATATAATATTTTCATGATTCACCGGATTCCGGGCGAACTACTTGTCCGGCGAGAAAACGGTTTTGATATTCGTCTTCAGCATGCCTTTTTACCCCTATTTCGAACATCTTATCAACTTCAAATGAAACTTTTACTTTTAACAAACTTTCCGGTTTTGGCCGGATCCAGGGTGAACTAATTGTCCGGCGAGAAAATGATTTTCATATTCATGTTCAGCATGCCTTCTTACCCCTAGATCGAACATGTAATCAACTTCAAATAAAACTTGTACTTTTAACAAACTTTCCGGTTTTTGCCGGATTCCGGGCGAACTACTTGTCCGGCGACAAAATGGTTTTCATATTCGTGATCACCATGTCTTCTTTTCTTACCCCATAATCGATTATCACATTGGCTGTTTAAAAATATTTTGCTCGTCCCTTAATTTGAACCCCCTCCCCCACCCCTAAATGTAGAGCTACGGAGCCCATCTACGAACTCGACCTTACTCTTGACCCAAAGAATGCTCACACCAAGTTTCATCGAAATATCTCATTCCCTTCGAGAGTTATCGTGCTCACAGACAGACAGATGGACGGACGGACGGACGGACAGACGGACGGACGGACGGACAGACGGACAACTTTTGCGATGTCATAGGTATCCCTCCACTTACGTTTTGGGATCCCAAAAACCCTCAGTCGTGATTGCTCTCCTCCGGATCTCTTCTAGCATGTGCAGATCCTCCCATGGCTTCCTTATTCCTGTCTGTCTCCTTATGTAGTCCTTAGAAGTGTTGAGAAAAAAAGCCTAATCTGTAATTTTATTTTTTCTTCTAGTTACCCTTGATGGCCCGGCATGGCTCAGTATGATCCACGAGCTTTGGCAGCAGGATGGTCTCGCAGAAGACCCCGCGTGTGCCTACCATACCCTTTGCAGGATGAATAGAATCGCAGCGGAAAGTGGTGGACAAGGAACATGGGCTGCTCACCTGTCTAGGTAAAAACTCGTCATACCCAAACCTTTACAACATAAACCTGGTTCGGTTCTCTCTAATGGTGCGGGCAGACGATAATGCGACTCTGGTATAGCAGTTGTAAGGTAGTTGCTGCCACTCGTAGTTATTCGCAGATTAAAAGTTGCTGCAGACTACCTGTGTTTCGTCGCAAGTTGAGATTTTTTGCTACAGTCCCTTCTGCCCCTTGCCAAGAAGGACCGGAAGGTTTAATTCTCAACAGAAATGTCAGCTGACTCATCCATTTAGCACCAACAAAAATGATCCGCAGTCAGCTCGGGGTGACAGAATACAGTAGAGGTATGCTTATTTGAACGAGTAGCCAACTTCCCTGAATTTTTCACTACCTTGAGTTTGTTTCTTTCCTATAAAACAGTCAAATGCAAATAAAGAAATAACAGCCAACAGTTTCAGCTTTCTTCTGACACAAGCAGAAAGTTGCAACAACATTTTTATTTGTTGTTGACTTTTAAATATCCTTCTTCTATGGGGGTTTAAATGTCTATGGGGGTTTAAATGTTTTTGGGATCCCAAAACGTAAGTGGAGGGATACCTATGACATCGCAAAAGTTGTCCGTCTGTCCGTCCGTCCGTCTGTGAGCACGATAACTCTCGAAGGGAATGAGATATTTTGATGGAACTTGGTGTGAGGATTCTTTGGGTCAAGAGTAAGGTCGAGTTCGTAGATGGGCTCTGCAGCCCTACATTTAGGGGTGGGGGAGGGGGTTCAAATTAAGGGGCAAGCAAAATATTTTTAAACAACTAATGTGATAGTCGATTATGGGGTAAGAAGACATGCTGAGCACGAATATGAAAACCATTTTGTCGCCGGACAAGTAGTTCGCCCAAACCGGAAAGTTTTTTAAAAGTTAAAGTTTTATTTGAAGTTGATTAGATGTTCGATTTAGGGGTAAGAAGGCATGCTGAACACGAATATGAAAACCATTTTCTCGCCGGACAAGTAGTTCGCCCGGAATCCGGCCAAAACCGGAAAGTTTCTTACAAGTAAAAGTTTTATTCGAAGTTGATAAGATGTCCGATTTAGGGGTAAGAAGAGGTGCTGAATCCGTATATGACAATCAATCTTTAGCCGGACATATAGTTCGTCCGGAAGCCGACTGAAACCGGATAATTTGTTATAAGTTAAATTTTTATTGGAAGTTGATTAGATGTTGGATGTAGGGATAAGGAGATACGCTGAATTCGTTTTTGATCTTTATTTTTTCACCGGACAAGTAGTTCTGGAATTTCGCCGAAACCGGAAAATTCGCAGAAGTTAGACACGTGCTGAATCCATATCTGAACTTGCTTTTCTTAATGATTAGCTGTTTGGCCTTAATCTGTTTCTAAATTTCAAGAGTAAAAATGTTCAAGGAGTCTGGCGAAGACTGGATCTGGCGAAGACAAAACCTCTTTGTCTGGATCAAATGTTGAATTTTTGGATCCCATCGGAACCTTTGGTCTTGTTCCTATGGGGGTTTAAATCCTATGCTATTTGGTTTAAACGCCACTTTGTTGGTGAAGCGCCGCTTGAGGTGAGGCTTCACCTCCCAGATTTTCCTTCCGGATTCCAGACAGCCGTTTTCGTCGAGACGGATCTGGAAGGTGAAGACAGGACAAAAACGTCTGGAAGTCTGGGGTGTTGGAAACCCCAGATTCCGGATGTCTGGAAGGTGCCATAGAGGCAACTCACTGAGAGACACAACAAATATGCAAAGGTAGGAAGAAAAGGGAGAGTGATTGACAGTTGTGACTGGGATGCAAAAGATATCCAAAATACAAAGGGGACATCTAGGAATGCTGAAGAACAGCAAAATTAGCTATCGTCATAATCTGGAAAGGAAACAACAGAAAATTAATTCAAAATCCATGACGTATGATAAGCTGGACATGAAATAAAAAAATTTGGCAAATGTTTTGCAGTAAACGTTGCCTGGTGTGGTGTTTTCTTCTGCGACCGTTCAATGTTAGGCGACGTTTCAAATAAGTATGCCTCTGCTGTAATTAAGTAGATGTTGCTTTGGTAGCGTTCCAGCGAATATTAGTTACGATCGTTATTATTCTTGTTATTATTGCCGTTCCAGAGCCCGCCGTAATAAGTAAATTGGCTCCTCCCATTTATTATTTTCGTTCCACGACTGTTACGATCGTTACAATTTACTTATGATGGTCGCGAGCATCATAAGGGATAATAACTATCGGTTCTGCAGGAACTCCCGTAAGAGCGATGACGTATGTTCCCGTTGTTATTATTTTCGTTCCAGAGAGCGTGATAACTACGTGGCGCTCGCCCCTCCTCTTATCATCATAACTTGTAATAACTTCACTGGAACGCTACCTTTGTTTTCAGTAGCCTGTCACAAACAACGCGGACTCAGTGCGGTAGCAACATGATGGGAAACCCTCGTCTCTGTTCGAACAAGACCAAAGTTTCGATGGGATCCCAAAGGGGAATATTTGTTCATCTTTCCAAAACAGGCAACCCCATACACATCTGACTTTTAATCTGCGAATAACTACGGGTGGCAGCAACTACATTACAACTGCTACCAGAGTCGCATTATAAAACTGTTGGTGCAGGTCTTGGAAATTCACACAATTAGCTTTGCACTATTAATAGGAATCGCCCAAGCAGCAACAACAGTTGATGGCCATTTTTATTACCCAAGAAAGCCTTTAATCTAAATAAACGTAAAGGTGGGTTAATTTTGAAGCTTGATAGAGAATCGCAGTTCACTAACTCACACTCACTTATTATTATGTAACCGTAAATCATAAGAGTGGCCATATTTCCTTATTTGGATGGTCGACAACTCCTCTTTGAATCGCAGAAATCCTTACAACTACTTTTCTCTTGCAGCGTACCCCTCAGCTACTTGTTGCATCATCGACACGAAGATGTTGGATTCCTTGGATACATGGACGCAGCGCTCCTTGGAAAAAGTGGAGCTAATTGTACCGCTCTCTTTAGCGGTTGTTCTAGGTTAAATTAAAACAAACATGACATACATGTAGATAAAAATTTGGGTGGTGTTGGATTTAGTTGTACAATTTCAGAAGCTTTAAGGTCTTTATGTGATACCGGTAACTCAGGTTTTAAGTTTTTGGATTAGTTCGCGATGTCTCAAATGTTTTCTACTAGGGTCCCGGTACAAATCATAGTGCACGTTTAGTCTTCCTCTTGCTATTGATAATGTGCTATACACGTCTACAACACATACTGTCGTAACATTAGTCCCAGTCATGGGTTTTCACCCTGAGACGGCAGATTGACATCCTGCCACCCAGTTTCTTGTGATGGCTTTTGCTTTTGGTTACCGATATACCCCAACATCCCACATACGCTCTTAGAGCGTGTCCGAATTCAGCTTTCGTACGGAAAATGCGACATTAATTCTGCAATTTTCGGAGCATTTCAGTTTCGGACTGCAACTTTCGTGAAATTTTACGCGCAATTAATGCCGCGAAAAATTGCACGAGAAATGCTGCAACAATGCAGCATTTTATGCGCAATTTTCAAGAAGAAGCGGAAGGCGCGCTGAAGTTACGATGTGTGAAGAACAAATCGAGGAGTTGTACAGGTGAAGATGGTGTGAAAGTACTAAAATAAATAGTTTTGCACGGTTAAAAAAAACAGATTAAACTCATTTGAATTGATTTCAAATAAAAAGAGAAAAACTACAATCATCAAAACAATAGGGCGCTTTTTCACTGTGGGGTTACTAATTATTAGGCTAGGTTTTCCAACGAAGAAAATATAAGGCAAAATAAATCTGAAATATAAATTAGAATGGTTCTACCTTTTCTCAAAATCCTATACAAATCCTGGGAAGGTTAATGTAAAATCATGCTATGTTCACGCTTGTCTGAACGACTTTGCACTGAATGACCTGAAACTCATCAACTTCGACCTAATTCCTCAAACAAGAGTTTGTTACTGTCCCCAGAGTCACCGAAGGCCACATTCCAAAGGGTTTATAAAGCCTTGTCGGGCGTCACGAAACGCACCGATTTTCAACCGCTATTTATGCAGGAAAATCATCGAGCGTCGGCCGATTTTTCACTCCCGCAAGGCTTGATCTTTCGTCTCTTGCCGCAAAATCTCTACTTTTCACAGAAGAAATGAAACCATCGAATTCGGACACTTTCGCGGCATTAATTGCACAATTTTGCGCGCAATTTTCTTGGGCGACTGGATTCGGACACGCTCTTAATAAAAATCCACTGTCAAATAGCCGCCAGGTGCGCTAGAGAAACAATAACAGTCACACGTGAGATCTTGGTATAAGTTATCTGAAGGGGAATAAACCGAGTCGCGCATTAGCCCGTGGAAAAGTCAACCAGCAGTCAGCGCTGAAGTCGGAAGCCAAAATTTACAAACATGATGAAGTTTGACAGAACAGAGTTAGGTAGAGCACACATAGAGCGCACAGCAAACTAATCTGAAAGGAATTTTATCTGGTCTGATTATTAAATCTGGTTTAGGAATTTTTAGACTGCATAATTATTATCAGTGCGATAGTCACCCAGAGGCATAAATCTAAAACTGGGGTACGTCGGCTCTTCCTTGGCTGCCTATGGAATCTTTCAGATTATTAAGACCAAACACTGTTTTATTAAGACCACAAACTGTCTCGACCTGTTTTATTCCCCTGACTGATGATTGGTGAAGACAAGGTAGTAAACGGTTTAGTTATGTTCTTGCTGTTCGAGATTAATTTTTTGCCGATGCTTTATTGAGATTCCTCTTTTTAAAGTAAGAACAGTGCAGTAATTGCTGTAAGTGGGCGACTCATTGCTCAAGAGACCCGGCGAAATACTTGCGGGGCGGGGGGGCAAATTTTGTTTTTTCATGACACAAAGTAACGTGTCCGGTGACCTAAGAGTAATAGGTGTATTAGGTGTAGTCTAGATAAGTTCGTCTATGTTTGTTTCTGTTGACGTACAGCCTGTTCTCAACTATTTTGATCTACCTGTTTGCCAACGGTACAGAAAAGTTGTTATGGGTTGGTGATGTTTTGTGCAATAAGCCTTATTCTGTGTGAAAATTAGCAGTTTTATATACATTTTGTAAAGCCATTTATCTACATATATTTACGCGAACACATTTTCTTCTTTCGGCATGCTTCGCAGTTTGGACAGTCGACGTTCGACTTTCACACTACATTTGCACTATCCTCGACATTTTGTGCCCATATTTTTTCCGTAATGCTGATCCGAAATGTTTTGCGTGAGGTTCGAGTGTCCGATCTGAGTGCCTAAGAGAGAAGGGATACGACCGAATATGTGCTTTAAATAATAGCTAATACAATTATTGTTAAGAAAACATTGATTACTTATGAGCGAAAGTTTAACCGTCAGAACAACTATCAAGAGCTTTGAGCTCACATGGAACTTGCTACGGACGTTTCTATGGTAATTTCTCGGAAACCCTCTGCCTACGCGTGAATTAAGTTTTCGGAAACACTCTCGATCGCCCCCCGTCGTGGCCATAAGCTGTTCGGACCAGACAGATAATTGTCAAATCTGGAGCATTCTATCCTATCCCCCCTAAACTCCGCCCACTGAGGTCGAATCCGATCCAGTCCGGAAATTAAATTGGTTCATCCTAGGACCAGTGATTGTTGTAACTTCCAACCCAATCCCTTCATCCGTTTGGTACATATGCGTATCATCCAGTTTAAAAAACAAAAACATAATGGGACACCTAGGCATGTCCGTATCCAGGAATTTATTTCGGGGGGGGGGGGGGTTGCCCGTGGGTCGGACCGAAAAGTACAAAAAATACATAGATCAGAGGTTAAAGCCTATAAAATCTGAGTCTTTTAACATGTTTCGGGGGGGATGGTGAACCCTTCTAAACCCCCCTTGATACGGCCCTGCACGGGCTGCACCTAGGCCATCTGCTCGTGTCACCCATTAAGCTTCACTCAAATCGGATCACCCTGACCCAGTTCAGGCGTGTCAGAATTTTCCAGATTCCCCATCCTCACGGACAATCGGATCCGGGAAAGGAATTGGGAATCTGGATCCATGATAACCCCACTTCCTCCCTCCGTGACGGAAACCTCCTATAGGTTCGAGGTTCAGTTTCAGGGTATTCATAAATGCCGAGATGAAAGTCAACCGTCCGTGATTCAAGAGTAATTCTTTGAGATCGATCGAGAAAATCTGATGAGTATTTGATTTTTTTTTCCTTCAAATAATCACCACACCGTGCGAAGTTGAATAGTACCGATTGCAGCACCACACGGCTCTCCTCTGCTCAGTGGTTCTTTACCAGTATTCTAGAATATTGTTCTGCCTCAGTCATTCTCAAACTTCAAATGAACACATTCTCCAGGCCATAATTTCAACTTTTATTGCGTTCGCCGTAGTGCACAAACCGAGATAAAGTCAGGCCCAGACATAGAGATCCATGGTCAATGGGCAGTTAACAGAGTCGTAGCCCCCTTTTGGCAATTTAGGCAAAAAACGAACTTCAGTGTTTATATTTATAGGCCATATTTAACTTAATTTGACTTTAGGAAACAGACAAGCGGTCTTAGAAATGAAATAGACAAGTACCAATGAAACTTTTTTACAAATTATAGTTACCAGTTGGGTCTCTGGCTGGGTCCCCTAGGCAGCTACCTGGTTTGCCTATGTATAGGCACTCCAGATATGCATCACCAACTTTGTGGCCGCCGAGGCCGATAGGTGTCGAAACAAGTGCGCAAGCGCTCAGACGTGGAGTGTAAAAGAATGAATTGGACTGTAACGTTGAATTTCCCGTAACGTTTAATTTCGTATTGCATAGTTATTCGTGAAACCAACAATTGAGCTCTCAAAGAATCTCCAAACACGGCTCAGGCTCAGGCTCGAGCACCCTAATGTCAAAGTCATAAATTTTCATAAGCGCGTCTCATCTGACACCTTCCTCGTGAGAACACATGTTAGTTCATTTGGAAACACAATCCCTTCGCGTCAGTCGTAATTCAGTCTCCAATCACAGTATTATCCATCTTTGTCTTTCCAGTATTGCTTCGCATAAACCCCGTAGGCTGGTTTCAATACACTACTGACATTACTTTCATCAATCTTGAAATGTGTTTCGTTTATTATACCTTGTTCAAACACATTAGTGTAATGTCAAAGTCATAAACTTTCAGATCCCATTTCATCATTCCCATCCTTCCGCGAATTCACATGTTGTGACTAATTACTAATTGACAGCTCAAACTCTTTGCGAAACATGAAACCAAACAAACGCAATGCGCGCGCATCTTACGAAAAGTACTGTGTACAACTAACTATACGAGGTTTTAATTTTGACGAGTGTCATCGTTCAAGAACTTAACACATGGGCAATCTGGACCCCGTTGCAAAATCTCAAAAAATCTCAAATCATGGGCAATCCGGGCCCAGTTGCTTATGAACGGGGAGGGTGGGGGAGGTTCAGTTTCAAGATGTTCTTCGTGGCCAGAGGATATATACATATATATCCACAAGTATACAAGTCAGGGGGCAGCAGATACTAAAATTTCCGACATGATCCCCCCGTGGGGTGGTCCCTTTTTCGGCAAATGTCCAAATTCAAATAGGGTGGTCTTTTGCCAGAATTAAAAGGTCCAAATTTAAATTGGGTGGTCTTTTGCCAGAATAAAAAGATCCAAATTTAAATTGGTTGGTCTTTTGTAAGAATAAAAGGGTCTAAGCCTAAATTAAACAATATTTGAACCAATATGGCTTACATTCAGTGATATCTCAACCAAAGTAGCTTAAATAAAGTAGTATTTTAGCCTCGATATACCAACAGCTTTACCAAATAGACAGAAAACTGATTTGCATTCTCAATGGGGAATATACAGAAGCATATACAGAAGACCGTCGAATATCTTTCTTCCTAAGGCGTATTCTCGCCGTTCCCCGAGGACTCCGCTTGAGGAGTCCCCGCGTTTTTGTTTGTCCCGGGGACTCACTCCCCGTATTCTCGCGAGCCCCCGCGGACGGGGAATGCTCCGATTATCATCACCATCATCAAAATGGACTCCCTTTCATTTTCGGAGGGGAATCAATTTTTGCTGGTGTTGGTGCAATGTAAAGTTAATTAAAAACAATCAGAATAAACAAAACAAAAAATAAAGTGGATCCAGACTAATTTCGTTAACTGCATATTATTTTTTTTCGAACAAAATCCGTTTTAGAAGCATTCCCCGCGTTCTCGCTGTTTTCTGTACGCGGAGTCTGCGTAGAGTGACTCCCTCTATTCTTGCCGTTCCCTGAGAGAAGACCGCCGTTGCATTTTCAAGGAGTTACGAAGAACTCAGGGCTTACTGTGTTTCATTGGACGTCCTGACCCCCCCCCCCCCCAGAGACAGCAAAAACAAAACAAGGCAATGGTCCTCCCGACAACGAAAGAAGTTAAATGGTCAGCTTGACTTCAAACTTTATATATCTCCCAAACACATGACATATATCCTCATTCGTCAAGAAATGCCAACTGACCTCGTCTGGGCAATTTACGCTGAAGAGGGCTTTGCTCGCAACCCCACTGCCCGACTGGAAGAAACTTCGGACAAACACCTTGCCCTCGCACGCCCCCAAAAAAACTCGACCTCATCGAATGTTTCCACTGGCATGGAAGCAGGTGAAATCCCTCCTGGCCTCAACTCTTTATGCCCTTTACGAAAGAGCAACATTCGTGGCAATTCTTGGTCCATCAGCTGCTTTCGCTAGGGAGGTCTTCACAGCTTGCAACCTCATACTGCTGAAAGTAGTCATCGACTGGTCGAGTTTGCTGCCACACAGGAGCTAATAGTACTTGACCAGTCGAGTAACAAGGGTCATGGGAGCTATTAATACTCGACCAGTCGAGAAATCGAGCCTCCAGTTGCTATCAGTACTAGACGGGTCGAATAATCGTGTCTTGGGAATCTAAAAGTACTTGACCATATGGATCTTGCAGCCAGAAAAGAACAGGTCGAGTAATTACTACCATAGGAGCTATCTTTCCTCGACCATACAAATGAAATTCTTTCATAGCAGTAACAGCTATTAGTACCCGACCTAAAAAGGAGAATAGATGGGTCGAGTATTTGGCGTCCCAGGAGCTAATCGTACTCGACATAATATTACGAATAGGAGGTCGAGTATTCAGGGAAATAACGGCTAAAAATACTCGACCTATTGAAGGAGGACTGGTAGGTCGAGTACTTGACGCCCTAACCGCTGTTCGTACTCAACCTAATATTACGAATAGGAGGTCGAGTATTCAGGGTGGTATCGGCTAAAAATACTCGACCTATTGAAGGATGATCGGTAGGTCGAGTACTTGACGCCCTAACCGCTGTTCGTACTCGACCTAATGTTTCTAAGAGGAGGTCAAGTATTCAGGGTGGTAGCGACTAAAAATACTCAACCTATTGAAGGAGGACTGGTAGGTCGAGTACTTCACGCCCTAACCGCTGTTCGTACTCAACCTAATATTAAGAATAGGAGGTCGAGTATTCAGGGTGGTACGCCCTAACCGCTGTTCGTACTCGACCTAATGTTTCTAAGAGGAGGTCAAGTATTCAGAGTGGTAGCGACTAAAAATACTCCACCTATTGAAGGAGGATTGGTAGGTCGAGTACTTGACGCCCTAGCAGCTGTTCGTACTCGACCTAATATTACTAATAAGATGTCGAGTATTCAGGGTGGTAACGGCTGAAAATACTCAACCTATTGAAGGAGGTTTGGTAGGTCGATACTTGACGCCATAGAAGCTGTTTGTACTCGACCTAATATTACTAATAAGAGGTCAAGTATTCAGGGTGGTGACGGCTAAAAATAGTCGACCTATTGAAGGAAGGTCGAGTACTTGACGCCCTAGAAGCTGTTCGTACTCGACCTAATATTACTAATAAGAGGTCGAGTATTCACGGTGGTAACGGCTAAAAATACTCGACCTATTGAAGGAGGATTGATAGGTCGATACTTGACGCCCTAGAAGCTGTTCGTACTCGACCTAATATTACTAATAAGAGGTCGCGTATTCAGGGTGGTGACAGCTAAAAATACTCGACCTATTGAAGGAAGGTCAAGTACTTGACGCCCTAGAAGCTTTTCGTACTCGACCTAATATTACTAATAAGAGGTCGAGTATTCAGGGTGGTAACGGCTAAAAATACTCGACCTATTGAAGGAGGATTGGTAGGTCGAGTACTTAACGCCCTAACCGCTGTTCGTACTCGACCTAATATTACGATCCGAAAAGAAGGTCAAGTATTCAGGGTGGTAACGGCTAAATGCTCGACCTATTAAAGAAGGATAGGTTGGTCGAGTAATTGACTCCCTAGCTGGCTGAGTATTTAAGGTGGGGATAGCTCATTAGTACTCAACCTAATTAATGGGACATTGTTTTGTCGAGTATTTGACGTCCCACCAGCGAAGAGTCGGAAGCGTCACTACAACTGTCCCCAAGGAACGCCGTTGATTGGTTGACATAGGATTTGAATCATCGTTAAGGCAACGTTTCTCGTTGTTCCCGATGTTCAACGTCATGTTTTGGACTTGGTCATATAGAGTGTGCTTCGACTTACCAATCCTTCTTCAACAGGTCGAATATTTTTAGCCGTCACCACCCTGAATACTTGACCGCATACTCGTAATATTAGGTCGAGTACGAACAGCGGTTAGGGCGTCAAGTACTCGACCTACCAATCCTCCTTCAATAGGTCGAGTATTTTGAGCCGTTACCACCCTGAATACTCAACCTCCTATTCGTAATATTATGTCGAGTACGATTAGCTCCTGGGACGTCAAATACTCGACCGACCTATCCTCCTTTTTAGGTCGGGTACTAATAGCTGCTACTGCTATGAAAACTCGACCTACTTAAAGGACCCCTCTTGCTTATTCTGTCTTTTATAATATACCTAGCTCCCTTGTGGACTTACAAGTTTCCAAAATCCCCACCTCTCTCCATTGTTTCGTTTTGTGCCTACGAACTTTTAGCGCTTTTTCGGCCATGCCGAGTTTAGCCCGTCACACAACACAAAGTTTGCCGCAATTTTCCGTGTCCGCTGACAACTCTATCACACATAAGGATACGAGAATTTTCTGTTTCTTACTTCTTTTATTTGCTTAGTTTCCCAACTTTTAACCACGGCGCGTTCAGTTTTCAAACATTTTGCTCCCAGCCGCCGCGTCACAGAGCAGGAAGGCTGGACCGTTTCGACAAGCGCTAACAAGAAAATCGCTAATTTCAGGTGGAAAGTAATAGCATTTTTGTAAAACATTTTCCTGATTCCTTTCATAGGGAAAAGATCATTTCTAGTAAGAGCTGTGCTTTAAACATGTAGATGGTCGAGTAATATTAGTCCCTGGGGGGCTGGTTACTCGACCTTACAACTTTACGGATTTCATTTGTATGGTCGAGGAAAGATAGCTCCTGTGGTAGTAAAAACTCGACCTGTTCCTTTCTGGCTGCAAGTTCCATATGGTCAAGTACTTTTAGCTTCCCAAGACACGAGTACTCGACCAGTCTAGTACTGATAGCAACTGGAGGCTCGATTGATTGAGTATTAATAGCTCCCATGACCTTTGTGATTCGACTGGTCGAGTACTATTAGCTCCTGTGTGGCAGGCTGGCAGCATACTCGACCGGTCGAGTACTTTTAGCTTTTGAGGTATCAGTTCCAGTTCCGGGAACGATAGATACTGCCGTATGTAAATGTCATCTTCAAATGATTCGCAGACCTTTCTTTCCTTAAATCCCTAAAGAAACAATATTAAGACCAGCAGAATCTTAAAAAAAAAATGTTGAAAAAAAATATGAATGACTTTTTCTCTCTTTATTTCTCCTTAATAAGCAAAAAATTCTGCAATAAAAAATATAAACATCCTTTTTCTCATTATTTTGGGGTGGTCTTCGTTCGTTTACATATATTGCCAAATTTTAAATGGGTGGTCAAATTCAGAAAATTAAATGTCCAAATTAAAATTGGGTGGTCTTTCTCCAAAATTTTAATGTCCAAATTTAAATTGGACTAAATGGGTGGTGGGTACCCCCCGCCTCGAAAAGTGCCATTTCCGAGGCTAGACGTCAGAAATTTGTGTCTCTGCTGCCCCCTGGTTGAACTCGAGACAATGTCATAGACGAACGTAACTCATAGGAAATCTGGGCCCAGTTCAAGGCCGTATCCAGGGGAGGGGTTAGGGGGTTTGACCCCCCCCCCCGAAACCGACAAAAGTAATAGTTTTTTGTAGGCTTTTTTTTTTTTCCGCGTAGCTTCTTTTTCATTCGTTCTTGCTTTAGATCGAACTAAAACAAGTGGCTACGTCTCCACCTCCAACTCAGTGACGTTAATACAAACAATACCTAACAGTTTAACCTACTTTAACGTCACTTACACTTTCGTCTTAAACCTACTATCTTTTTATTCCTTATGAACTTTAAATTTAACTTCTCTTTTCTAAATTCATCTTCTCATTTTTCAATCACTAAATTTTTTCATAAAAACTCACTCCTTCTTTCAAAAACCCGTCCTCCATAATTTCTCCTATCCGTAGCCTATCTACCTTTAAAAAAAAAAAAATTAACAATATTACTTTTACCTACGATATTTTACAACCATTAAATATCTTTTTCTCTTTACCATTACATATTTTTAAAACCTTATCAAAACCAAAACATATATTAATTTTCTTCACTTCGAATCAAGCAGTCAAATTTCATAGGTTCGATCAGGAATAAACAAGGCTTTAACCTCTGATCTACGTCTTTTTTGTACTTTTTGTTCCGAATCGTGGGCACCCCCCCGCCGAAATAAATTCCGCGGGCAACCCCCCCCCCCCCCCCGAAATAAATTCCTGGATACGGGCCTGGCCCAGTTACCCATGAAGGGGAGGGTGGGGAGAGGGCGGGCGTCAAATTGCTTATCTAAACCTAAATATCCTCGACTATACCAACTTAAGAGTTTGATTCCAGTCACGGGTCAAAAAAATTTCTCATGGGCAAATTGGGCCCACTTGCCCATGACCGGGGAGGGTGGGGGGTGATTCAACTCGACATAGATATTCCCAACCCGATGATCCAAAAGCACAAAGGAATTTCATCGCCCTATCTCCAGTTATTGTCAAGTTAAAAACATAAGAAAATGGGCAATCTGGGCCCAATTGCTTCTGAATCGGGCGGGTATGGGGGGTGGGACCCCCAAAAGTCACAACTACACCCCAATACCCACAAGTGTACCAAGTTTGAACTTGATACTTGTTGATTCCTGGCACGGGTAACGAACTTTACTCCTGGGCAATCTGGGCCCAGTTGCCCATGAACGGGATGGGTGGGGGAGGTGCAACTTTAAAAGTAATTTCCCAGCCCTGGGATCTACAAGTACAAGGAATTTCATCGTCTTATGTCCAACTGTGGTCAAGTTTTGAACATTAT
This sequence comes from Branchinecta lindahli, assembly GCA_023053555.1. NCBI lineage: Eukaryota > Metazoa > Arthropoda > Branchiopoda > Anostraca > Branchinectidae > Branchinecta > Branchinecta lindahli. The sequence goes on from JAKZAO010000003.1 coordinate 9,046,561, forward strand.
TCACTGGGCAATCTGGGCCCATTTGCCCCTGAACCGGGTGGGAGTGGGGGGTGGGCCTCCAAAAGGCAAAACTAGACCCCACTACCCAAAAGTGTACCAAGTTTGAACTTGATACTTGCACTGGTTCACGAGTTATGAGCTCCACAAAATATGGTGAAAACCGAAAGCTGCTAGAGCGCTCGCAATAGTTGACTGTTCCAAGGAACACTCCACTAAAAAGACGACAGCATGGTACAGGCAAAAATCAGTCAAATAACGGCTCGAAGAGCCGATTGGCAATTCCCCTAGTTCAGAGTCACCATGCGGTTTAGTTCATAATAGTCCCCCACTGATCATCACCATCATCACGTTTAACTAAAACTCACCTAGGATATTCCAGCAAAAGGTATGAGCCTCCCTGACGATGATGGTTTTGCACTACCCTGTGAAGTGAAAGCTTCTCCTTTCTGTTAATTAACTTATTAATTATTTTACTACCTCTGTGCGATAGATGCTGATAATAAGGCGAGGAGGGGCAAGGAGAGACTAATTCGCTTGAAGCGTTGAACTGATATAATGGCAGTTGGCTAGAAGTGAGGGTCAATGTTTCTACTGCTAAACGTCCTGCCGGTTAATTAACATGAGTACCTGCTCATTATCAAAACATTCGTGTTCCCAGCTTGTTTGGCCTTACAGCCGAATGAGTTGAAAGGCAGTTATGTCCGAGCTGTTAAAAAGTAAGCTATAAAGTAAATCAACACATAGTCTTAGTCAATCTCTTTAACCTCAGCCCAATAGATAACTATGGCGCCATCAGAGTTATAATTTCTCAGAATCTGACTTTATGGGATGGAAAATAACGAATGCTATCGTAAACGTTTGATTAGTTGCAACCAAGAGTCACCTTTGCCGTTAGGACCACTTTTTCTGTCTCACAGGTCATCGGCCAAAATAAGCTAAGATGGATTTCTCTGTGAATACTGTGTATGACTAAGTCCAAACCACGCCGGTGATCCTAGGGAAGAACAAGAAACATCACAAACAAATCCTGAAAACTGACTCAAATCGTATTTGACGATGCAGAACGGATAAGTCAGACCGTTTTGCATCGTCAAATGTGATTCGCAGTCAGCTTGGGCTGAAGGAATAATCTATGACTCAAATCCTATGTAAACCAATCAACAACGTTTGTTGTGGGGACGTCTCTGGATCTTCGCTAGGCACACGGCGATTCTTCGTCGGCACGAGGGGTTAATCATCAAGAGTATAAACGCAGCAAATAGTTTATAAGGCCCATCGGGCTAGAAAACAGGAATACCAAACACTAAGACGTTCGTTCGAAAATATGGCTCAGGATAGATCGTTTTTTTTTTTTAGCAAACCAATAATTTGCGGACAGACGTTACAACACAGAAGGCTTGCAGAGGTCCAATCACGCTCCTCTTAAAATGCTGCGTAACACGGCCTAAAAGATAAGCCCAAGAAACAGTTAGGCTAGTTGAACCTAGTCTATAGAGAAAACCCTGACAGATGCGTGTTTGTCCAGCTCCAACACCGGAAGGCATTAATCGTAAACGTTTATGGTATTACTAATATGACAGTTACCGTTACTAGAATAGACCTTAAAGAAACTTCACATTCAAAAGATGTATTGTCGTCATGTCTTACCCACATCTCAACCATATGACAAATTTGATGCGGCTGGTCCAAAAACCCATACAAGCTGGGAAACACAAATGAATAATGACATGATGTTTTCACATGTGACTTTTTCCGTGTGTACAGGACGAGTTGAGATTACTGTAGTGGCATGAGAATTTCGGATTTGAAGGCAATGTGTTATAACGTCCATTAGGTCAACAACCTAAAAATGCTGTACAGAAAGAATTTAGTGAGACTTGGCACTTCGTGCGAGAAAGTTCTCCCACGAAATGTAGCGTGCTTACTGCGAAAATGAATGATCGATCAACCAGGTCCACAAAAAAAAACAAAAATTCCCCATTGAACTATTTGGACGTGATTTTTGTTATTTTTGGGTTAGCCTTCCTAAAGATCAGCTGCTTAAAATCAGCTCATTTTGGAGATCATTATGTCATTCAGCAATCTTTTCTGCCACGAGAGTGAAACGCGAAAACGCACATACATTCACTTCCTTCAGGTTGCCACTCGCAAGTGGTTGACCATTAAGATTAGGATGTCCATGTTGCGGAGCAACACAAATTTGTGTCCCTTTATTTCGTTCTTAGTCCTCCGATTTCTGCTCAGTGCTAGAAGATGGTAAGGATCTAACCGCTGTGGTTTTCACGGGAAGTTTAGACCTCAGACAGAACTAATGAATAATTGTGTTGCGAGAGCAACACTTTGGTTTTGTCGTGGTTTTTTTTTCCTAGTCGTCCGATTTCGTCTTATTACTAGAAGACGGTAAGGGTCTAACCTCTGCGGTTTTTACGGAAAGTGTGGACCTCTGGCCGGATTGATGAATATGACATAACATTTTGGCAAGGAGTATCTGAAGTTATGCAGCCACGCTTTCGTTTCATCAGACTATGTTTCTGCTTTCGAGTGGAAAGCTCCGTTCTAGCAGGCAAGCAGGCAGGCACCAGTTTCACATTGAAGATGGATTAAAATCTAAAAGTGCTAAATATGTGCGGCAGTTCCCCGGCCCCATAGTCACTGTAACTTCTTTGAGGAATGAACAGAAAAATTTACAGAAAGGAAAAAGTGGTATTTTCCCACGGGTCCGAAAGTGCTGCCATCTATTGTTTCTACTCATTTCTGTTCGTGATTTCAGCTGAGTTTATCATTTCGTTTTTCGCACTTGGGATTGCGGTAGAGAAATGGTATCAGATGTGCCTCTCAAACTTCAAAAGTTCTCTCAGTGCTAAAGAAATTAGAGTTTATCCATTGCTCCTTTCTAAGTGGTGACGTTAGAAAGTCGGCCTACGGCAAAAAAGTCAACTTTTGAACTAAGACAGATAGATTTTTTTTCGACGGCATTCGATAGCCCTTGATGAGCTGATCAAAGTATATGCCATTCATTTTTTGGTACAAAAATTCCTTCATGAGGTACACCAGTTTGAAAGTTTCAAGGGGTTGACAACTTCAGTAGTAAGGTACACACTGAAACCAAAAAAAGACCGATACCAATTGTGAGACATGTAGGGGACTTGTAAGCAACAGTCGGCTCATAATCATCTTCGGCAATGAGGGGTTTGCAACTTTTGCTAGTTGGTGTACCTATTATTTGTTTCCGGTATATTTGATGGTAAGAACAATTTGGTTCCCAATTGTAAGACATGTAGGGGACTTGTAAGTACTAATCAGCTGTTAGGCTACAATCATCTTCAGCGATGAGGGGTTTGCAACGTTTGCTAGTATGTGTACCCATTATTTGTTTCCGCTGAACTTGATGTCTATCACGGGAGAGGGGCTTGTAAGTAAGAATCGGTTCACAGGGGGCTAGAAATTGGTCCAAATTGGTGCACATTGTGTTTAATTTCTATAAATCGGACGGTAAGAAAGTTCGTATCGATGATCTATCACTGTGACCTAGAATTAACTGTTTACGCAACGGGTACAAACGAAAATGTACAACAATGAGGTAGTTTAGTTTCGTAATAATTAATAGAGTGTCATCTATGGTATTTTGATCCTGACAAATTACGGATAGCTTTATAGTACCAACTAGATTATATAAGATGTTGTTCCAAGTTTTCATCCGTCACGATGTCTAAGTTCAACTGGATGCAAAGTCAATTTAGTCCCTTCTTTTGTTGTTGTTTTGTCAACGCTGAGGAATAGCCTGTGACCATGTGATTACTGACAATTACTTTAACCGATAGCGAAGAAACAACCAAAGTGTTGCTCTCGCAACACTTTAGTCGGCGAAGCCGGACAGAGGTTGCCGCAACACTTCACGTTGCCCAGGCAACGTAAGTCTAGTTGCATTTTGGAAAGTCTTGTAGAATTTTATTCTTGCCTTGGCCAAAAAGGATGTTTGCTAGTCTTCAGTCTAGAGTTACAGTGTGTGAAGTGGTGTGGACTAGTCTGGGGTCTTATAGTCTATGTCAGAGACGTCTGTCCCAAGTTACACAACCAAGCATCCTTTTCTTCAAACCACGTTTCTGCTTCTGAATGGAAAGCTCCGTCATAGCAGGCAGCCAGTCGCTGCCAGTCAGCCACCAGCGTCAAGTTGAAGGTGGGCTAAAACTTAAATGCGTTGATGTGCGACAGTTCTCTGGCCCCATAACCACAATATCTCCTTTGAGTAATTAAAAAAAATTAGAAATAAAAAAGTAGCATTTTCCCACGGATCCCTGACATCTACTGTTATCAGCCATTTTATTCGTGACCTCTGTTAAATTTATCATTCCGTTTCTGCAATTGCCATATTCCACTTCAACGCTTCCAAGCGGACTAGTTTCTGTTAATGCCCCTATGACTCACAATCATCACTTGTGGCAGACATAGTAAAATAGATGGTTTTGCAATTGTCTCAGTGGCAGAAAGTGAGATTGCCCACTACCTTCTTGATCCAACTTTTTACTATGTCTATACAAGTGACAGAAACTAGTCCACTTGGAGAGCTGAACTAGAATAAAGCGAATTGGGACTGAGGCCGCTGGTATAAAATGTACTATCCCGTACGGAAAAAATCATTAAAATGTCACACAATATCATAAGGAAATCATGATTTTTCATTTTATCAATAAGGAAATCATAGAGAAATCATGATTTACCTTCTTTGTGACATTGATGTCACGAAAACGTCACGATCAGGCAAAAGTCATGAATAATTGTCAGAAAAAATCACAATATTTTACAGTTTTGATTTCTCTAAATCATAAGAAATCATGAACGGAAGTTACGTATTTATGATTTAGTGTTCGTGACTTCAAAAATCTTGAAAAGATCAGAACTGAAATTTTAATAATTTCAGAAAATCAATAAAACATCATTTTTGTGATGATTTACGCCTTCGTGATCAATCAAATCATGAGAGATCATTTCAGTATCAGTTTTGTGATCTGGGAAATCATAAAAACTCATAACCACCAATTAAGAAGGTTGTGATCAGTGCTTGTGATTTAAGAAAATCATAAACATATCATTTTGAGAAGGCTTATGATTTTGATTAATCATTAAAAAATCATTTTGATGATGAACGAAGCCGTCGTGTTTTCAAAAATCATGAAAGATCATAGCGGTAGATCTTTTGTGATCTGCAGAATCAGAAAAAAATCATAACCACGAATCATGAAATTTGCGAATCAGTCTTTATGATCTAACACGTCATAACAAGATCATATTGAAAATTTTTATGATTTTATAAATCACCAAGAGATCGTTTCAAAGCTAACATAAGCCTTCATGATCTTGACAATAATAAAAAAAATCATAAAAAAGAATTCTGACAGCTGCAACTCAGTCTTCATGATTTTTAGAATCACCAAAAGGTCATATTCGGAAGTTTCATGACTTAATAAAATCATTAAAAGATCATTTCGATTTTGACTCTAGCCGCTGTGATCATATAAAGCACGAAAGATCATTGTGAAGAAATATAATGATGCGGCAAATCATGGAAAATCCTAATCAGGAACTACTAAGATTATGACTTGGTCTTCATGATTTTAAAAATCACAGACAAATCATATCGTTGAGTTTAGTGACTTTACTGGTCTGTACGGTTGTACCGCCGTATCATTCGATTATCGATCGATGCAGATCGGGTTGCACGGTTGCACCGGCCGGTGGCTAGTCGCCCCCTGCCCTGTGTGTTGTATTAGTCAGTGCCAGTCAGTCATGGGTGTTCTTGATTCAGTTCAGTCCAGTAAAGATATTGAACAATATATTAATGAGTATAGTGCATTGGCGACGAGGATTACGAAGATTGTACAGCTTATGAGTGGTGAAGAATATTGCTGAGGACTACTGCTAATGAGCAATTGTGAAATCAAGCAAGAAGAAGAGGCAACAATGGCGAATCGAGTGATTGGAGTGTTGAACGGGTATGTTCAAGGAACAGACTTTGCCGAGTATGCGGAAGTTATTGGCCGATATTTTGTAGCCAATTCGATTACGACTACTGAGCAAAAAAGGGCGATCTTGCTCACAGCCTGAGGTCATAGCACATACACCTTGCTACGAAATTTGTGTGCACCGGACTTACCAAGCACCAAGACCTATGATGAGCTAGTTCAACTGTTGACGGATCACTTAAAGCCTAAGAGAATCATCATAACCGAAAGATACAAGTTTCATAAAAGGTTCCGGGAACCAACAGAGACTCTAGCGGATTTTTACGGAGCACTGCGTGGCTTGGCAAAAAACGTGCAATTTCGGGACTTTTCTCGAGGATGCAGTAAGAGACCAATTTGTCAGTGGCTTAAAATCGAGCTCGATAGCGAAGCGACTTCTGACTGAGGAGACGCTAACTACCGGCTACTGCTTTGGCGACAGCACAAAGCATCGAATCTGCGACAAAGGAAACAGCGAAAATAAATGAGCAACCAGTGAATGCGTTAAAAGTGCCAACGTATGCTCACTGTATCAGATGTGGAGAGTCTAATCATGCAGCTGAAAAGTGTTTTCGCGGTTAGGAAATCATGACCTAAATCACTAAAATATCAGAAAAAGAGTCATCACCGAAATCATGATTCTTAATGATTTCGATCATGGTTCCTGTCATGACTTATCAGTCATCATGATTTTCAGTACTCACAGTCATGACAAATTTTTTCGTATATAGCATCAAAACGAAATCATGATCGGCATATGACACACGTCATGACAAAGATCATAATTTTTGACATTATGAATGACAATAAAATCATGATTCAAGCTCTTCGGAATATCATGATTTAGACAAGACAAAAGATCACCAATAAAAGTCGTGACTTTCGTTATTGAGTCATGACAGATATCACGACAAAAATCGTGATTTTTGTCATAAGAATCACAATAAAGTCATGATTCAAATTTCTGGATTATATTTTTTATTTTGCTGATTTTCAAATTGTCATGATCCAAAAGTGACAAAAAAGATCACCAAGAAAGTCATGACTGTCGTTATAAAAGAGGCATGACAACTGTCATAACAAAAATCATGACTTTTGTGATTACAGATCTTCTTAATGTCATGATGCAAGGTCCTTTCCAAAACTTCCTGAAAGTCATGACAAAAATCATGATTTATGTCATTACAAATCTTCATAATGTCATGATGCATGGTCCTTTCCAAAACTTCATGAAAGTCATGAATCACAATAAAGTCATGATTCAAATTTCTGGATAAAATTTTTTATTTTGCCGATTTTGAAATTGTCATGATTCAACAATGACAAAAAATATCACCAAGAGAGTCATGACCGTCGTTATAAAGAGTCATGACAGATGTCATGACAAAAATCAAGATTTGTGTCATAACAAATCACAATAAAGTCATGATGCAGGGTCCTTTCCAAAACGTCATGAGAAAGTCATGACAGATGTCATGACAAAAATCAAGATTTTTGTCATAACAAATCACAATAAAGTCATGATGCATGGTCCTTTCCAAAACGTCATGACAAAGTCATGACAGATGTCATGACAAAAATCAAGATTTTTGTCATAACAAATCACAATAAAGTCATGATGCATGGTCCTTTCCAAAACGTCATGACAAAGTCATGACAGATGTCATGACAAAAATCAAGATTTTTGTCATAACAAATCACAAAAAAGTCATGATTTTTCTTGTTGTTGTTCACGATTTCTTGTTGTTCCTTCGATTAGTCATGATTTTAAAATCATGACTTTGCCTTCAATAGGTCATGATTATAATCACTAAAGAATCATGATTTTTGTCTTGACAAAAGTCATGATTTTTGTCATGACACCTGTCATGATTTTGTCACAATCGGATATCATGATTTTTTTTTTTTTTTAATGACGTTTTTTCCGTACGGGATCTTCGCGCCTCAGATTTCACCCAGGCGCGCTGTTTATCTTTAGAGTCTCCAAATACGGTAGAGATATGCTTCATTGAACTCCTCCAAATTTAGGACTGTTTCAGGTTCGTTGACACAGTAATGAAAACAGATCCGTTTGCTTTCGTCTGCTCTTTAGTTTTGAATGTTTTTTTCTTCTGTTCGGACGATTAGGAAAGCAATGCGGAAATTTTGCGGTACTTCAGACGACATCATTTTGCCATTTAAGGGAATTATAAACAATAGAAAAAAAGCAAAAGATTCATAATTTAAATGGGTACCGTTCAAATTAACATACAAAGTCCTAAAGTCTCTTACTCCCTCCTTCTTTCCACTTATAAACTTGATTCTCTTGAGAAGCGTGGATCGCAAATAGCCTCTCGGCTTTTTCAAGGCCTTTGAAGCCAACCCTTGCACCGTGAACTCCTACCCCACCGTACTCCAGGAAATAGGTGACAGCCCAAAGAGCGACAGAATATCCCACAAATCGAACCATTCCGAGCTAGAACCCACCGGTACCAGGAGAGTTTTATCCCAATGTGTGCTGAAATTCACAATTCATTATAAAGATGTTACGTTACTATACTGTACCTTATTTTTTTGTATGTTAGTTTTTTTTATAGATTTTATTGGTTTGATGATGAAAGACGAATGGTTGACATGATTTATTATTATTGTACGTTAATTTTGTTTGACGAGTACCCCCTATGAGGCGTGTCCACGATTTGGGTATAAATAAAAGACTATTCAGACCTCCACTTGTAGCCAACTAGGTCAGTACAGATACTCCCCTTCGACAGAGAATTCACCCGCTTGGGCCTGACACCACACCCGTGACCTGTTAACCAAGAACGCTCAATAAATGGAAACATTCTTATTAAAAACGATTCAACATCTTTACAAATACATTATCGTGATTAGGACTGCACAGAGATGCGCCTGGACGCTGTCATATTTGCTCGAGGTTCACTGGAAGTCAGGAAATACTTCGATGTTCAAATTTCCCGCTAAAATTCACTGTACACTTCTCACCGAGATTAATCATTACTCAGAACCGGCGCTCCTGCTGGCAGAAATGGGAACCCGAACCTTCATCCTCGCCCCTTGATAATTAGCCCTTCGGAGAAACAGCACTAGGCAGTGGACATGTTCCTCCAGTTCTTGCGGTTTTTTCACGGATTTGCAGTACAGTAGAGGTATGCTTATGTGAACGTTTGTTGACTTCGGACTTTGCCATTTTCACGCACTTGCTGTGTCTATAGCTAACTACCAGTTAGCCAAAGTAGGTAAGAAGGGCAGCTGAAAACACCTGTACAGCTATTTTGGATCTTCAGTATACCATTTAGCCCAAAACTGCAGTGTTCACATTAAAGTAACTGTTCACATAAGCATACCTCTACTGTATACGAGAAGGAACGGCACAGAGACGGCCGTAAATTTTCATGAAGCGGTCGACTTCACACTGAAGAAACTAGCACGCCAATTCGAACCGTTACACTTTCGGAAACTGAAAACTCCGCTTACAGTTAATTATCCTTTCAAGGAACGCACCGAACTTCGGGACCCGCCTGGTTTCAGGTCTTTCTCGACTTGCGTCTCCCCCATTTCTCGCCGGAGGCGCCGGTGCAGCGGTTAATGTCACGGAATGTTTTCACTAGATCGCAAGCCAGGTCAGCTTGTACTTGCCAAGGTTTGCACGGGGTACTGCACTTTATACTTGTTATAAGGCACATAGGGAGGCTGGCCTGGTTCGTCTATTGCAACCGCTCGCGTGGTGTTTGGTACAGATCCTTCAAACCGGCCACTGAACCAGTTCTGAGCTTGTTCGGGGGACGTCACGAAACTTTCATACCAGACTGTGTGCCAGGCATTGAATTTGTCGTTGCGATCGAGAGTGACCCGCCGATGTGACTGAAAAATAAAAATAACAGGTTAATTCTTTATATTATTTTATTAGCAGTCAAGTTTCATAAAGATCCAGCTGCAGATACAGTATTAAAAGCAGTTTGTCTTCAGTAGATCTTGGATAACCTCTACAGTCCGGTTTCCTTGGCAGAAAGGTACAAGAAATGTATTTATTTATTAACTGGATTTATTTGGAATCTAGAGATTTTAGTTAATATCTATCTCTCTATCGTTCAAATAGCCGACAACATTAAACATGTGTAGAGGTAATTTTGATGCAGGCATTATTAACTGACTATTAGTTGCACGCACCTTAATATTATAACTGTATACAAGCAATTTACCAGAAGCTGTTAACTTAAATTCAAAAATGGCGAAGATTTGGGTCGCTTGGCTGTGAAGGTGAGCCATTTATTATTCTGGTGTACGTGCTTTGCTGAGCTACCTTCCGACTTCAATCAACATTACGATGCAACCTGTCAAGACATATATGCGTACTTTATGCGAGGATGCACAGGTGTTTGAGTAACGTGACTATTAATCTACTTTAAAGCAACTGATTTATAAGAGACTAAGAACTTGCGAAAATGACACCGCAAAAATCAGACAAAAAGGAAGATGGTTATTTTTGCACGACAGATGAGGAGCACACACTGAGAGATTGCCGCAAATAACCTGAACTTTAACGACTGTATCAAGCAAATCACGAGCTGGGAATTAAAATCAGATAAAAAGGAAGATAGCTATTTTTGGACGACAGATGAGGTGTACATGCTGAGAGATAACCTGACTTTAGAGTGACTGTATCAAGCAAATCACGAGCTGGGAATTAACGACTTCATTTCGTTTAACTCGCAAATAGCTGTGGTTCTGACCAGCAACTTTATTGGTTGGCTAGCTAGAAGCTATAGAGAAGCCGAATCAATGGAGAGATACATTTTTTCTAGATAGAAGCTAGAATATATCCAGGGCTCGTAGCTGTAAATACTCGACTGCATAATAGCGAGGGGCTACAAACTCAATTTGGTTACGTGCTCAGAGTGCCCGGTCGGTGACCGACTTTATGGAAGATTCATTCCAGGTTGATCTATCTTTGGTTTTTAATTCTCTTACATCGTAGGTCTGCTGATAACCAGGTTTTGTCTGCTGCTCAGTGTCTTCGATCCGTGTCTAATCCGTTCCGGGTCTCATTCGGGTGTAAAGCCGTTTTTTGCAAGTGATCGAGCCCTTGCTATTTAGAGAACTGAGTTTGAATCATTATCAACTATCGTGAAACCACGACTTCCCGCCGGCATGACAGTAACGGTAAAAAATAGCAAGAGAAAGAACTGAATTGTCTTGAAAAATCTTAGATCCACACAATCACAGAACCGTTGCAACATAATGCGTCAATTCTGGTCAAGGTACTGTCCTGAACTTCGGAAGACACTTTCTTTCTCAACGAACTTCTCACGTCCAATGAAGTAATGATATCTTGCACCGATGATGCACGGTCGTGTTCAAAGCTTTTCCAACCCATCGAAAATGGCCGAGGATGACCGAACTTGGCAACGTGAGGTCTACGCGAAGGCAGGCCGTGCCCAGGCCAAACAGCTCATTCGGCCGCGCAGGCCATGCACCATCCTCGAAAGCTTACAGCGCCTGATAAACATCACATTCTCCCTGGCGGGGGGGGGGGGGGACAATGGGAAAGCAACAATACGTACCCGTCGGGCTCGGTAGAGAGATCTATTCCTGTACATGAAGCTGCCGCTCTTCACCACAAAAGCAAGTTTGTAGGAGTTAGGTCCGAATTTACATTTCGTGTTGTCGCTTACGGCCAAGCCACGAAGTTCAGGTCTCTCCTCCATGAGATCTAGTCTGAAAAAAAAAATTAAAAAAATTAGGGTCTATTAATCACAGTCGGTTTCAGAGCAACAAGACATCTCTCCACTGATCCTGACATTATCGGTATTTGCTCGACTGAGGAACGATAACAAGACTTTACATGTTAACTGACATTGCACCCTACGGAAGTTCTTATGAGTTACAATGACAGAAGGAGGACCGAGTTATTTGCTGTGGTAGTTAGTATCCTTTCTAGAACGAAAAGGATACCAGTGCTGATAGACAATACAGATTCTGCTGATCCTGAAGGATTTCCCGGGGCATTCCCTATGATGAAATCTATAACGATCGCAACTCTAGTGGAAGGAAAACGTCAAGAGGGAGAGCTAGATTTCTTATCAAGCAGGACTGTGTAACCCCTCGCCGGTTTTCTTCCCACGTGGGCCGGTATCCGACTCCCAGTGACAGATTCGATAATCCTCCTTTTACGTACTCCATGATCGCATTTCCGACTTTACCGTAAGACTGACTGATCAAATCTTGGGTAGGCACACCAATCCTTGTTACACTGAACATAACAATTATTATTAATTATCAAATGACGCACTTTCGATTACAATTTTCTGCTTTTGCCATTCATCTTCTTGTGTCTATTCTTGTATGTTCTCCAATAAAAACGATTAAAATGCTAAATTCTATGCTTCTGTTTTGCTGTTATGAATGATACGATAATTTTCAAACTGAGACAAAATTTTTTTTACAAGTGCGTTTCTTGACACCCACGAGAACTCACGAGAACTGTTTTCCATCCACTGACACGGTGACGCCCAAATCAGGAACTGTTCGCTCAACAACGAATATATTATATTATTCTATGTTTTTAAACAATAATATTTGATACTGAATATTAAACAATATAATTCGAATATTAAACGCCATCAGTGTGAACACGACATAACACGGATAAAACCAGGGAAACCCATAAACAACGACAGCAGTAGGAAGCAAGTCCGTCACGCTCGTCAAATCAACATTTAATCACTGATACCATTAGCGGTACCGCCTGATGATGAGACGTCCCCGCACGAAATAATGGACAAGGTCGCTTTGATAAATGGAACATGGACGAGTTTGAAAAAATGTGGGCACAATTCGTCCAAAAGCTGTTGGGTGATAAGAAGGCAATGGGACGAGCACTTAATGGCATTTTATTTTCATCCTAATGACGGCGATGTCTGGTACCGTTATAGCGGGATTTTTTGCTGATTCGTGCATCACCGCAGACGAGGACCTCAATCTGTCTTCGAGGCTCGAGTAGCAATTTGTCTCGTACGGCAAATAAGCCATAGCAACGTCTTCACACAACAATTAAAAGTGTCATAACAGAATTATCCTTGGCATCCAATAGTTGCGTTTACCTATTATCACGGTAACTGGATCTGCAATTAGTCGTTTTTACAGTTACCGTGGTATCTGATACACGGTTGCTCTGCAAAAACGACTATTGCCGAAATTGCACTTTTCGAAGTCATCCCAAAAGAAAAACTGATATCCAGTTACATCACTAAGTGCTAAGCTTCTTTCTCACCAATTTGACAAAATTTGATGAAAGTGGGATTACTTTTCAGATACCACGATCAGTTACCACGGTCGGACCGTGGTATCTGAATATCAGATACCACGATAACTGGCAAGATACCACGCCAACTGCGAAAACGACTTTAGACCGTGGTATCAGAACCATGGTATCTGCAAAAACGCAACTAATACAACATTTGACACAAGGATGCACAACCATATGTTAAAGTTTAACTGAAAAGCCAACTTATTATTGTGTCGTTTAGTTGAATACACTGACTTATTTGGATTCTGCAAAGTGATTTTTTTTGTTTTCCATTATCTGCTCTAGTTATGACGTTCAGAATATCTGCGGCTGTCCTCACAGCGAAAATTCTACTATGACGCGAGAAATTTTTATCTCAACACAAATGCGGCTTTTCAGTGGGCAGTGGCGACATTGGTGAACATTGCTTAGTGCCTGAACATAAAAAAAAAGTCATAAATCTTTCTTGTAAGGCATACAACAAATTAGAGGTACCACAAATCACACGGAAATTCCACTATTTGAAAATCGATTATTCCTGAATAGCGGAACAACCAAGTAACGCAATTTCAGCGGGTCTTCAAGCCAATTTAAGTGAATAAGTGATGGGTAACTAGATTGTCCTATCCCAGCCCTTCTCGATTAAACTTTAAGAATCGTTAAAATTCTGTTATTATTTTCGTTCTACAGTCCCACTCCTGCCTGGCTCCTCCTTTTATCAAAATAACTCACAACACCTTCCGCTGAAAACAACCTTTGTTGAACACAAGTACCGCTATGTGGTGGTAATTCGTGGAATTCTATAGGTGTCCGGATGGTGGTCAGGTCTCAGGCCCGTATCCAGGAATTTATTTCGGGGGGGGGGGGGGGATTGCCCACTGGTCGGCCAAAAAAGTATATAAAATGCAAGATCGGAGTTTAAAGCCTGCAAAAAACGATTACTTTTGTGAGTTTCGGGGGGGGGGGTCGAACCCCTACCCCCCCCCTGGATATGGCCTTGTCTGGTCTGGATCGTTTTCTTTTCAGGTGCCAGGAACTTCCGCATTTAAAGGGTTCATATTTTCTAGGAATGGTGGACAGCTTCTTGGTATCTTACGATCTACGTCACCAAGAGTGATTGTTTCTTTTGGAAATTTTGTGCAAAAAGCAAAAAAGCGCTCGAGTTGAGAAGTGCTGTTTCTTAGTTTTGTTATTTTGTCTTAGTTTCCTATGAATTGCTTGTTTATCCTGTATATGGCATTTGGGTTTTTCAACACAGATACATATATATATATATATTAATAATAACAATAACGATATTCACTTATTTTCATAATAGCCATAATAAGTTCAGTCCATGCTCACTATTAATGATATTTGACTTACTAGCTTGAGCCCGTAGAAGACGTACTCCTTGCCGAGAAGGGATAAGTATCGCTGAAGAATATCCTAGATAACTTATCGGTTTTTATGGCACTTGCCCTTCGGCCAAGTGCCATATAGCGATCGCAATTTCTGTCCGTCCGTCGGTCTGTCGGTCCGGGTTTTGCTAGTTCGGGTACTTCCACATAAGCTAGGACGATGAAACTTGGCAGGCATATCAGGGACCCCAAATGATTAAGTTGGAAATAGTCACTTTCCCGATCCGACCATCGTGGGGGGAGTGGAGTGAGGGGGAATCCGGAATATTTTGGAATTTATAACTTTCGAACGGGTGATCGGATCTTAATGAAACTTGATATTTGGAAAGAGCTCGTGCCCCAGACGGTCTGATTAAAATCTGAACCGGATCCGGTGACTCTGCGGGGAGCTGGAGGGGGGGGGGGGGGGCGGAAATCTTGGGAAACGCTTGGAGTGGAGCGATCGGGATGAAACTTGGTGGGAGGAACAAGCACAACCCTTAGGTACATCATTGACAGAACCGGACCGGATTCGTCCACTGTGGGGGGAGTTGGAGTGGGGTTCCGGAATTACGGTGATACGGAGTTAAGTTACTTCCAGGTGGGCTAGGACAATGAAACTCGGCAGGTAAATCAGGGACGCGACCAGATTAACCTAGAAATAGTCAGCTTCCCGATCCGACCATCGTGGGGGGAATGGAGGGAGGGGGAATCCGGAATCTTTAGGTATGTACAACTTCCGCGAACGGGTGATCGGATCATAATGAAACTTGATATGTAGAAAGACAACATGTCTCGGATGTCCCATTTCAAGTCCGGACCGGATCCAATGAAGCTGGGGGGGGGGGGATCGGAGGGGGGCCCGGAAACCTTGTGACAAGCTTGGAGTGGAGCGATCGGAATGAAACTTGGTGGGAAGAACAAGCACAAGCCCTATGTATATCAGTGACAGAACCGGACCGGATTCGGGTATTGTGGGGGAGTTAGAGGAAGGGGGGGTCCGGAATTCCGGCGATCGCAAGTTAAGGTACTTCTAGACATGCCAGGACGATGAAACTTGGCTTGAAAATTAAAGACTTGACATGATTGGCTTAGAAATAGTTAGTTCCCCGATCCGACTATCCCTTAAAGTACTAATGCTAACCGCAAAGTGCAAAAAAATACTTTTAAGCAAAATATACATTTTCCTGATCCCTATGAGACCATGATCATTTCTGCCTCAAGGGTTTTGTTTACAATAAAATTCCTTAAAGTACAAACAATACTTTTGAGCAAAATATACATTTTCGTGCTCCTGATGATCATCTTTTTTGCTTCAAGAGTTTTGATTACAGATGATTTTCTATAACTTGGAAACAGTCACTTGCCCTATTCGACCATCGTGGGGGTAGGGAGGGGAGCCGGAATCCGGAATTTAGTGACATGCATAATTTTCGAACGGGTGATCGGATCTTAATGAAACTTGATATTTGGAAAGACCTTATGTCTCAGATGTTCTTTTCGAGTCCAGACCGAATCTGATGAATGTGGGGGGGGGGTCGGAGGGGGGAACTGTAAATCATGTGACACGCTTACAGTGGAGCGATCGGGATCAAACTTGTTGGGAGGAACAAAAACAATCCCTAGGTTCATCATTGACAGAACCGGACCGGATTCGTGCACTACGGGGGGAGTTGGAGTGGGGTTCCGGAATTCCGGTGTTACGGAGTTAAGTTACTTCCAGATGTTCTAGGACGATGAAACTTGGCAGGTGTATAATTGACTCGGCCAAATTAACTTGGAAATAGTCACTTGCCCGATCCGACCATAGTGGGGAGAGGGAGGGGAGCAGGGATCCGGAATTTTATTGACATTCATAATTTTCGAACGGGTGATTGAATCTTTATAAAACTTGGTATTTGGAAAGACCTCATGTCTCAGATGTACCATTTCGAGTCGAGACCGGATCCGATGAATGTGGGGGGGGGGTCGGAGGTAGGAACCGAAAATCACGTGACACGGTTAGAATGGAGCGATCGATACCTCCCGAGCGTCACCGTCGAAAAGGAAGTGCTTGAAAATTTCGCTGATTTTTCCATAAGATGTCAAAATATTTAAAACAAATTGTTCAAATACGTTACACAACAGCAAATATAACTAAGTGATAATTTCTTTTGCACGTAACTGTAGTACCAAACAACCTATCATACTGACAAAGCTACTATCCATTCACATCCTACTGCGATAACTTGAATACAAGCCAAAAAGCTTGCAAGTGCCATATGAGCTTGCAGCTCTTGTTTGTCATTATTTTACATATGATTCCCCCAGTCAGCTTGGGATAAAGGAGTATTTTTGAAGAGAAAACAAAATATACAATACAACAAAATATCGCTAGAATAAGAATCAGGTAACTTCTTCATTCAGCGCAGTCAAGTAGTAATAGCCATAATAGCTCGAAGAAGGAGTGACTCGGAGCACGCTCCGAGTCCACCCTTCTGGCAATAGTAATTATTATGTACTATTTTCGTTCCAACCTCATTAAAATTTACTACGCTGACCGTTCAAACCTTCTCGAAATAACGACTAACAGTAACTATTTGCTTACCACGCTCGGGAGCGTAATTAGCGCGGTAATTACGATCTATGTGACGTAATTGGTCCGATCAGCTCGAGGATATATATTTTTCCCAAAATAAGAAAATTCGTTCCAGCCTTGACGCCAAGAAGCCAGGGTCCGTGACGTCATGCCTAGTAATTACGGTAAGTAGAGAAGGACACGCTCTCAATGTTGTACTGTTCGTTTGTAAACGTATTCTGTCGTATTTGAGCGTACTGCGCTTAGCCTTCAACTGTATAAACTCCGTGGCTCTGACTTCGATTTCTGCAAGGTAATTAAGAAACAAATGGTCAGTTCGGTAGCGAAGGACCTTTTCTACTCACTTTTTCTCAGGCTGCTCCATGACATCCGCCTCTGTTTTAATCTGATCCTTCAATTTCCTCCAATGACGAGTATTTCTCCTCAGGAAAATGGGCTTGGATCCGATTTTAGGGTTGTCGGGCACTGTACTGAATTCCGCCAGGCCGACGGCGGCATCTTGCGAATAGCTCTCGATGTAGGACTGCCACCGCTCCCGCGATTTCCTAGCCTCTGTTTTCTCGGGACCTTCGTTGGAATCGGTATCGAGTAGCTCGATGGTGAGCTGACTCGTGTCACGGTGCTGGAAATATAAATCAATAAGAAACCTCTTCCCTTTTCACTGAGCGTGTTCCACTCTACGAACAAAAGTAACTAGTTACTAATTTCGTCCTAACCTCAAGAAAAGTCACTACGCCGACCGTCTCAACCTTCCCGATATGGTAACTATCTGCTTACCACGCTCGGGAACGTAGTTACCATTGTAACCACGATACCTGTGACGTGATTGGCCCGATCAGCCCGCGGCACGATATATTGCCGAAAATAGGAAATTCGTTCCAGCCTTGACGCCAAGAAGCCAGGATTCGTGTCACGCGTAGTAACTGCGGTAAGTAGGGTGGAACACGCTCACTGTTAAAGCAGCCATGCCATTCACTATGTACGTTCATTCTTTGCCTTCACTCCGGTTGTGTATTTTCGGTCACCAAACTTTCATTTCCACATCCTTTTTTTTCTACCCGGGATCGCATAAGTCTAAGTGCCCACAGAACGCGAATTCGAGTTCGCCTGGGCGAATTTGACGTCGCGAGCGGAAAAAATTCGCGCCCCACTGTTTCAACTCCAAGTCGAATTTGTTTCGCGCCGCGTGGCGGAAAAGATTCGCGTTCTGTGGGCACCTAGCTTAACTCTCCTGTTACCATGTCCATTTTTAAGCAAAATGTTTTATCCATCAGGATCGAACGCTGATCTCAAATCCGATGACGCCACAAGTTTCAGCAAGATTAAGAGAACTTTATTGTACAGCCATACGCATGAATTTTCAATTAAATTTCATAGCTTTACGGACATAACTTACTGACCGGTATAGGTACTGCCAAAAAACCACCGCCTTGATCACACATATTGAATTTCCCGCTTATGGCCCCCGCAAACTTTATCAAACCACCCAGTCAGCCTTCTACTTAGTTTACTTGGAAACGTATCTTGTGTATTGATAAGTGTTTCATGAGACGATAAACAAAAGGACAAACAAATCAGCGGAAAGATAAAAAACGATGCCAGGTGTGCTTCAGGCAAAACAAGACCTCGGGTTTGCAAATGAAAACTGCAACATTATTTACTATATAATATGGAGAAATGAGTTGTCAAGTAATCAAGACGGTTACTTCACAACTGACTTTTGCTCTCATACACTGGAGCAAAAGCAAATTAGACCTAAACTAGGCAATCTCGCGCTAGGCTAATATAAGTAATAAGTAAGACGGGTCCTTCTTTTGTCCGAAAAAAGGCATGGACAGGGGTAAACATAAAAACGTCACGTTTTTAGACATCCGTCGATAGAGATACTTACAATATACATCTTAAGGATGTTGTCATCTGTGATCAGAGCTTCGCACTTTTTTTGGTAAGCTGCCTCAGCGACAGCTCGTGGTAACAGATGGCGCTGCTTCAACGAGTTGAAGAACAGCTCCGTACAGTGAATGGAGGTTTCTTCAGAAACGATGTGTTGTAGCTAAAAGAAAATAGGATTGGTTCAAAAATATCATTTGTCTTGCGTATCTTATCAAAATTTACAGGCTTCGTTAACATCTGAGCTGCATCCTGGTTCCTAATGCCCAAATTTCTTCGGAGGTTTGGCTAGGTTTCTAGTTTTGTCACTAAAATTCTCCCATCTGTCCATAAAACTAGGGCACTGGGGTTAAGGACCAAACCTGAAAGAATTCGCGCCGTTGACAGAAAGGCGCAGAATCTGAATATCTGTTACGTATCACCTAAATCAATCAGATTTATTTTCCAAATAGCTCCAAATAAAGCTAGAAGAGGAATAAAAAAATATTTACAAAATACACAGAAACGAAACAAATTAACTAATACACTTACAAGATCTGACCAGAAATGGATGATGGAATGAAACTATGTAAATATTGGGCAGAAGAATAAGCCGGATATGGAGAAAATTGATTGCCAGCACTCCTCTCAGACCGACGCACGGACGACGGGAGGGGAGGGGGGATAGACGGACCATCTGGGGACAACACATTATCTTCGCTTCAAAATTTTTTGAAAAATTTTGGCCTAGAAATCGTACCAACTTCAACACAGATTGAAATCGAGGAGAAGAGAGGAAGGCAGGGATATTTTGTTAAATCCGCGGTTAAGCAAACAGAAATCGAGGTAGAGGAGTGTTACTAACCTGGCGAACGGCATTCACGACAACTTTATCCAGGGTGAAGGACGGATAGGCGTGGATCCCAAACATTTCACGCGCTGTGTCTTCAAAGGTACTCGAGTCCAGGTTGTTATCCAACAAGCTTTTGACCATATCGATGAGCCCGGTGTAATATTCGGGAGGTGTCAGACCGACTGTAAAAGGGAAGTCATTAGTACATCTTGGTTAAGAGGGACGAGTACAATATTATCTAAAATGAGCACTCCTACAACCTCCCACCCCCCGTTTCTCGGTCATTCCCTGTGCGAAGAGAGGGAACGCACGATTTTTTGTTAAAGGACACCTGAACGATCCTACCATACTTCCATGAACCCCTCAGATCGTCCTTCACAGTACCGGTACAGAGAAGAAGAATTTTTTCGCTCCGTGATTTCGGCGCTATCCACTCTTGAAGTTCTAAGTCTCCTGACCCTATGGCGATTCGTTACGACCTCCCAAGACAAATTTAGCGCCAATATTTAAACTGTCATTATCGCATGGATAAACGTACGTTGATAACGCATGGATGGATAAACAGCGCATGGATGAATAAACGCATGGACTGTTACGGCGTGGACTGTTACAACATGAACTGTTACGCATGGACTGTTACAACTGTTACGGCGAGCGTTACGATCAAGACAAGTCGGAAAAAAGGCTGCAAATTATAGCACGGTGAAACTTCATCCGATTTTAGTCCGGTTTTCGAGAGATAAATGGTAAGCAGTATGTAAACGTGGCAATTTAGGGTGTTAGACTTCATTCAGATGACCTTTAATGTCAGATTCAGCTGAACCCCTACTGATACTTCACTATGCAATGGGACAGGGTTCCTCCGGGTGAGGGAATTTCCTAACGCGGGTTCAAATAGATTTGAGAGCTGGAATTCCTGCTCGTGACGCGCGGAGGTTTAATCGGCGCACGACCCACTTGAGTGGACAGGAGTGATTTCCCTGTCTGGCTTCCGCCAGTGCTGTGATCTGGTACGTGATCTGTGATCTGGTACGGCTCAACACGACAGAGCTACTTTGACCAGTGTTTAACCAGTGATTATGACTGCTCTTTTCAGTCCCATTCCAAATATCACAGAATGTACCTTTCCTACAAACCGAAGTCCTGCTGGCCCGGCTTAAGCTACAGTAACACAAGAAAGGTAACAATTTTACACCAGGAATCTATCCGCGAGCACTCATCTAATTTAGAGAATTCAAATTGCACCAAACGAGAGAGACCGTCGGGAGGAGGTCCGAAAGGCCCTTCTCACAACGCTTCATCAATCAACTCAAAACCAAATAGAAGATCGCTGCCATAACAAACTTAACTCCGACTACAGAACATGAGGTTCCTAAGGGGTCGTTTTTAAAGTAGTAAGCAGAGACTAAGGCCTATTTATGGAGAACTGCGCGAGTCCCAAAAAGGTGAGCCAGTATAAAAGTCATTACATCAAAGCAAACGAACCATAATGCAGCAGTTTACGAGGTACGAGATCTGGAGCTGTATCCGTTGATCTTGTTTCTGTACTCTACTTTAAATTAGAGGTGTGCTTGGTTTTGCTTTTCGCCTTTAAAACGGTAAATAGGAATGATAAGTTAAGAACTCGAACAGCTGCAAAGAGCCAAGTGTTTTAGCTTTCCTTCGACACAAATAATGAAATCAGCTTCGTTTAATTTCGTCTGTTGATTATTTTTGAACGTTCAGTTTCTTCTGTTGCAATACCTCCGACGCCGTACTTTTGCCGTTTGAGGGTCCAAAAGCAACTGAGCAAAAAACTGAAAACAAAATGGATTGTGTGACTTTACTAGCTCAAAACTACTGTTTGCACTCACGAGTGTGTATTAGTGTTTGCTAGGTTCGAATTCCATTGTATACTTCGGCGAAGTTTAAGAGCGTGTTCCGCCCTATTTTCGTTCCAGCCTCACGAAAAGTTACTACGCTGACCGTTCCAACCTTCTCAAAATAGTAACTAATATATTTGCTTACCACGCTCGGGAGCGTAGTAAACGTAGTAACTACGCATCTCTGCAACGCGATTGGTCCGATCAGCCCGCGGCCTGATATTTGACCGAAAAAAGAATAAAGAGTTCCAGCCTTGACGCCACGACGCGTAGTATAAACCACGGTAACTAGTGTAGTAACTACGGTAAGTAGGATGGAACACGTTCTTAAGCTGAGCGACGTTCAAAGTAACATACCTTTACTACGCGCACCATGTGAACTTCGTTACGGCGCCACCTATGCGCATGTGAGCAAGTGGTGTACGAAAAGAACAAAAATAAAATAAAAAATACTTACTTTGCGTTCGCATCTTCAACACCACAGATGGCGGCAGTTCTTTGCCTTCTTTATAATCGCTTGCTATCTTGAACCATACGTTCTTCATTTTCGCCATCCGCTCACAGAGAATTTGATGCAGCCGCATGAATGAGTACCAGGCACTGTTCCCGATCAAGAGGGTGTAATCTGAACCAACCTGAAAAAAAAAGCAAGATTAGCCCAAACGCAAACGTAGTTTTACACTGAGACAGAATTGTGTCTAATTTACTCGAGAACTCTCCCTCCCACGTCAAAGACAAACGTACATCATGGCCATTGATTTTTCAAAGATCACTTGTTTTTCCGGCGGCACGTCAATGCGTATTTCCAACAGCACAATGATCTTGACCTCAATTAGTTTTCAATTTGGCCTACCACTCGCCTATGTCACTTGGCGGCATTTTTTCTCTTGCAGATACAAAGAAGCATCGGGGATAAATCGTTGCAATTACATGGCATCGGAGACAAAGCGACGACCGAACGGCCTTTCCATAAATTTAAGCGTTCGCCTTTAAATCCACAAAACGATGACAAAACCTTCCTGAAATTTCCAAGTTCGACGTGTTTTTGTGTGAGGGGTTTTTAATGCACACAACGTCTGAAACGTGATCATCTAATGCACCCCCCCCCCCTCACGCGGTCTAGTGTACGATCTGTATTCCTATGTACTACTACACGGAAATGACACGATCAAAGCCCTGTTCGACAAAGTCTACTCTTCCGGATTCCAAACCGAGACTTCAGACAGCTTGCTAGACCGCCTTCCTGCTCTTATTATGTATACTTCCAGGGTAACAAAAGATCAAAGATAAGAAAGATGAGTGCAATCAGCTCAAATAGGAAATAACAAGTTGACATCACAAAATTAGGATCCGAGATAATCAAATTGGCGCACCGGACAGGATTGGGTGAGTTTCCAAACCGCAGAACCATTCAGCCCACATTCAAGTAACAAGACCAAAGGTTTCGATGGGATCCCATCTACTTGTCCAGCCAAAAAAAGATAATTCAGAAACGAATTCAGCGTATCTCCTTATCCCTATAAAGAACATCTAATCAACTTCAAATAAAACTTTAACTTATAAAAAAATCCGGTTTCAAATGGATTCCGGAAGAACTACATGTCCGGGTAAATAGTGAATGTCATATAGAGATTCAGCGTGTCTTCTTACCCTTAAATCTGTCATCTAATCAACTTCAAATACAAATTTTACTTTTAACAAATTTTCCGGTTTCGGCCGGATTCCGGGCGAACTACTTGTCCGGCGAGAAAATGGTTTTCACCATCGTGTTCGGCATGTTTTCTTACTCCTGAATCGAACATCTAATCAACTTCAAATAAAACTTTTGCTTTTAACAAATTTTCCGGTTCCGGCCGGATTCCGGGCTAACTACTTGTCCGGCGAGAAAATGGTTTTCACCATGGTGTTCAGCATGTCTTCTTACCCCTAAATCGAACATCTAATCAACTTCAAATAAAACTTTTACTTTTAACAAACTTTCCGGTTTTGGCCGGATTCCGGGCGAACTACTTGTCTGGCGACAAAATGGTTTTCACCATCGTGTTCAGCATGTCTTCTTACCCCATAATCGACTATCACATTGGCTGTTTCAAAATATTTTGTTTTCCCCTTAATTTAAACCCCCTCCCCCACACCTAAATGTAGGGCTACAGAGCCCATCTACGAACTCGACCTTACTCTTGACCCAAAGAATCCTCACACCAAGTTTCATCAAAATATCTCATTCCCTTCGAGAGTTATCGTGCTGACAGACGGACAGACGGACGGACGGACGGACGGACGGACAGACGGACAACTTTTGCGATGTCATAGGTATCCGTCACTAACGTTTTGGGATCCCAAAAACTAGTTATAACGTTGTACCCTACTGTACTGCTTGCCGAAACAGTATTTTTGGTTAAAAAATTTGAAGTGTGGAGCCTACTACTACAACTCTGTAATCTTCCCAGAGGAACAGATTTAAACATTTTCCTTTTTCATTCACATTACCACACTATTTGATTGCACTACATTACAGATAAAGGACTTATGCGAAGATAGAACCCGTTTCGCAATATCTATAATGTAAAATTATAGATATGTAATGTAAGTCTGCTGAGCAAGTAGCTAGAAATGCGTCCTTAAAAAATGCCATCCTTTTTGCACATGTTTGTAAGGACGCATTACGTTGCCAAGTACACTGGCAACCTGCCTGATAATATTTGGTAGTTACCTTCCCATTAAGACCATTATCACTTCGCTGTAGTTGACAAAAATGAGCCTTGCGAATGCAGTCGCCACCCACGCGAAGCAAAACTGTCAGATTAAAGGAACAGAAAACTTGACTCAAACTTGACTCGGGGAGCTAGCTAACATATCAAGAATGTACCCTGAGTCGATATTGAGAGTAAGAAAAATTCTCGTTACGACCATTGCACTTTCCGAGCAGTTTCCGAGAATTCGACTTTGAGCAAAAGGTTTGCAAAAGCAAAAGGTTTGTGTGCCGCGACTAGGAATCGAACCCCGGCCGCCTTGTCGGGGAGGTCGTTTCTCTGTGGTCTACATGTAAAAAGGCGAACTTTTACAGGACATAAGTGCATAATTACAGTACATAAGGAGCAAGGGCCTGCCAGCTAGCTTTTGGAACACTAAGGAGGGGGTTTGAGACGGTTCGAGATAACAAAGAAGGGGGGTCCTGTCGTCAATAAGACCCTGTATATTTATCTAAGCCCCCCCCCCCCCCGGGCGATTCGATGGCCGAAAGTTGCGTAGTCAAGTTTACTGTTCCTTTAAAGCAGATTCCGTTTAGGCGAGAACCAGGCCATAAGAATGTGTAGGGCCAGACCGATTTCTGCAGGTATATTACAGAAATGCAGGGGAAACTTACCCCATGAGAGATAGGACTAGACCCCCTAGAACTGGCCGGCTCCGTCTTCACTTCCCCATTCGGCTTTTCCTCCTTGACTTCTCCATTGATATCGCCGTTAACCGTTTTGGAAGACCTGGCATTCTTCCCAGGTGGGTCAGGGGGTTGCTTGAGGCTACTGTTCTTCCTGCTGAGTTTGGAGACCGATGGGCTGTTTTGGCCTACCCCCTCTTCCTCGTCATCTGCAAATAAAATACATAAAGACCTTGCATATCAAAATCAAAATACAGAACGCGTCAGTTGCCTCAGTTGTTCTTTAGACACAGCGTTCCAAGACCACTATCCACGATTTCACTCTCGGATCAAACACCTTAGAAGGACTGAGCGAGCTCGCTAGTTTGATTTATGGTGTATTTACACGCTGCGCAAAAACCGACCGTATTTTTCAAATCCGAGCGGAAAAACGGTCGTTTTTGTTGCTAGAGAATTTTCCTAGCGTAAAAACGAGCGTTAAATACGCTCGGATTTGAAATCCGTTCGGTTTTGCGCAGTGTGCAAATCCACCATTAATCGGAAACGAAGATCTGTTGCCGGAGCCGGAGTCCTGAGTTCCAAGTAAATCTCCCAACGAACTCGAGGTTAGTATGACCATGTTCAAACTAAAACCCGCAGGGCAAAACCGACTTGTCATAGAGCGGATCGATGAAACTTCTGAGAAGGAAAGAAGCTCGCCGATAAATTATGATAGCTGGAGGCTCTTGCCAATAAACAAATAAGTACGCTCAGGAATAGATGCTGCAGTGAATGTTATTTCTCAATAAAGAAAGTGGCTTAATTCCTCAAGCTGTCGATGAAACACAGAGAAAACTTTTCGCAGTTTGTGAATGATATTTAGGTGTTTGTTTTTTGGATTGTGTATGTATTGCCATGGCTTTTAAAGTAATGAATATCATATCATTTAATGAGCCACTGTTTATAGAGACCAATTTCGTCCGAACTAGTAGGAAGGAGCTCAGGGGGGGACACTCCTTCAATCAAAATAGTTTACTACGTGTCGTCACCCATAAAATCTGCATTCAAAATCCTTGCCAAGGCTACCGGTAACAGGGAGACACTACTGCCAATAATAAACAAATCAGGTTTAGTCATCCGTCAGAAGATCCTTCTGCTTAGTAACAAGTCTGATAAATGGAGTCAAGGGAAGAACTGTTTCCCATGCGATTTCTAACGAATATCTAGCGGAAATCAGAACCGAGCTTCTGAATGCAGCTGACCGTAGCTCAGAGGGTCCCAGTATACGTGGGAAAGAGTCAATGAATGTAATAATGCTGAGTAAGGTTCCGAGATAAAGGTAGAAGCAAATCTACCGTGGATGAAAGTCAAGCTGGGTTCGTATGCGACAGCGAATATACGGAATAACATAGTTAAAAAAATGTCAGTTGTTTCTGTACCGGTCGCCCTTAAAGGTCACCTGATGGGCTTGTCAAGCGTTTTACCAAACTACGCGTGCATGATTGTCTTATAGTGTTTTCGAGCCCCTGAACAGTACACGAATTCATTTCTGGTAACGTCTGTTGTGACCTATGCCACAGCGATCCCTCATCTGTCCGTTCTATGCATCCCGGGAACGACTACTCTGCTCGTAGATTTCCACTTACCATCATCATCTCGCTCATCCTCCGACAGGTCCTGTCGCACATGCATAAACAGATCCGGCAATGTGTGCTTCACTAGAATCTTAATCTTCTTTTTCTCCTCTTTTTGAATACTCGCGCGCTTCGCATGATAAATCAGTAACTCCGCTGCGTCGTCAAGTACGCTCCGGTCGGGGTATGGGACGACCATGTGAGGTCCTGACGCGGGTACCGAACCCGGTACTCCAACATTTCCAGCGTCAGCCTGCTCGTGGCGCTAGAAAAGATCAAAGGAGTTAATAAGAATTGGCGACGGTGAAGCTAGAGCCATAGGGGAGGGATATCCTCATACACAGCATGGAGTATCAGGGAAGCTGAAGCCTCTCATTCTGAAGAAACTAATCATGGGTAACTTGTTCCTCATCCGGCAAAATAAGTTTTTGGGATCCCAAAACGTAAGTGGAGGGATACCTATGACATCGCAAAAGTTGTCCGTCTGTCCGTCCGTCCGTCTGTCCGTCCGTCCGTCTGTCTGTCTGTAAGCACGATGACTCTCGATTTTGATGAAACTTGGTGTGGGGATTCTTTGGGTCAAGAGTAAGGTCGAGTTCGTAGATGCCCTGTAGCTTTACATTTAGGGGTGGGGAGGCTTGCCCCTTAAATTAAGGGGCAAGCAAAATTTTTTTAAACAGCTAATGTGATAGTCGATTAGGGGGTAAGAAAACACGCTGAACATGAATATGAAAACCATTTTCTCGCCGGACAAGTAGTTCGCCCGGAATCCGGCCAAAACCGGAAAGTTTGTTAAAAGTAAGTCTTATTTGAAGTTGATTAGATGTTCGATATAGGGGTAAGAAGGCATCCTGAACAAGAATATGAGCACCGTTTTCTCGCCGGACAAGTAGTTCGTCCAGAATCCGGCCAGAACCGGAAAGTTTGTTAAAAGTAGAAGTCTTATTTGAAGTTGACTAGATGTTCGATATAGGGGTAAGAAGGCATGCTGAACACGAATATGGAAGTCATTTCGCCAGACAAGTCGTTCGCCTGGAATCCGGCCGAAACCGGAAGTTGATTAGATGTTCGATCTAGGGGTAAGATGAGATGCTGAATCCGTATGACAATCATTTGTTTGCCGGACAAGTAGTTCGTCCGGAATCCGGCCAAAACCGGAAAGTTTGTTAAAAGTAGAAGTTTTATTTGAAGTTGATTAGATGTTCGTTTCAGGGGTAAGAAGACATGCTGAATCCTTATATGAAAAGCATTTTCTACTCGGACAAGTGTTTAGGTCGGAATCCGGCTGAAACTGGAAAATGTTTGAAAGCAAAAGTTGTGTTTCTATAGATGATTAGATGTCCGATTTGGGGGCAAGAACAGATGCTGAATTCGTATATGACAATTTTTTTTTGCCGGATATATAGTTCGTCTGGAATCCGGCTGAACCGGGAACTTTTGGATGGTCTAAATAAATGCTTCGTTTCTAGTCGTGAATATTGTAGCCAAATAGCCTTTCTGGTTTTATCGGATGCACTTCCAGACCTTAACACTGGATCTCGCGAAGACAAAACCTATTTGTCTGGATCAAATATTCAATTTTTGGGATCCCATCGGAACCTTTGGTCTTGTTCTTTCTTTTCAGCCTGCGATTCAAGAAGAGATTTTTTTTACTTAAGATGAACGCCAAGCGACCCGAATTTCAGTCGGGCGGAAAATATTTTCGTTGCCCGTAAAGTGTATTAGTCGAATTGTTCTCTGTCGTTATGAATGAATGAATGGAATTTTTTACCCGTTTTTAAGACGAAAGTCACATACGGAGTACGAAAAAAGAAAAGAACACACAACAAAAGGAAAGAACATACAACAAGTACAATAACACATAGATCTTAGTTATCTTATTTACACACGGGGCAACATAGCCCTATACAAAGTGTGGCTAGCATCAATCGAACAAGTAAACGTGCAATGAGCTCAGATACTGCAGTAAATGGATCGGGTTATGAGTTGTTGCTGCTTCCTAACTGTCTTCGACGACCTCTTCTAACTATTTGGTTACTTAGTAAAGTCTACTGATTGATAAAATAGGCTTTGGATAGCCAGGCTCAGGACAGAAGTCAGGAAATTCGCTTTCAGTCAAAACAAATTCGAGAGTATACAGCAAAAGGTTGACTAAGTATAAAGCACACTGTGTTTTGTGAGGAACCTCGAACCTACGCTTTTGTTTAAGCGATGGTAACGGCGGAGAAGTATAGGTCCTTCGTTTTTAGAGTAAAAAAAAAAAAAATGTTCAATAGCCAGGAAAACTCACCTCTTCATATAACGTTTCAATCTCGTTGAGTAAACTTTTTGTTCTCAGCAACTTCATGTCATTCTGCTTGAATGTGATCCCCTGGTGATCCAGGGACTTCAGGTAATACTTCTCGTTTTGGTCGCGCCAGATCTTGTTAAAACCCTGAAAATAACCTTGGTCAGTTACCTGTACGACACAAAAATCAAACTGGGTTGGCAATGGGTGGGTTTCTCTCATACACAGCATGGAGCATCATACCGAAATGGTCAATCTTAGTAGGTTAATCACTGAAAGTAGACGGATTAAAAGACATGCCACACCTATATTACTGTTTTAGTATACGTCTCGTTGTTCCATCCATTCTCATTTGGACCCAGCAAAGACGATATCATAGGCCCTGCTTGAACAGAGATTTTTCATAATGGATTTTCTCACCTTCTGAGCTTCTCGCCATTCTTCTTCCTTGCTTTTCAATCTCCTCAGGACAACAGGAACAGCGACGGACGGATTCCTTTTGAGTCCCTCGAGGATGTCATTCGACTTCTCCCCATAAATTCTGGAATAAAAAGAACATAAATCTTCTATTTACTGAGAGAGGAGAGGCATTGAACGGATCTCAAACAATAGGAAATCAGAAGCCTAATGACTAAAACTGCATCCTCGACCGAATTCCGTAAAATACTCTGCGAGGCATTTCACAACCCGCATATACCCTGCCCGACATCTTACTTCTCGGCGTCGCTAAGGGTGTGTTCAAGATTTCTACCCGAGAAACTATTGGTTTGTTCGCGGTTAACCGCAAAACTGGATAAGGTTGGAACAGCGATTACAAAGTAGGTAGCTTACTGCGGTCGAAAAATCGCAGCCAATCAAATGTGGTAGCCAGAGTTTGTACCTTCTTTTGTGACCTTATGAAACGAAACTTAAGCTGGAGTAATTATTCCCGTTTTTCCTTTTAGTTATTTGACGTTACGAAACAAATTTGGCGTAAGCCGTGACAGGTTTTTGGTGAATATGCTCCGCAGCACGGTAGATAAGACTTACCAGTGGTAATCCTTTATTATGCGTTGGAATGGTTCCATCGTAACTCATGTCACTCGACGAGGGTAGCTTTTAGTAACAAACGGCAGGAGGTCTGAACACAGCCTCAGAGAAGAGGACTACAGTGTCGGAAGTCTGATAAGATTTAACCCATGGATGCACATCCTTGTGCTAAATTATGACGGATGCAGAGTATATTTATGTTATCACCTTTTAAAATAATATTTTTTGCGAAACCTTGCCTATTTTGTGCACTGTATTATTATTGTTATTAAGCCGGTCATAACATTGAAATTTAACATAAGACTGCGCATCCATGTGTTAACTGTTATCAAACTTCCGACAGTGTAGAGCTTCTTCCACACGCTAAAATCTACGTCTAACAGAAAACACGGAGGAAGACGGATTGAACAAAACAAAACACCTTAACCCTCGCTTGAATAGGTCAATACACAATGTGCATGACCTCAAGTTCAAATTCAAATTCACTTTATTTTACCTTAATATCATTGTCGATGACCAAAATAGCAGCGGAAGTCAAAAACAATTTAAAACACTTATAAAATTACATTATTAACACAGAATTTATTCACAATTTTTTGTCCAGGTCATCATTATAATGTTTTACAAAGTATGGGCCAAATGACTTCAGGTACCGTTCAGATGAGTGGGTTGCTGGTTGTTCCAGCTTTGTTGCGTTTTTTCTTCTCTCTGTGAGTCTAGTGGAGTATTGGGTTCGGGGGGTTTCAAAACCCGGAAGAAGATCGCGGTGTGTTTCCGAGTCAAGGATTTTTCGACCGAAATCCACAACCAATTTGTGTCTTCTCTCTTTGAGGGACTCCAACTTTAAAACTTTGAGGCTCGTCTCATAATCAATGTAGTTACTTCCCAATATTATCTTGCAGGCCCTTTTCTGCAACCTTTCGATTTTGTCACTTTGATCAATGGTCAGTGAGCTGTGCCACACTGGGCAAGCATATTCTGTGAGTGGTCTAATGTAGCATTTGTAGCATATAACCATGATCTGAGTTTTCATGCCAAAGCGGCGAAGGTAGGCGAAAGATGTCAAGAGGAAGGCGGTTTTTGAGACGATTGATGCTACGTGGGTATTCCATTTGAGGTCGGCGTCTAGGTGGACACCTAGAACCTTCACCGATCTTACGTGCTCCGGTCCATCGCACGGCGGATCTGGAACTTGCCGTTTAAGGAAATTAACCCTAAACAGGACAGTTTTTTCCTGGCTGAGTGTGAGCTTTACTTGGTTTGCTTCTTCTTCGATCTTTCGCATTACTGTTTGGACTGGATCTGGCTGTATGTTCTGTGAGAGTAGTCTGGGGAGGAGAGTAGAGAGATCGTCTGCAAATTTGTAGCGTTCAGGGATTTCGCGCAGAAGCTTGTTGATTACTATGAGGAAGGCTAAAGGGCCTAACTTCGACCCTTGTGCTGCACCGCATGTCAGCTCCCTGAGATCAGATATTTCGCCATTTGGAAGTTGGACATTCTGTTTGCGGTTTGTCAGAAAACTGCCAACCATTCGCAAGACAATTTGCCTTGCATTCAGGAATGTTGCCTCGCTGACAACAACTGAGTGGTCGAGCAAGTCGAACGCTTTCACGAAGTCCGCGATGATGCAGTCGATATAGGCGCCGTCCTTCTCGAGGTGTTCCAGAATGTCTCTGATGAGGCGGACAAGGTAATGCACAGTATTGTGGCCTGGACGGAAGCCGTATTGCCGAGGATCAAGCTGATCGCCAATATCTTCGAAGAGCCATTTGAAGACAATTCCTTCCAGGACCTTTGAGAAGGTCGATGTCTTTGAGATGGGCCTTAAATCATTTGCAGATGCGGCGGGTGACTTTTTCGGGATAGGGGTGACAAGAGCTGTCTTGAATCTTGTTGGGAAGGTGCCCTCGCTCAGGCATTGGTTTACTACGGCAGTAAATGGTACGGCAAGCTCATTGCTGCATGTTTTGATCAGTTTGATCGGTAGTTCTCCTGGAAATGAGGCTTTGGACGCGTCCAGTTTTGAGAAAGCGGCCCGGATGTTTTCTGCTTCAATGACTGGGATTTCGGTGATACTTGGGAGGTCAGGAAGTGATGTAAGGCCAGGGTATTTTGTACAGATTGTAGCAAAGTGATCGTTAATCGCGTTAGCGGTAAGTTTCTCTCCTTTTTCGTTTGTTAGTTCGACGTTTTCCCGCTTTCGGCCGAGAATGTTCTGAACCGTGCTATGAAACTTTTTAGGGGCGGAAGATAGAAGCTTCTGTACAGTTAAGCGGCCGTGCTGCTTTCGAGCATACTTTATCTTTCTCACCACGATATTTCGCAGCTTATCGGACTCTGCTCTGTTAGATCTGTATAAGCTATCCCGCCTTAGGATAAGCTCTTTTACATCTTGTGTGATCCAGGGCTTAGTTTCATTTCTTACTACCCGTTTCTTTTCAGGAAAATGTTCTTCAAAAATTTTCTGAAGCTGGTCACAGAAGGCGTTTGTCATGTCTTCAGCGGACGGTAGCCTGTAGATGGAGGTCCAGTTCTGCAGTGCTAGTTTTTCCTTGAAGCCAGGGATCTGATCATCCCTGATCGGTCGGTAGGTTGCTGTTTTTAGGATTGCCTTTCGACGAGGCAACTGTGACGGTCTCCAAATCACTAGTTGCGTTTTTGATCCGAATTCTCCTCGCGATTCTCCTCCGAATTCTCCTGTTTGGCGTGTATAGACTATTCAGATGAAACGAATTCTCCTTTCTTTCGTTTCATCTGAGGAGAATTCGTTTCATCTGAATAGTCTAAACACGCCAAATAGGAGAATTCGGAGGAGAATCGCGAGGAGAATTTGGATCAAAAACGCAACTACTGTAAGGTGGTCACTGAGGCCGATGCTTGCTGTGATTTCCGGCTGTTTGTAGTATTGTTCAAGGTTTGTGAAGACCATGTCAAGTAAGTTACTGCCGCGGGTTGGGGACTTTACCACTTGCTTCAGTGATAGACAGGACTCTAACCAGGAAGGCTTAATATCATTGAAGTCTCCACATATCACAATACCGGCAGAGGCATATTTGCTCCGAAAGTGGTCAACGGAGTGTTGTAGGTAGTTTACTAGAGTCTTCCGGAATGGTGCTTTGGGTGGGTAGTATACGACTCCGAAAATTAGGGATGACACTCCCCTTGGTAGGAAGCGCGGTCTTACCCAGACCCATAGCACTTCCAGTTCTGGAGACTTTTGTACTGGTGGATTGACTACTCGGCTAGGTATATTGTCTCGACAGAAGAAACCAACACCTCCGCCATGGCTGACTTCCTTTTGGTCCAAGGACTTTCGAGGTAAGTTGTAGGCGTTGTATCCATCGATGCCGAGTATATTGCTATTTGCTAGCCACGTTTCGGTGAGGCAGGCAACATCTATCTGTTTATCTCGCATTAAAACATCCAGTTCCTCGATCTTGTTTGTTACTGACCGGACATTCGACAGCATGACAGAGGGAAATTCCGGGTCCGGTTTTAAAGTTGATTTTCTTTTTCTTTTTGCAGGATCTGAGGTTTGTGCCCGTACAGTATGACAGTAACTTGTCGGTGCTGGCGGCGGCTCATTCTTGTAATACGTCATCCAAGGCAGGTATTGGTTATCACATGGTAGGTATGTGAGAGTGTGTTCTGTTTGTGGTAGAGTTGAGGTTAGGCTAGTAGGTGGTGGGTTGAGGCGGTGAAAGTCGAGTATGGATCGTTGTAGGAGGTTGTGTTTTTCCGTTTCTTGTACTTTGAGTTGTAGTTGATTTTTGTGCCTTTGGGCTGGCCGCGTTTCCCGTTTTTTGACTCTGGTTGTCGTAGAATGTTGGGAGTCACGGTTGTTGGATCAAGCGGTGTGTGACTATTGTACCGGTTTGTTGTGTCTGCGCGTGTCTTGATATTCGATCTGTGATTTGCCGAGGGTTCTCGCCGTGAGCGCCAATTTGCAGAGGCAAGTCCATGTTTTTGTTGGTGGTTGTTCTCATCTGTTGGGTGTCTTGGGTGAAAATAGTTGCACCTGCCTCCTGCCGACATACCCCTGAAGCCTCTCTTCTACATTTATCAGGGTGAAGGTATCTGCAAGTGCCAGGCGGAAGTGAACAGCCAGTGGATTTTTGATGATCTAGACAGACTTCAGGAACGTTTTTGGAGTGAACAAATTTACATTTGCTCCCTCTTTTGCAATGTCCTTTTTTGAAATATATACATTCTTCCTTGTCTTGAAGTAGTTTAGGTACAACCGTGGATGATGCATTGCCAAGGACAACTGCACTGTCGTCCGGATTGTTAGGGCTGGAAGTGCTCATGTCCTGAGCTGGATGGTGACAGGCGATTGCTGGCCTGGAAGCAATACGCTGTGAAATAATCTGAGTGATATCTGAAGGACTGAGGGTGGATAAGCGTGCGAGCAATCCTTTCTCCTTGTTGAAAACAGAGCAAACTTTCTGAGTAAGTATAGTCTGTTCGTGATACTGGTAGAAGCTAGGGCGGAATAGGGAGACTGATATCTCCTCACTAGAAGCTGGGAGTGTGAGAACTGGCCATGTATTATTCCGGGTGGATGGTTCGTCAGTTTGGGACTCCTGGGAGTGTTGTGAGATTGAGAAATCTGTTTGGGTTCCCACGCTCATACTTCTAGTGGTAGGCGTGATAGTTCTCTCGTCATCATCAGAAGCCGTTTGACTAGAGGCATCGCGTACTATCTTAGCGGGATCAATTTCGCCACGACGCGCAACATCCCGAAGCAGTAGATTAGACTCGCCCACAATTGAAGACAGCTGTCGAATTATGGTTTGTTGGTCGTGTATGATAGAGTCCCGTTCATCTAGTCGCGAAGTCCACTGGGAATAACTAAGTAAAAACTCGTGAGGAACCAGAGCTGGAATTGCTGGTGTAGTACCTCTTACATCCCACACAAGGGCGGTTCTTTCAGAGCAGGCTTATGAATCTTAGAATGCTCTTACATATCAGATAGTAAAGGGTGATTCAGTCAATGCCCTGAAGACCTCGGTGATAACCTTCGACGCATAAGTATTTCAAGACCGTTTCAACAAGCTATGCAGAGGCCAATCGCCTTCTCATTTTTCCTTCTCATCGCCTTTTCCCTTTCTTTACCGACAAGGCACATTTATAATTCTTCGTTATGATGATTGATTTATAGTGTTTTAAAGTTTCCAGTATTCTTATTTATCGTCGTGTTATATTTAGATGCATATATTGACTGTAGTTGTATATTGTGGTTTTATTTTAATTTGGTACTCCTCAACTTTTCAGGGCAATAAAAGAATAATAATAATGCACTGTACTGTGACTAGTACTGTTGGGGGAGAGGGGTTATTAGGTCCGTGAGACGGTCACGCCTAAATGAGTATGTCAAAGAAAAAACATTGTAATGACAGAGCGATTACAGAACGTTGTAAATACAGAATTTCTACAAGTGACAAATAAATGACAATAATGACAAATAAACCTCAAATAACTGTGCATCAGATTCTAGGAATCCAAGCCGAAGATCGAGGGTCCAACTATTTCCCCAGTGGCACTTTTGTATTTCAGTCCGCTACTTATAACGACGTCGTTGTTAACTGAGAAATAAAACTGTACACAGATCGCGCATAACACTTTCAAGAATAACAACTTTTCACTTAAAAATAAAGTGCTATGACCAATTAAGTTTACACTATTTCATGCCTAGATCTCCAACAACACCTTCAATTGGTAAAAAATACTACACTGTCAGAAGTTACATAACGACAACAGAAGGATGCCCGGTTTCAACAGATAACACTTTGGGACGTTATCTGTTATGTTTCTTTCGTTCCCGTTAGTATTTTTACCAATTGAAGATGTTGTTGGAGATCTAGGCACGAAATAGTGGAAACTTAATTGGTCAAAACACTTTATTTCTAAGTGAAAAGGTGTTACTCTTGAAAGTGTTATGCGTTATCTGTTATGAAACTTCTGACACTGTAGTTTCTACTGCCTGAAGCACGAATGTCAACATACCTCGCTAAATAAGTAATGCTCCACTACAACTCGTGGATAAAATAGTCGATATTTCGTACTTTGTATTTTTATCTGTAAATCTGTGAGCGTTACGGATGACGTGCACTAGGATCGCAAAATGTCCATGTACGTATTATAAATGCTTTAACCTTTGTACTTCTTTCCTTCTCTTGTCTCGTCATTTTGGGGGAATAAAAGCATTTCATTCATCATAACTCTTACCTTCGAATGGCCCTGATATGGATCGTAGTGGAGGAACCGCCGAGGCAGTCGTCCAATTTGAATCTGGCCACCTCCTCCGGAGTCATGCGTGCCATCTTTTTCTGAACCGATTCCAGCACCCGAATAGTCGCCAAATTTGCTTCCAAAACAACGTCCATCTAACAGAAATAAAAGGCGTGAGATTCTAAAACAAGGCGAGCAAAGAGACACACGGAGGAGAACAAATCAGTGCCAGTCAGTGGGCATTCAGGCGGAGTGTCTCCACGTGGGAGACTTCTACCAAGAACAAATAATCAGTAAGAACTTCTGTCTTTAGTCGCATGCAGCGGCTATGAAAACCCGACAAATCTGATCGGAGGTATTTACTCGAGCTTTGAGCTAATGTTGATACCCGTTTACTTCTCTTCCGCCTTCACCGTTGCCTATCGCACAAGAAATATAGAAAGAGGCGAGCAGCAGGCGTACTCCGCGCGCGTGATCCGCTCTGGAGCGCCTCCACAGAACCAATCAGCGTTGATTTCTAGATTTCCTCTTTAGCAACTTACCGGCGATCTAGCTATTTGTTGAGGTAATGAAACGTGATGTGGCGCGAAGCCGCTCGTTTGAATCGGGAGTCGGTCGTATTTTACTCGACTCAGCATGTTTGTATGACCGAGATAGGGTCTCGCACTCACCTCAAACCGTTCATCCTCGCATCTATAAATATACTCCTCATACTGCGTTTTCCTTGAAGAAACGAAGGTTGAATCCTCCGACCAGGATGGAAAGGACACCCAAGTGTCGTTCAAGACCTCCTTGCAGAGAGCTGTTCTGCCTGAACATTTGGGCTGAATGTGTGTTCTAGGTAGAGCGCAGTAACTGGCCCCGAGACGCTTACAGGTCGAGTAATCTGTAAGAAAAATTCTGTCAATTTTGTCAAATCCGACAAATCCCCACAAAACATGGCACAGCTGACCCCTCCCCCCCCTATCGGGGTTACCAGTTACCACAAAACTGTAACGAAGAAACGACCACTACCAGATACGGACAACGGCACCCCCTCCCTACGGCCGTCCTTGAACACTCAACTTTTATCTTTTTCTTTTAAGCTTTTCAACAACGAGCCGTCCACTTTTAAAGGGGGGCTAGGCATAAAAAAAATGCCGATTTTCATCGAAAATGCGGCTTAAAAGAGTGAAAAAAAATCGATAGCAAACTAGCAAAATATTTTTTTTTTAATCAAGAAATTATTGAAAGTTCGTGAAAAAGGAAATAA
Organism: Branchinecta lindahli; assembly: GCA_023053555.1. NCBI lineage: Eukaryota > Metazoa > Arthropoda > Branchiopoda > Anostraca > Branchinectidae > Branchinecta > Branchinecta lindahli. The sequence goes on from JAKZAO010000003.1 coordinate 9,084,180, forward strand.
AGGAATTACCGCCACAAAATGAAGAAGAATAGAACAATAACAACCCCTGCTCTGAATCGCGAACCCGGCTCCAGCAGATTTCCGATTTTTCTGGAAATATCGTCAAGATTCTCATTAGCATCCAATTTCCCAAGCCTTCAAAATTCGCCCCCAACCACGACTTTCCCTGCTCCATTATTTCATTTCCCTCCCTTTTGCAGCGCTTTCCACCAACCAACCAGAATAAGGGTAACATAACCTCATATCGCGGAGCACGAGGACACAAACCGGCTGAGCCGGCAAACCCCAGAAAATTACTTCCGAATTCTAGCTTGGCAACAAGAGCTATTTTATATCAAGCCAAGCATCACCGTAATTCTCCCAAAGGCGGCAAAGAAAACATTCCCAAGCCTCACAGGATTACTTACGGAACTAAGAGGTATTTATTGATTTATTTTCTAACCCGCTCAAAAGACAAAACAGCGGAGTAGGCTACAAAAAAACAATACATGACTCTAAAATCACAAAAATGTACTAAGAAAGTAGGGAGAGGCCGTGATGCGCGGTGGAGCTAATATGGGAAGTTGTTGAGTTTTTTTTCTTAGGATCGAGTTTTAATGATAAATCCTGGAGCTTGTAACGCGAAATCAGGCAACTAGGGACGCTTATTCTAACTTCGGAAGATGCTGCAGATTTTGTCGACGTGGTAAAAATACGACAAGAAACTTTTTAAACGGACAAAAATGGTACCATTCCTAGTTAACTACCATCCAAAGAAGCATACCTCTACCGCATATGGAAAGCCAAGAGCACAACAGAAACTAGCCTTAACAACCCTATCGGATAGACCATGATAAATAGAGGAGCTCCCATCCGAGGAATTGCTCAATCCCAGGCACTTTATGTAAGCTCGAACCGCGCGCCTACCGACAATTTACTCGAACCGACCCATCACCGACCGGGCACTAAGCAGCTGGAAAAAGTTAGCAGCCGCTCTGTATATCAAGAGTAGGCTAGCGTGAGGTTTGAGAACGTCCAAAATCTGGGAAACGAGAAATTCGGGTGTCACTTCGAGACTGAACCAGACGTGAATAATGGCGGCGTGTACCAGCAACGCAAATAGACTCTGTGGGTGTATGACATGACACAGCAATTAAAGTACGACGGTGGTCCAAGATGCTCAAATTTAGGTAGAAACAATGCAAACCCGGGTGATAGTGCAAATCGTCCCATTCGCTGTACAGTCCCATCAATAACGACTCAAACCAGGGTTCGACCATCCCTCATTCCTTGTTAATCAACTGTCAATTTTATGTTTCACTATTACTGTTGCAGTAGAGGTATCTTACGAGGTCTTTGAACGATGCCGAAGGATAAGATGAAACTCACGCATAACAATTATTTGTGCACAATACTGAGTGCAAACAATAATTTGAGTAAAATTAAGCCAAAATAAAGCCATTTACTCTATCTTTTTTTCTTCTGATTATTTTTGCTCAGTTGTTTTGCATCCTCGAACGAAAAATTAAAGGCGGTTTTCGTATTGCAACGGTTCTGCATTACTTTCCTAATCGTCCTAAGTATCCAAAGGAAGAAACAGGACATTCAAAAATAAACAGCCGATGAATTTGAACGATGCTTATTTCATTGTCTGCGCCAAAAGAAAGCTGAAACAACTCTTAATCCTCTTCTCATTAAAATAACCCCAGGCGACGGACAGTGCAGAACGACAACCTCCATCTTATCTACCAGGCCTCACTCACCCCAAGTAAATTCGATCTTTTAACTATTATTGTTATCGGCCGGACACTTGGTCCGTTTCCCCTACTCCTTGGAATAACAAGATCTCCTCACAATGCAGAACGACGGTTTCTCAGCACCCCATGCATCCCCAGAATCGATCTGGGGATAAGAACAGCTGATCCGCAAGAGACAACAAAACGCTCGGAATCAATGAGGTGCGACAAATTCGGTGGGCGTGAGACACGACTCGGCTCTTTCTCCTCAGACAGGCCCGTATAAATATTTGTAGGTGGATGACACGACAAAACCGAGTGTTGAGCAACAGGGCAAATTACGGTACGTTTCTATCTAGGATGTTCAAATTAATACTCTAGCCAGGTGAAATCTGGAAATCTATTCAATATATTACCAGCTACTGTAAGCTTTTGAAAATAAAGACCTCTACTATGAGTCATCTATGACCATCATCTAGACACCTATTAATTGATAGTGAAAATCCCGATAGACTATCAGGATTTTATTACGATATTAGACTACAAAGACTATGGCTCAACATTTTGTTTTACTACAGAGGACCTTCTAAATCATCTAAGACAATGAGATTTTCAATAAATCAACAGCTGAAAGGGTAAATGAAGTAAAATTTGACAGAGGGCTGCCAGGATTCAGTTTCCAAGGAAGTGCTGATTCTTGCAGGAGGGGGGGGGGGGTTAATTTTCGCATGCCTCTACAAAAGTTCAAGTCTTTTTGGGATCCCAAAACGTAAGTGGCGGGATACCTATGACATCGCAAAAGTTGTCCGTCTGTGAGTCTGTCCGTCTGTCTGTAAGCACGATAACTCTCGAAGGGATTGAGATATTTTGATGAAACTTGGCGGGAGGATTGGTTGGGTCAAAGTACGGGTCGAGGTCGAAGATGGGCTCTGTAGCCCTATATTTGAGGGTGGGGGAGGGGTTTCAAATTAAGAAGTAATTAAGGGGTCTCGCCGGACAAGTAGTTCACCCGGAATCCGGCGAAAACCGGATAATTTGTTAAAAGCAAATTTGTATTTGAAGTTGATTAGATGTTCGATTTAGGGGCAAAAGACATGCTGAACACGATGGTAAAAACCATTTTCTCGCCGGACAAGTAGTTAGCCCGGAATCCGGCCGAAACCGAAACATTTGTTAAAAAGCAAATTTGTACTTGAAGTTGATTAGATGTTCGTTTTAGGGGTAAGGAGACCCGCTGAATCCGAATATGAAAGTTATTTTCTCGCCGGACAAGTAGTTAGCCCGGAATCCGGCCGAAACCGGAAAATTTGTTAAAAGCAAAAGTTTTACTTGAAGTTGATTAGATGTTCGATTTAGGGGTAAGAGACATGCTGAATACGATGGTGAAAACAATTTTCTCGCCGGACAAGTATTTTGCCCGGAATCCGGCCGAAACCGGAAAATTTGTTAAAAGTAAAATTTGTATTTGAAGTTGATTAGATGACAGATTTAAAGGTAAGAAGAGACGCTGAATCTGTGTATGACAATCATATTTTACTCGGACATATAGTTCGTCCGGAATCCGGTTGAAACCGGATTTTTTTTATAAGTTAAGTTTTATTTGAAGCTGATTATATGTTCTTTATTATAAGGAGATGCGCTGAATTCGTTTCTGAACTATCTTTTCTTGGCTGGACAAGTAGTTCGCTCGGAATTCGGCCGAAACCGGAAATTTGGCAGAAGTAAAGCAGGAAGTTTCGATCAGTATCGTCAAAATAGATATGGCTTATACGGGTATATCTTAACTTGATTTTCTCAGATGATTAGCCTGGCGAAGACAAGACCTAGTTGTCTGGGTCAAATATTACATTTTTGGGATCCCATCGAAAACTTCGGTCTTATTTCTAAAAGAGACGGTGGTAGTTCAGCTCAAGAGCTTATTCAATGTCGGCATACTCACAAAGAGAAATAAAGCTGGTAAAGGTGGAAAAAAAATGTTCCAGTTTGCGTCAGAATTACAAGGATGTCGATTTAAAGTTGAAGCTGAAATACGAGCCAGCAAGAAAAATCTGTTTACCGATTCCCGATCCTAAAGCCCGCAAAGTACTTCTTAAGTGTGCCTTTACGAACTTTTGCTAATGTACAGTCCGTCGATCCAGTCTACGGATCGGCATATTAACTAAGTCGTACTATCGACTTGCCACTTTTGGTGATAATAAATAAATATGTTTTATCGACAGACCCGCTCTACACCTATGAGAGCAAAACGACTTAAAAATGTCTAGCTTGATACTCAATGTACGGCTCATGCCGAGAGATTTCCAGCGTCCATGGATCCAGAGGGAGCCTCCATCGGGGTCACAGATCACGCTTGGTTTCCTTCTTTTTCATGTTCAAAATACTCTCAGTACATAATGTCATTAATCTGTCATAGTTGTATCAACTGACTGGCCAACTGGAAGGTAAATATACTTATCTCAACTTGAATCTTACTCGCTACACATCACCATAAACTGTTTTCAGTCAAAAGTAAACAAGGAGTTCAAGACTTACCAATTTCCAGCGCCAGCTCCGTAGTTATTTTCTCTTGCTTCGCCACTGTATTCGGTAAGGGATCTATGGGACCAAGAGACGTCACCGTCTTCTCCCCCGTCGAATCATCCGAGAGGTAGGCCTCCGAAGAATCATTCAAGCCGAGGAAATCGCGGAACCATTTCAGCAATTCAGGGAATTTCCCCAGGAACGGGGTCACTAGCTGCAGCACCTCAGCACGAGACACTATCTCTTGGTTGAACAGAAGCAGGCAACGCAAGAAATTCTCGTACACGTCGCCCGACTTGAGAGCGCGCCGAACCTTGTCAAAGAACGCGAAATCCGAGAGCGAGCCGTATTTAGCCGCCTCCGCGATTGTCACATCACGAACCACACAAGTTGCCGCGGGCATGACTCGCGGTTTTTTGGGCGCGGCGCCTTGAGGCGGCGATGCTTCAAGGGGGCGCTTGGGGGCGGATTTTATTGCACTTGGTGTTCCGGCGGGCAGGGGCGCCTCCTTGGCGGGCATAGGTTGAGGCACGGGGACAGGCTTGGACACGACAGGCGATGGGACGGGCGACTGGACTACGGTCACTGCTACTTTCTTTTGCTGGGCCGCAGCGTGCTGGTCGCTTAACATATTGCGGTGGCTCTGAAAAATATGAAACTGGATTAGAACCAAGCCGATCGAAGTCCAGTATGAGAGGGAAGAACGGTGGGATGGGAGAGATAATATTAACAGAAGGAGAACTAGAAGTAAAACAAACACGATGTGACATGGACATACTGACACAAACGTAGAAGATCTCATTTCATGCTTCGCAGCATTTCTAACCGTGGAAAACAGGTAACAAAGATCAGAATAACAATCTTGACTTCAATGGATTGATGACACAGGAGCATACCATTACGAAGTAACTCTGAAGAGAAGCGAACCTCGCGAATCTTGCGAATCTCGCAAACATTTTGGATCGAGGGCTGTTGGCTAGGTGATCTAGTGTGAGTGGGAAAAGCGGTAGCGGGATGAGTTGGAAGAAGACGACATATCGATTAATAATTTGCGTTTGGATCTGAATATATAATTAGCGCACACCATTGATTTATTTACCAATAACCGAACCGTCGCCAGAGTGTCAAGCAGGCACCTATGTCGTTAAAATGACTATGTTAAGTTTCGTGACCTTTTCTCTAAATTAATTTTTCCTACGGCTTGCGCGCAGTCCCCACGCGTTGAAAGCGAAAGGAAAACTTGAATGAGGTAGATGGGTTGTGCAAGTGTCGGTAGACAATAATTCGTCGGTCTAGGACATAACTATCGTGTAATAAAGTTTCAACAGGATCTAAACCATGTCCATGTCTGAACAGCGTAATCTGTGCAAAAGCTGGTCCGAACATGAGTTTAAAGTCGGTACCAAAACCTGGGCGTACAGTCCTATTCGACTCGCCGAGGTTTCAGGCGCGAAACATTCTTCTCCTACCGAGTAAGAACAAAATAAAAGTGGAAGACATGTACATCATTCGAAAGGAAGAAGTTTTAACATGCTGGTATCTAAAAATGGCAGATGGCACATCGCTAATAAAATTGTCAATGGTTTTTCGTCATGCTAACTGAAGGAAATTCAGAATCCGGCGTCGCCAAACAGCATCCAGGTGGTCAGCAAAGGGTCTAACCACTTGTGAGTAGCAACCTGAAGGAGGTCAATGTATTTTATTTTTGTTCAATGTTATGGTACTTTCATGGAAAGAACAGGTTACTGGTAAGACGATATACAGGGAGATGGGTTGATGTTTAGTACTTTGAGGCCCTCTTTAATATCATCCTCTTCCACAACTCCTTCCTAAAACGTTTCCAAGCTCGTGATTCTTCTACTATCTCTTAAAGGAACAGTAAACTTGACTACGCAACTTTCGGCCATCGAATCGCCCCGGGGGGCTTGGATAAATATATAGGGTCTTATTGTCGACAGGCCCCCCCTTCTTTGTCATCTCGAACTGTCTCGAACCCCCTCCTTAGTGTTCCCAAAGCTAGCTGGCAGGCCCTTGCCCCTTATGCACTGTAATTATGCACTCATGTACTATAAAAGTTCGCCTTTTTACATGTAGACCACAGAGTAACGACCTCCCGACTAGGCGGCCGGGGTTCGATTCCTAGTCGCGGCACACAAACCTTTTGCTTTTTGCAAACCTTTTGCTCAGAAGTCGAATTCTCGGAAATTGCCAGGAAACTGCAATGGTCGTAACGAGAATTTTCTTACTCTCAATATCGACTCAGGGTACATTCTTGATATGTTAGCTAGCTCCCCGAGTCAAGTTTGAGTCAAGTTTTCTGTTCCTTTAATGTATACCCTTCTTCGGTCCGATGGGCTTCGAAAACCTTCCATGGATATTCTACACCACACAGAGCTATTATATCGCCTGAGGGAGCGTCAATTGCGGCTATACACTCCTACGATTGACAAAAAGCATGCACGGGCCTGAGTTGTAAACCGGTCTGGAAGTCCCGACAGGTTATTTCCACATAGTTACTAGCGACATGGCATTCTTCGGGTGCGGTAGGCTATTTTTCGTTCTCTAGGAAACTTTGCCGACGGGAAATCCAAAGCGAGTTGTTTCCACTTAATACCTCAACCACCCAGTCCGCCCTACCTTATCTAAAGTACCGAAGGGTTAACCACTCCCTGGCACTTAATGTAGCCTACACCCTTTCCCGGCGCCAGCCTTAAATTAGGCGATTCATTTTTCAACGCTTCTGAATATGCTGATTTTAATATTCTAACGTGGCAACTGGTGCCAACCGGGCACTTGGTGTACACCAAAATCGAGAGTGGGAAACACCTCAAAAAGTACAAATATTGACGTTTCAATACATTTATACAAGAATCCGCAATTTGTATAAAATAGATATAAAAACAGATATGATTTCAGTTGGCATGTACAATTTTTAAAACAGGGCCTCGTAGGGCCTGTAAAGATTGGTATGCATTACCTAAGGAGACTGTTTTGTCAGAAAATTAAATATCTTCAAAAAACCTTTTGTTTCGTCAACATTTTATTATCATGCAAACCATTTTGCCAAACCATAAGCCAAGTTACCCCTTTTAGGATAATTAATAAATAAATACATAAATTAACACACTATCTGCTACTGTTACAAAAGTATTATGTTATGAACCTTTGAAGTGTTACGGTTCTCTAAAACATAACTATTATATGGAGATATTCTACACAAGGGTAACAGACAGTCTGTTATCCCATCAGTGGAATTGCGCATCCCTGTGTAAATTCGTTGAAACCTCTAACAAAAAATAACAATGCGAGGGTAACAAAATGAAAAACATTAGCACCATAGAATGCCCAATTTCAACTGATACGAGATAACACACTATCTGTCGACGTTCAAAAATATTTTCGGCATGACATTTTATAAGTGTTATTTTTTCGCTAAATGTAACAGTTAAAGGCATATTTTTTTCTGTAACAGCGACAGATATAGCGTTATCTCATATCTGTTAAAACTGCACAGTGCACACCCTTGCATAAATGTTATGATACCTCTGAAACTGTACAGACAACTCTTCGCAAAATTTCCGCTAAACTTCATCTGTTTCCAGACCAGACCGATAACACTACTGATGTGACACTCTATTTTGATTAAGAACTGGAATGGAGGTAAGGTTTGATGTCAGGACGTCGTTTTCTGCGGGAGCCGCCCCCCCCCCCCATTCTCCAATTACGGCAACGCTAGATGTTCCGCGATTAGCGGAGCAAACGCTCCCAAACTTCAGATGCAGTATTCTGAAAACTTCTGTCACATGACGAGTCCAAGCCTCCGCAGGTTGAATGTCACCGGAAAAAAACTAATCTGATTTGGACCTTCGTAAGGTGAGAACTGAGAGGTTGCCAAAAGGGAAGTCGAATTTCCGCTTGTCAGCTCAGTTCCTCGTTTCTCTGGGACTCTCTTTCGATCGGGAAATCGAATTAGGCTGATCTACCATAAAACAGCGACTGAGGGAGGGGACTGATTAAGCCCTGCTGATTATATATTATCGCCCTTGCTGAGGGTGATAGCGGAAAAATTTGGCCCGCGGGTAGCATGATAGGCTGATATCGCCCGAGCGACAGCGAGGGTGATATCTGCCTATCATGCTGCCCAAGGGCCAAATTTTCCGCTATCGCCCGAAGACAAGCAAGGGTGATAATTATTATAACACTAGTACACTGTGCAGCGCAAGCGAGCAAGCGTAACCGCAAGTGACAACACTGTAATGCCTCGCGTAATATTTGAAAAGCACTGCCGGCATGCCGACCGTGCGCAACGTTGGACAAAATTCTGGTTGGATTTTTTCACACGAGCTAAGCCAGATTTGCTCCGAGATGAGAATTTCCAAGATCTATAGGTGAGGCCTGGCTGTTTACCTAGGCTAATGGTTCTTGGTTGTTAGCGCTCATCCTGACTTTGTCATATCAATCCACTTGGTACTTTTGCATGGCGCTTTTTGTGTTGGCTATCACTACTGCAAGGTGGCCTAGACTGCAACTTTACTGCTGCCCAATTAGTATTTTTTTTTTGTTTTTCCTCTTGAAAGTGATGTCTTTTATTAATTTTTTTGGAGATCGGCTCAGTTTTTACCGCCCGCCTCAGTTTTTACCGCCCGGCTCAATCTTTACCGCCCGGCTCAATCTTTACCGCCCGGCTCAATCTTTACCGCCCGGCTGGCTCTTGTAACATCAGGGCAATACCAGAAAATTTTGGCCCTGGGTAGGATAGGACTGATATCATGGGAGTGCATGGTGTGCTGGTGTTATAAGACATTGTCACACAGCAGAAGCAACTTACAGGCGGATCCATATCCAGGAATTTATTTCGGGGGAGGGGGGAGGGGTCCCGCGGGTCGGACCACAAGTACCAAGAAGACAAAGTTCCGGGGGAGAGGTCGAACCCCTACCCCCCCCCCCTGGATACGGCACTGCTTACAAGGTTTAGGAAGATCCAGAAGAAACTTATCTATTCACCAAACATGCACCATTCCCATACTGTGTTGATTACTTTTAGGCGTTCCCTGTACGAAACAGGTTGAAATAGCCCGCTGATAACAAAATTTGCATGACAGTGAAGCGTAAGTACCAGTCTACAAAATTTTTGCTCTAGTACAGAATGTAGACTTTTGGCAATTTAGTCCGCACTGTTCCGATTTACAGAAGGCAATGCAGACCCAAGTGTAATTTGTCAGTTGGTCGAATTTAATGGTCATAGTCTCGCCCAATAACCGGTCAGTTTAAGCAAAAGGACTTTGTGACATATTCTGGTCGTGGGTATACTTACGATAGCGATTGCTGCAGAGCTCGTTGCATCCGGCAGGAACTGGCCGAACTCGGCGAGCAGATCCTCCTGGTGATGGAATAGCCTAGCTACTTGAGAGTAAACCTCCTGTTCACTGAGGAACCTAGTCCCAGGGCCAGGCTGGATTCCGTCTTTGATCATCTTCTGTTCTTTCTGGTACGTGTGCAGAATCTCAAGGAATTGCTTGTAGATGTCTGGCTGTCCGTGAAAGCGACTCTGAAAGTTAGGTAAAGTTAAAACCAGGTTTGAACAGTCACCATATTTCAAAAGCCGCTAATCATATAGGCTACGATAGTTTAGTTGCGGTTTCTTGTTCCTTTAAATTTTAACTGAAAAGCTAACTTATTTTTGTGTCATTTAGTTGAATACACTGAATTATTTGGATTCTGCAAAAGGATTTTTTTGTTTTCCACTATCTGCTCTAGTTATGACGTTCAGAATATCTGCGGCTGTCCCCACAGCGAAAATTCTACTATGATGCGGGAAATTTTTATCCAAACACAAACAAGGCTTTTCAGTGGGCAGTGGCGATATTGGTGAAGATTGCTTAGTGCCTGAACAAAAAAAAAGTCATAAATCTTTCTTGTAAGGCATACAACAAATTAGAGGTACCACAAATCACACGGAAATTCCACTATTTGAAAATCGATTATTCCTGAATAGCGGAACAACCAAGTAACGCATTTTCAGCGGGTCTTCAAGCCAATTTAAGTGAATAAGTGATGGGTAACTAGATTGTCCTATCCCAGTCGTTTTCGGTTAAACTTTAAGCATCTAATCCCAGCCTCTCCTGTTACTGCAAGCTTTATGACTGTATTTTTCAATACAGTCATAAAGCTTGAGGTCTTTCAAGTCCGAGGTCTATTAAAAAAAAATTATTAATAAAATGTACGTTTGTAAAGAGTGACGTGAGTGTAGATTGTCTCAGATGGATAGAGATAGATATCGCTTTTATTCTTTCGAATTATCATGGTAAAAGCCAAATTTGTCGAAATGGTCAATATATACAAATGTAAACACAAATATGTCTGGATTATGCCTGGCTAAGTGGTTATCAGAAGGTCCATATTATAAAAAGCGATAAGTGAAATAATAATATACTACACTGAATGACCATCCAGTTAACAAATGATACATATATAAAAATAAGCAAATTACCTAATACGTCTTTACATATACACTCTTAAGGGAAGAAATTTTTAAGGGAGGAGTTCATGGGAGGGAGTGGTTATTGAAAATAGTGCGGAGTAGGTCTTTTCTTAGTTTGAAAAACCTGGCGAGGTTCCTCTGAGTGGCTAGTTTACACAGGGAAAAGTGTTTGAGTAAGGTTTAGTGTAATGCAGAAGTGTCATTTTGTACTTACATGTATATATATATATATATATATATATCTGTCCGCTATGGCCATTGGGCTTTCAAGGTAAATAAATACCATATCATAGTTGCAACAATAAACGACGAAATAAAAATAACCTAGAAAGTCTGCTTGATTTTAGTATTTTGACAAACAAATGCAAAATATCCAGACACGATATACAATTTTAATCCCATCTATAGTTGGTCTATTGAGAGCTTTACAACAAATCAGGAACCGCAGTCTATTCATGCTGTTTTATTTGAAATGAACTTTTTATGTGATGAACTATCGACGACTGACGAATTTGTATATGGGAATAGAGCGTGCCCTTTTTCTCCTCTACTCCGTGTCCCCCCTCCCACAAGTTTGCCTGCCAATCAGGACGGGGAACGGGGGCCGTAAGCCACAGCTGAAGTTCCTGTTCTAACTACAGCCACGCCATCACCATCAAACAACAAAAGAAACTGCAACAAACTTTCAAACGTTCGCAAGACTACATAGTTCAGTGAGCTAGTAAAAATGGATATCATGTCAGCTTAAGAGTTTTTCCCACGATAAGTTACAGCCCCCCCCCCTTTGAGGCGGTGACGAACTTAAAGCGAAACTATAACTTATTCCAACTTCAGAATAAAGTAGGTGACTCTACTTTTGTAGAGCTGAGCCGAGAACTTGAATTAAGGATACTGATTTCAGACACTGAATTGCAGAAACTTTAACAGATCTTTGCGTTTAATCTTTTAGGTGGCCGGGTGACCGCTGGTTAAGGGGGACTAAACTTCCAACTGGGTGTAGGCTATTCGGCAGTATCACTATTTACAACATTCCATTTTCAGCGAATTTCTACGGCTTCTCTACAGAAGCAACTACAGCCACAACTTCAACAGCTACCTAGGGTAAAAAGTTTACCAAATTACCTGTACCTTTATCTTGTTGACATAGCTGATTGCATGGTTGAACTCCACCGGCTGCCCAGAGCTTTGAGCCAAGGCAGACAACCCCTGTAACGTGGCTTGCTGAGACAAGCTGAGTTGGCTAGGTGGAGGCGTATGAGCCACAGGTGGTAACGGTGGTCCCACTGAGCTCGGTGGTGTGGGGCTGTGGTAGTGAGAGATGCTCTGGGGCCTGCTGATAATACTTGAAGTTTATTTCAAATTTACGTTGGAATTCTCGCGAGAACCGTAACCATCGATTTAGTATTCGTTAGCACAACGGCCGCATGTCCTAACGAATCATCAAACTCTTTGAACAGCTCGAAACATGTTCGGCACAATCACAATTCGGTTCAAACACAGACATCCGAAAGGTCAATCAGTCTAACCAACAAGAGCTGGAAGCTCATATGGCACTTGTAAGGCTGGGTAAGAATTTGCCAATTAGTGGGTTTGTGATCATTCGTAAGCAAAACCCTTGAGACAAAATGATAACGGACCCCTGGAATCCCGAGAATGTATCATTTGGCGAAAAATTATTTTATTTTTGCACTTGGCTGTGATGATGCACACTTTAAGGGCGCTAGAAATTCGTCTGTAATCAAAACCCTTGAGGCAAAAATGATCCTGGGCCCTTTAGGATCGTTAATATTTTTGGTTTGGTCTAAAGTTGTTGTTGTTTGGGCTTTTCGATTAAGATGCAGACTGCAGACAGCAAAACCCTTGAGGCAGAAATGATCATGGTTTTTCATTCAGTTCTCTCTCAGAGTCCGTTCAGATCGCACCTACCTGTTTTACCTGGATTGAGCTGACAAGTGACGTCATGCAGCGCTGTTTGATTGAAATTGCGGAGTGATTTCTTGAATAATTGTTCATAAGTGGCTCTGAGTTGAGAACGCGGGGGCAGTGTTTGAACATTACTTTATCAAGAACCAGTGCCTGAAATGGCTTAGCCAGCTTTTTCAGGTTGAAGCTTCCAGATTTACGATTTTAAAACGCACTGTTTAAACCCCGTTTCCATATGGCTTTCTCCGCTATCACCAATTGGCTTTCTCCGCTATCACCAATTGCATAAGTTGATTTGTCGCCCCGATCCACTCTTTTCCGCGACAACCAACAATTTATCGGGCAAGACATGGGCAGACAAACAGTTTCCGTGTGCCCCGAGTGCCGAGTCCGAGCCGGAAGCGGGACAGTACAGTGTTCGCGCTGCTTACAATGGCTCCACCCGAAGTGTGCAGGGATCTCTACAGCCGACAGACAACTAGCTGGTGAGTGGCTTTGTCTAAATTGCCAAACTGCAACTTCAGCCCCTCTTGCAAAAACGCCAAATTCCGGTCCAAAGCCCGGACTGAAAGCTCCGACCCCTGCGGCTGCCTCTCCCCGTTTCAGTTCCAGATCTGCTGGAGCTACTCCCACAACCAAATCAGTAACACCCAAACCTTCCAAGTCAACCGCAACTGTAAATCCACCCCCTATCCTTTCTTGCGATTGCGAAAAACGTGCAAAAGAATTAACAGCATTACAAGAAAAATGTTTGCTGTTCCAAAAAGAAATCCTTAACCGTGATGAACTTATCTCTGGTTTACACAAAGAAGTCCAGGAAATGTCAAAGCATCGTTCGGAAGTGACTCTAAAACTAGCCAATCAAGCCGGCGAAATAAATAAGCTAAGTGCAGATATTGAACTTCGTGAATCGAGACTAACCATGATGCATAATGAGCTTGCGGCTTTGCGTAGTGAACAGCAATCCATGGTGTCAAAAACAAGCCTTTTAGAGGCAGACGGTGAAGCATATGTGCGAACAATCTCCGATCTGAAAAATCGGCTTGAGCAACTCCAATTGTACAGTGAAAGTTCGATAAAAATCGATGCTGCAAACCAATGCAGTCCCACAGATGTTGCTCCAAACGAGCCAGATTTATTTCGAAAGGAAATAGCGGGCATTTCGTCATTCCCGCCTGAAGCCGAAATGACAACTTCGGAAGTTAACCGGTCAAACAAGTCTAATCTTGCAAAGTGCTTTACCTTTATCGCTACTGGCAAATGCAAGTCCGGTAATGCGTGTTCTTTTGTCCACGAATTGCCACGAAGTTCTGAATTGACGGCTACAAAGCAAACGAGTTTGCAAAGCAAAGGAACTCAATTGCGTGAAATAAGGGAAAAGGAAAACGCAAGCACGTTTAGTAGGCCCAAAGTGTGCATGAAGTTCCTAAAGGGAAAGTGTTTGACTGCTAACTGTAGTTCCTTGCATGTTTGCAAATTTTATGTAACAGGGTTTTGTAGTAAGAAACAGTGTAATTTTGACCATGTCACGATTTGTCAATCGTTTTCCAGTGGAAGGTGTTTCGGATGTGATGATGCTCACGTGACGTTTCCGAAAGATTTCCTAAAGACTGGGTCCAAAAAATCTTTCACTGGAAACCGTCATTTTTTAGCACGAGGGCCAGTGACACAGAGGACAACCCCCAAACGCCATCCTCTGCTTCCAGCTGTGCCCGGTTGTGGAGCTCGTCAGGCAGTGAAAAGCATACTCGATCCCATGCCCCCTCCCCCTTTCACTCATCATTTCTCCAGTGCTCATCAGGCAGTGAAAAGCATACTCGACCCCATACCCCCTCCCCCTTTCACTCATCATTTCTCCCACCTGTCACTCATGCAGTCATACCAACGGCCTCGTCTCCCCCCCGTTCCCCCACGCTCGTTCAATCCAGACCATTGTCGTGTGTCGAAGCAAATGAACTTCCCTTTCCCACCTCCTCCTTTCCCTTATCTGGGAACCGCGGTGTAGCAGATAAGTCTAATTCGCTAGCTGCTGATCTCACACCTTTTTCCGGTTCTCCTCAGTTATCTAATAGGTTTTCAGTGCTTTCTGAAGACTCACTCCCTTCACAAAACGAAGAACGAGCTCCCCCTGTAAGTGATCTCCCTGTTATTGTAAATAATAAACCAAATAAAGTCCGTGTTATTTCTCGTGAATTTACTGACAAAAGATATACATTTCCTAGCTTCCTCTATTGTAATGCTGAGAGCCTGTGTCTGGAGAAAATGACGGAACTCCAGGTCCTAGCTGATATCAATAATTTTAGTGCTGTTTGTGTTAACGAAGTCCACCGGCAAGATAAAGATCTTTTAAATATTACCGGTTACCAGCAGTTTATTAAATTGAGACCTGATGACCACCCACTCGGTAAAAAAGGTGGTGGTGTTTTAATGCTTATGCACAATTCGCTTAATCCTGTGTCTATTGATATTCCTTTTCTGGATCAGTATGATGAGATACTATGGGTAATTTTGAGACCTAAGAGGCTGCCTCGGAAGTGCTCTGGCATTGCAGTTTGTACTTTTTATTTTTCTCCAAGTAATCCGCCTGAGCAAAAACGTAAGTTTTGGGAAAAACTGCAAAGTTCCGCGGATTTTATTCAGCGTCGGTATCATGATATTAAACTAGTAATATGTGGAGATGCTAACCAGTTAAATATTGGTTCTCTCGCCGCATCCCTTAAACTAACAAATCTTGTGAAATTCCCAACAACCAAAGGTGGTAGCAAGCTTGATGCTATATTGACTGACCTCCAAGAATTTTACCAAACCCCATCAGCGCTCCCGCCACTGGGTGGAAGTTATCATTTTATGATTCAGCTTCAACCAATCCAGGTTATAAAGCTATGCCATAAAATAACAGAAGTTACTACCCGACCAATCACGGATAAAGGGCTTCTTGAATTTGGTGGTTGGATTACAGCTGAGCGTTGGCAAGAGGTGTCGGCTGGTGGTTCACCTGATGATAAAGCTCAGGCTTTCACTACTAAACTAAGACAAAAGTATGAGGAATGTTTCCCTGAAAAGAAGACGCGTATTTCGACGGCGGACAAACCTTACATCACTAGTGAGATTAAAAACCTTATTAAGAGTAAAATGTACCTGCTGAATACCGGAAAACGGGATCTAGCAAAGAAGCTGAATAATAAAATCAAAAAGAAAATTAAGGCCGCACAAGCGAAATATTATGAAACTAAAGTAGCAAACCTTTTTGAATCTAAACCTTCGAAATTCTTTCGTACAGTTAAAGAAATGACGGGTAAGGCGAGTAATAGTGTTGATTTCCAACTGGATGAATCACCTGAGGTAACAGCGAATGCATTAAATGCACATCTAACAAAGATTGTGCAGACATACCCGCCCCTTGATTCCAATGTTTCTTGCTGTTCTTCCACCCCTGCTCAAGAATTCCCTGAGATCACAAAAAACCAAATTGAACTTAAAATTCGTCGTTTAAAAAGGTCTTCGGTTACACCACATGATATTCCAGTTGATTTAATTAAAGCTTTTCCAGGTGAACTATCGGCACCGCTTCACAATATTTTTAACGCGATAACTGCGACGGGGCAATATCCTAAGATTTGGAAATTTGGGTTTGTAACCCCTATCCCCAAAAAAGGTGGAAATAACGATTTCTCCGGTGTGAGGCCTATCACCTTAACGTCTGTTTTCAGCAAAATGTACGAGTCAATTGTTGCTGAGTGGCTGAAAGCTCATTTGTTGCATCAACTTGACCATAACCAGTTTGGTAATCTCCCAAGAACATCCACTGTACATTACCTAGTAAGCCTGATAGATTTTATTTTAAAGAATTTAGATGTTCCGGATAAATGGATAAATTTAATTGCAGTTGATTTTAAGAAAGCTTTTGACCTTGTTGACCATAATATTTTAATTCGTAAATTGCATGAAAAAAATATACCACATTTCATTATAGATATTCTTGTTGGTTTTTTAACGGATAGAGAACAAGTTGTTAAATATAAAGGGGTTTATTCTCAGCCTAGTGCTATTTTTTGTGGTGTTCCCCAAGGCACTGTTCTGGGGCCGTTGTGTTTTTTGATAATAATTGACGACATTGCAAAAGGAACTGATGCAAGCTGGAAATATGTTGACGATTTATCCTTGGTTGAAGTTGTTGGGCGGAATTTAAAAAGTAACGCAGTGAGTATTCTTCAAGATATAGCCGACGAGGCCCTAACTGCTAATATGGTTGTAAATACTGATAAGTCATCAATTGTAAGTTTTTCCTTTTTAAAAAGTAGCCCAGAATATTTTCCTGTCCCTGAAAGTGGTTTGATTGCTGAACAAATTACCCTTCTTGGAGTTACGCTTTCTTCGGATTTAACTTGGAAGAAGAATACAAAAAATCTAATAAAAAAGGCAAATTCGTCTATGTCAATAGTTAAAACCCTGACTAAATTCGGGGTTCCAGAAACGGTTTTGATTAGATTATTTTGTATGTTCGTCCGAAGTCTCCTTGAATACGCTTGTCCGGTTTGGCACTATGCTCTGACTAAAGATGATGCAGATTCTATTGAAAGTGTTCAGAAACGTGCTCTCAGAATTATTTACAGAGGACCTAAAATGCCTTACTGTTTCCTTTTACAGCATTTTAAGCTTGAGACCCTCCATCATCGACGGGAAAGGCTATGCAAAGAGTTTGGTATGAAATCCCTACAGAATCCCTCCTTCTGCTCCCTCCTGCCTCCTCTCTTCCAACCTCAACGTTTGCGCCCACAAAGAGAGTGTGCAGAGCGAGTACCAAAGCTTGAACCCCGTTCCTACCGTACGGAACGTTACCGTAACAGTTTTATACCCAAATTTGTACAATTTTTTAACAATGAGTTCTAGTCTGTCCTGTGTGTGTGTTATTTTTATGATTTTGTATTGGACATTTTAATTATGAACTAATTATTGCTTTTTTTGACACTGTTATGCTATGATGTATCTCGACTAAGACAACACGCCATTTGGCCCCAAGCCACGATTTGTGTTGTTGTTTTGAAATAAATTGAATTGAATTGAAAAATTGAATTGAATCATGGGCTCACGGGGATCACAAAACGTATATTTTGCTTAAAATTATGTTTTGTATTTTGCGGTTAACATGAGTGATGGTCGGATCTGGGAAGTGACAATTTCTAAGCCAATGTTGTAAAGTCTCTTCTAGCAAATCCTGAAGTACCTTAAATCGCGATTACCGGAATTCCGCCCCCCCCCCTCCAACTCCCCCCAGAGCGCCCGATTCCGGTCCGGTTCTGTCACTGATGTATCCAGGGCTTATGCTTGTTCTTCCCACCATGTGTCATGCCAATCGCTACACTCTAAGCGTGTTACACAATTTCCGTCCCCCCCCCCCCGCCCCGACTCGCCCCACACTGATCATATCCTGTCCGCACTTGAAATGGGACATCTGAGACATGAGACCTTTCAGAACATGAAGTTTCGTTAATATCCGATCACCCGTTAAGTTGGACATACCTCAAGAGCCCGGAATCCCCCTCCCTCCACTCCCCCCAAGATGGTCAAATGGAGAAACAACTGTTCTTAAGTTGAAACGGTCGAGTCCCTGACACGCCTGACAAGTCACATTGTCCTACCACTTGCGGTAGCATCTAACTCGGGTTCACCGGAATTTCAGAACCCTCCCTCCAACTCCCCCCACAGTGCTCGGATTCGGTCTTGTCAACTATGTATCTAGGGCTTGGATGTGTTCTTCCCCACCAAGTTTCATCCCGATCCGTCCACTCTGAATATGTGTAACGATTTATGGTTCCCACCGACTCCAACTTCCCCCCAAAGTCAACGGATCCATTCCGGACTCGCACTGTGACATCTGAGACACGAGATCATACCAAAAATCAAGTTTCATTACGCTCCGATTCCCCGTTCATAAGTTACACATAGGTCAATATTCCGGATTCCTCCTTCCTCCCCTCCCTCCACGGTGGTCGAATCGGGGATGTGACTTTTTCCAAGTTAGTTTGGTCGGGTCCCTAATAAGCCTGCCAAGTTTCATCGTCCTAGCACATCTGGAAGTACCCTAACTCGCGATCACCGGACTGACCGACCGACAGTCCGACGGAAAAGTGATCGGTATATGGCACTTGACCGTAAGGCAAGTGCCATAAAAACTTAATGCGAGACAAGCTATACTCACATCTGCATAACAGGCGAGGCCATCGGTGGCTTAACCGGCATTGGCGGCGTAGCGGCTACGGGTGGACGGCCTATTCCAAGCGTGGGCGGCGTCGGGGCACCCCGCTCACTCAAATTCGTAGCATATCGCTCCATAGGGGGTTGGCGTTCCATAGGGGGCCTCTCCCGCTCGAGAGGCACGCGCTCAACAGGTGGGCGCTCTTGCGGAATGCGCTCCTGAGGAACTGGGTAAGTGATTGCACCACTGGCTGAAATGTGGTGGATTCCACTTGGTGCGTGAACTACGGTAGTAGTATGCATACTATTCATGGTGCCGCCTGAGGCGCCTCCGCTCATCTGAAAGAAAAGGGACTGTGTCAGAAATATTGACATATTTGCACAAATGTACAAAAAGACAGAGCAATTAAATATAGAAGAAGAAAAAGAACAAAGAAAGAAAGGAAAAAAAAGAACATTAATGGCGACAACATTAATGGAAAATATATCGCGCAGTACGGCAAATCAAGGTGGAAATGGTAAGGTGCAACCATTGAATGTTTTTGAACCTCCATGAAAGACTGAGAAACGCAACAATAGAGAAGAAATTTGTACGCTCTCAAATTTTACACAACGTATATCAAGAAGCTTGCTTTACCCTTAACCATTAAAACCGTGTTATACCAGTCGTGTCCTCGAGTTTCCTTTAAACGTACTTACATTCAAACAGATCTGATACAATTACAACGAAAACAAATTTAGTTCAACCCATAGATGCTGACATTACGCAGTCTGTCCGACAAAGCCACCCAGGATTTGACCCGCATTGCACGCCTACATTTGCAAGAACTCGTATAGAGGCGAAGGAAACTGTACTGCAAATGATATAAAAAACGTGTAATTCTGGAATTTTCGGAGTACCGCATTGCTTTAAAGCTTCGTAAAATTGCGAATGACAAGAGAATAATAATATATTCGACAAATAACAATATATTATAGCATGCTTTCGCCTCTACATTAAATTTCTCGTAAAAACTAGGAGCGGTCACACAAAGCCGAGTTTTTTCACAAAATTTGTTGGGCCCAATCAGATTTTTTTGCAATTTTTTTGTTAATATGTTGATTTTTCTGTGTGTTTTTTTTATTCCTTAGTTTTTCTACCCCGCTATCGCCAAATGTATTTGACAAGTATAAATAAATCCATTCATTCATATGCTACTGGATATACTAGGTATTCACTTACATGATTGCTTGACTTGACTTCTATCTTGTAGCCAGGGGGTAAGAAGGTGTTGAATCCCACAATGAGCTCGGGGTGGCCCCGGAACAGGGATGAAACTCTGGCGATGACTCCCGGTGTATCGATACTGGAAAAAATAATTAATTTAGACCAAACCACAGACATGTGCTCGAGAGGAGTTACTCCTCCTACGGAGTGTCGTGAGAGCAATATCTCACATCACACATCACTACTCAGGGATTTTAATTACAGGCATTATCAAGTTCGTCCTTGAGAAGAATGTGTCCTTTTGTTTTAATGTCTTCCTTTCCCGATCTTATTTGCTATGTTTCTAGAGTCCGAATTTCATCACCCGACTCGAGAACACCAAGTCCTACCCAGGGAATTGGATGTCGGTTTCTAACCGCACTGAACCCGTTCAAATGATTGCATCCCAAGTTCGCAATGGCTCTGTTATTTAAGTCCGTGTGAAAACATGGCATATCAGTCCTGATCCAATGTTCAGCTTCTGGTTGTCACAAACCCCCTCCTGTGGTCACCATCAATGCCAGTCAAAAGCATTAACCATTCTTGTCCTAAACGACAACTAATTTCGAGCAAGAACAGAAATAAAACTAAAAGAGATACCAAAAATATTCGCAATGATGAATTACTACATGTTGATGCTTAAAAATCACAGATATTACGTAGCTAATTATTAAAATGATTCAATATGCCCGAAGTAAATTAAGAACCCCGGCACTGCCGAACCCCAGGTGGCGGGCAAAACCCTTGAAAGCAGGAACCTGAAGGAAGTGAACGTATGCGCAGTTGTGCGTGTTTATGATAGTTGTGTGGAGGGAAGAGATCGAACGTATCACGAAACACAAAGAGGAGTTTCTTCTAATTTTTAAGTTGTAGTTTAGCTAGGCCTAAACAAGTGTCTTCCTCTTTCTAGGCCAGTAAATCAGGTTGTCCAGTGTTGTGTTCAGATTCAGATTCAGATATTTTTTACTTCACCAAAAAAAGACAACTACATTATAGAAAAAAAACTCAACAACCACATAAAAGACAGAAGTCCTGTGAGTGGCTGTATCTTCTAACCACCTTTTAACCTAAAATTAATGTTACTTCTTGTATACTTAATGTTACTTCTTGTACGTAATTAAATACTTGAAAACTTGAGCTGGTTTTAAGCAGAAACATTGTATTTTGAGGTCCTCTGCAGCCGCCTTAATATAGTTGTCCAGGGCAAGCTGGCAAGGTATTAAGAGTTTAAGGTACGAAGTTCAGAGAAATTCGATAAACATGTTATTCGAAGTTTTCTAGAATAGTAAGATATCGACTGAAGAGGGAGAAAAGTCTTCAAATCCTAAAAATTCTATATATATGGTCGGCATTCAGCTTATCCCAACGTTCGCACCGGAATCAACACGAACCCAACTTTAACATATAGGCTACGTGACCGAATAAAACGAGTAAAAGCGTTCAATAGATCATCCTTGTGGATACCACTACCAGATGATGTGTATACAGGCCCGTATCCAGGAATTTATTTGGGGGGGGGGGGGGGGGGTTGCCAGTGGTCGGACCAAAAAGTACAAAAAATATATGGATCAGATTTTAAACCCTACAAAAAACTATTAATTTTGTGGGTTTCGGGGGGGGGGGGGGTCAAACCCCCTAACCCCCCTGGATACGGCCTTGTGTGTATATGTATTTGCATGATGTGTAAACAGCAATAATTCGCCCGCTAAAGAGAGTGCACACACAAATGGCTCGTTTAGCAGAGTACAGTAGTATACGAAAAAAAATAATATCTAAAAAGAGACGCGAATCAATCAATGGTTTATTATAAAGACCTTAGCCGGACCATCCGATAGTTGGTTTCTAGTCTTTCTAGGAACGAATATGAAAACACATATGTGTACAATTACAAATTAAATGTGAAACGGTAGTGGATCAAGTTCTATCCTTTTCTGGACTAACATACATCTCAAAAGAATCTTTGGGGACAGACTATCAACCGAACACCAGACACGTGATTAGACAAAGTGGCACGTAGCTGCAAAAATCGAAGCCGGCAAGCCAAAAAACACTATAATCTCGAATGCTGTTCTTTGCATCAGCTGCTCGGCACTCGCAAGCGCGCACACCTCATTTCTGAAATTCCGGTCGTGAGCAATTTCAGTCTGCGTAGAACCGTGTTCAGAAGAAGGATTAAGGTCAAGGGAAGTACACTGGAGAGATTGCCAAAAAATTCAGAACGTCATAGACAAATTCTTTTCCGAATCTTAGGGAGCACGGCAGTGAGGAAATGTCTAGAAGAACTGCACTAATGAAAGGACTGCGAATCCGGAAAAGTCCATTCGAATCATCTGTCAGGCGTAGAAAATTCGCCCATGATCCCTAAGTGGTTTCGCGAATTGGTCCAAAGTAGTGAGCCAATCCACGTGTGTGCTGAGATGGGGGGGATTCCGACGGGAAATTAAAAGCTGGTTCTCGCCATCTTGCTGGGAAACGGGAGGAAATTGGCTCGCAGCAATTATTGCGTATACAACTGAGAGTGTTATCATCTTTCGTCATACGAGCAGTTAATTTTCGTTCGCAAAAAACACGTGGGAAAATCCCGTTTTTGTAGCCTATCCTGGCTAAAACAAGAAGGACAGGAGTAAAATAGAAGAATGGAAGGTTTGCTTTCGACTTTCGGTTCGGTTCCCCTGAATCAGATTACCTCAACGCTCCGTGACGCTTTTGCGAATTTTCGCGTCTAACTATCATACTCCTGCGATTGAAACCACGCACTAGTTATCCGTTTTGCTTTCACAAACATATAAAAGATTTCGTTTTTTTTTACTAATCTCTGATGGAATTTTGGACCTCTTCTTCATTTTCAAAAGAAATTTCAGTGTTCTTGCCGTTTTCTTTACTCTCGTCCTTTTCTTGAGAAAAATAAAACCAAGACTTTCGGAAAGACACTCGAAGATAGACGAACACTCAGATACGATACTGCTCTTAACACAAAATATGCCAAGATCAATCTACCTTTAAAAGGTAAACGTACTTCACAGTATTCCAAGCTTCTACCAATATTTACTGAAGATATCCCCGTCGTAACAATCTGTAAAGCCCACCGTTTCCTTCTTAGCTTATCATTGGTAGGGAGGTTCGAACACACCCATAGGCGGACTGCAAAAGGCAACATTTAGCTCAACCGACTTGAAACTAGAGGCTAGGTCACTCAGGTGCCCCCCCCCCAAAAAAAAAAACACGTGCACCATAAAAAACAACAACTGATGAGTTGGTCAATCCCTGGCAGCAGGTGAAAATCAGACTTCGGTAACCGGTTGCGGATGCAGAACGGACACGCCGATGGTCTATTACGAACTGCCCAATCAATCAAAGCGGGCGTACACAAAAAATCTAACGAGCAGATGCACACATAAAAATACCGTCATAAGACTCACCTCTGCGACTTAAACTCTTTCATGATATCCAGGAAGTCATTGTATACTTGAGGCTGTCCGCCGAACTTATACTTGACTTGATCCAAGTACGACAAGGCGTCTTCTACCTTCAGCCTTTGAAACTGCTGCTGGGCTGTTGAAGCAGCGTTGGCGGTCAAACCGACCGGCTGGTTATTGGTGGGGGCAGGAGAGGATCCTGTAGGCGAGGGGGTAGCAATCGGTGTACTTCCGTGGATCTGAAACAGAGACATCCAGCAATAAAATTGGCTGCATGGATCTGTACATCGACGGTCCCGACGCCAGGTTCCGACAGAACGACACTCAACTATTGTCACCCAGTTTCATCCCAACCCACTCACTTTCCTTTAGTGCAGTTTTGGGCAAAATGGAGACCTTAAACACCCATTTACGTATTCATAGGAGCCCTGAACTCGCTACGCTAAAATTGGCTGACCGGTAGTTGGCTTTTTTTAATGCATGACACTCTTCAAAGCTAACTAACGTTCAAAGAGGATACCTCTACTGTACTTATTTGTACAACAACCTTTTAACACCTTCACCTAGTTAGGCTGGTCTTCGAAGTCATTTTACTTCACTTCTTTCCGTGTTTCACCCGGATCTCCTAACCTAGCCGGACTTGTATACGCCATTAATCCAGATAAATGACGAATCCTTAATTGAGGCTACAACCCAAGGAAGCAACAGTAAATGGAACAATCTGGCCCCCCATTAATAATTCCTAGCGTGGCAAAGGAACGAGGCCTCGGCGTCATCATGGATAACCAAACGAAGTTTCACTCTAACCCACAAGGGGTGCTGTCGGGGCCAATCAGACAGCCCTTGAGAGACGAATGGTCCGACTCCCGAGTCCACTACTAGCAAGAACAAATAAGCACCAGAACCTCCGTCTCCCTATCTCTGTAATACGACCATGCGGAATCGAACAGATTCCTATGCCCTGCCCGATGCAAACGAGCGGAGGGTAGGAGCTTCGCGGAACATCACAATCCATTACCTCTACAAACAGCTATATCGCTGTAAAGACCCGGAGAAGGAATTTCCAAAATAAAAGCCTTGGTTGTCTGGACGCGCTGCAGAGCGGGTCAGCGCGCCTCCTGCACTTTCTCCTGTGACATGCGCAGCGGCGAAGAGGGAAGTAGACGGGCATCAACTCTAAAGCTCAGCAACTATCTCTAGCTCAGCTCAGTTCTGTCGGGGTATCCATAGTCGCTGCACGGGACCAAAGAGGGAGGTTCTATTGGCTTATTTGTTCTTGCTACTAGTACGTAACCATCATCACCTCCGCAAACTACTCACCATGATTTGTTTTCCTTATTGCCTGCAAGTACAACTTTAGGTGGTTTAAACTGAATTGCAAGTGAAAAACCTTTGTACATTTTTCCTCATCTTGTCTCATCTTTTTAGCGGAATAAAAGCGTTTAAATAACTAAAAAGATAAAGCCAGTTCGGCTGGTAGCCATGACCAGTCGCAAATGGCCGTATCTGCCACAGTCTAATTTCCCAAGCGGCCAAAACGACGTGAATAGCCATTATTATGCTAACGCTAATAGTGGACACCGAGCTAGTGCGTTTTCGTTGTAAGACTTCCCAAATCTCGTGAACATATTCCTTCTCTGACGCAAATCCAGAATCGTCAACACAAAACAAGAAGAACGAACCCGTATGAACGCAATCACCTAGAAGCCTAGTCCAGAAATCGAATCATGCAAAAGCCAAAAAAACTACTAAAGATTTGTAAGCTACGCCATTTTTTAACTGATGGACCTTCATTTTTAACAGGAAACTTCAGCCGACCAGTGTCACTATTCTCCCGAAGATCCAAAAGGGGTTTCTCCGAAATCTTTCTTTACCAAATTCCCCGACTTCTCGAGATTATCGTCGATGCTTTCAAAATAATTATCTGATAATTTTCGGAACCACTAAGCGGAAAATTAATTGACATTACTGCTGTAGACTGACTAGGCGCACTCTAACTCAAGGGCCAATAAACTTAAAAGAGAACAAAATCTAAATTTTTTCCAGATACCTAGATTTTTGTCGACCTGTAAATACCTCTTTACCTATCGTGACAGTCTTCCGCAACCAACTGAGCATGCTCCACTCTTAGAAGGATCTAAAGCTTAGGCAAGTGGATTTGAACTGGTTCGGAATCGGTGGTTCGCATCAGCATTACGGACCAGCTGACAACAGCGAAGCCGTATGGAACAATAAAACCTATGTTTACCCAAGCTCACACACTAATACCGCCATTCTCTTATCAGGACAGAAAAGAATCGAAAACCAAATTCGCGCGGGAAGATAACGAGGACGGCAGTAGCATGCGACGATGCATCACGCCACGCGGCAGTCCAGGGACTTAAAACGATTCGCAAAAGGCCTCTTATTAAATAAGGTAATGTGGACACTGACTGCCAAGTCTTAATACATGATCATTACAGCAAGAAACGAGGCAGTATTATGACCCATGCTTCACACAAGGGGACTTCTTACTCAATTAATGGGTGTACACTTACTAGTTAAGTTACTTCCTAGTTTCACTGCAGCACAAATAGAACAACCAACGGGGCAATATTTTATTTTAGATTTATTTGCTCGCAAAGTGTATTGGCTTATTTGTTGTTTAATGTTTTTGATAAATATTTCGCATGTCAATGCTTCGACTACTAGCTCTTCTAGCTTTTAAGCTATTTGGTAATAAAGCTGATTAATTGGTTGAATATGTGGGCGTATAAACGCAAGGGGCTTCTCAATTATTTTTTTTTTTGTAGACGCTTACTGACAAAGAACATAATGGAATGTCGTGTTTCAGTCCTACTTCAAGTTCCACAGAGACCGATTTTAGGTAATTTCGCTTAGATGTGGGAGAAAAGTGGGTCCTTTCCCTGCCACTTTGGCTACTATAGTGGCTAAAAATTAAGTTTAAAGGCTACGACGACAGCCTACTAACCTTTCCCACTCCGTGAGCATGCCTCATCTGCTGATGCGCAATAACGGGATGATGATAAACATGCGACTGGTGCGTGGTTTGCAAATTGACTGGTTCATTAGGACTTTGCTGAATATGCTGGTTGGAGACCTGGTTGACCGATAAGGACATCGGAGCATGGGCTGGAGGGATTGGCCCCCCTCCAAGCATACTCGAGGCTTGAGTGCTGGGGTTCATCATAATACCCTGAAAGAAGTATATCAATAAGTCTAGTTTCTAATTAGTAGGGGCAAAGGAGGCCAAGACGGAGGTTAACACTAACAACCAATAGTTCCGCAGGAAGTGTACCGACTGCAAGTCAGCTGTCTGGTTACGCAGGTTCGGATGAGAAGACTGGTGGTCTAGAACAGTGGTTTCCAACAGGTGGTAAGCGTACCCTAAGGAGTACGAGAGACCCTCGCAAGGGGTACGCAAGGTCCCAAAATCAAGTTAGTCTGTATCTTTCATACCTAGCTTTTGTCGTTTTTGAGTCCCGTAACTCAGTTTCAGTGTTGTCCTCTAAATCAGATACCCCATCGTGCGCAATTTCATATTTACATGCCTGATCATTGATGACAATAAATATCGCCTTTTTGACGTTCTGATCGTGATAAAAATAAAACAACAATTCGTCAAAAAGGATTTACAGAACCTGTTTGAACCTTGATTAGGGGTGCGGAACCTTTTTGAACCTTGATTAGGAGTACACAACCTTTTTGAACCTTGATGGTTCCCAACCTTCATTAGGGGGGTACGCGGTAGGAAAAGGTTGGGAACCACTGGTCTAGAAGAAGGTAACATCAACAACCAATCGATTGGCACACGGGCGCGCGTGAAAATTGAACCTTATTTCCCTACGGTTCTACTGGGCGGAAATGAACTGACCCTTACGAGTGACCCACTCTTTAATAAAGACACGGACGGACAAACACGCCTAGGAGATCGGATCTGAATAACGACCAAGTTCTGAAGAGTTAATGCTTTGTTACGAAACAACCTAGGTCAAGGACAAGATTCAACAAAAATTATTTTAAATGCCGTGTTACGAAAACACCTGGCTCAAGGTCCACGACAGGATCCCAACAAAGTAACCTCTTCCATCGCTGAGAATGCAAACGGGCTGGATTGAGCATTTCGGATGTTAGTGAGCGTTCTCAACTGAGGCAGAGGTTCCAAAGAAATGCAGTACTCACTCGTAAGTGCTAAACCATTCTCTTCCCTAATCGGTTGACCAATACCTATCTGGGAAGTCTAGAAGTTCGTACGTTTTGACGTCAAAATCGACTATTTTACGAGATCCTTAGGCCCCCTGGCCTGCACCAAGCGTATCTTTACAGCTCTTGAATCCAGATTAATATTGCGAACGCACTACCAGGATCGGTAGCTCCCTGACTGAATACTCTATATACTAAGTCCAAAACAGGCCAGTGATCCTCAGGAAGAAGAAGTAAACGTCTCCGTGACGACTCAAACTCAACAACTCACATCCTGTCTCAACCAATCATGGCGATCTTTGGGAGCAGCAGTGATACCACTTCTGCCTTTCTTCCGCTAGGTACCCGGAGAGGCCGGAGATTTTGCATCGGCAAAGAGAGATGGTCATCAAGTGTATTGAGTCAGACTGAAAACCCAGTTTTCCCGTTTAAAGCGCGAACACACAAAATATCCGGCCTCTCCGGGTACGTAGCGGAAGAAAGGCAGAAGTGGTATCACTGCTGCTCCCAAAGATCGCCGTGATTGTTTGAGACAGGATGTGAGTTTCTGAGTTTGAGTCGTCACGGAGACGTTTACTTCTTCTTCCTGAGGATCATTGGCGTGTTTTGGACTTAGTCATATAGAGTATTTTCACACTGACGCAAACCAAACCTAACCTCGCACAGAAAAGCGACGGCTCGCGGGAACAAGGAACAGGTTGGCTGGTCACAAAGCTTACTCATTTCGTTGGCGGTTGTTTCGAGGAAGGACAAATGGCCCTGCTTCGACAGGAAGGCAGGGAAATGAGTTTTGCCAGGATTTCCTAAGAAGACAATAAGAGATTTCCGCGTACGACAGAGAAAGCCCTGTGTCCTGTATTGATTTCTAGATTTTGGGTAGAGTAAGCTTCAAAGCGCAACAAGACCAAAGGTTTCGATGGGATCCCAAAAATTTAATATTTGACCAGACAACTACGTCTTCTCTACGCCAGATCCAGTCTTCGCCAGGCTAATCATCTGAGAAAATTAATTTCAGATATACCTGTATAAGCCATATTTATTTTGACGATGCTGATCGAAACTTCCTGCTTTACTTCTGCCGAATTTCCGTTTTCGGCGGAATTCCGAGCGAACTACTTGTCCAGCCAAAAAAAGATAGTTCAGAAACGAATTCAGCGCATCTCCTTATCCCTATGAAGAACGTCTAATCAACTTCAAATAAAACTTTAACTTATAAAAAAAATCCGGTTTCAACCGGATTCCGGACGAACTATATGTCCGGGTAAAAAATGATTGTCATATACAGATTCAGCGTATCTTCTCACCCTTAAATCTATCATCTAATCAACTTCAAATACAAATTTTACTTTTAACAAATTTTCTGGTTTCGGACGGATTCCGGGCGAACTACTTGTCCGGCGAGAAAATGATTTTGACCATCGTGTTCAGCATGTCTTCTTACCCCTAACTCGAACATCTAATCAACTTCAAATAAAACTTTTGCTTCTAACAAATTTTCCGGTTTCGGCCGGATTCCGGGCTAACTACTAGTTCGTCGAGAAAATGGTTTTCACCATCGTGTTCAGCATGTCTTCTTACCCCTAAATCGAACATGTAATCAACTTCAAATAAAACTTTTGCTTTGAACAAATTTTCCGGTTTCGGCCGGATTCCGGGCTAACTACTTGTCCGGTCAAAAAATGGTTTTCACCATCGTGTTCAGCATGTCTTCCCACCTCTAAATCAATCATCTAATCAACTTCAAATAAAACTTTTACTTTTAACAAACTTTCCGGTTTTGGCCGGATTCCGGCCGAACTACTTGTCCGACGAGAAAATAACTTTCATATTCGGATTCAGCGTGTCTCCTTACCCCTAAATCAACTATCTAAATAGCTTTTAAAAAATATTTTTCTTGCCCCTTAATTTGAAACCCCTCCCCCACCCTCAAATATATGGCTACACAGCCCATCTTCGAACTTGACTTGTACTTTGACCCAAAGGATCCTCCCACCAAGTTTCATCAAAATATCTCAATCCCTTCGAGAGTTATCGTGCTTACAGACGGACAGACGGACGGACAGACGGACAACTTTTGCGATGTCATAGGTATCCGTCACTAACGTTTTGGGATCCCAAAAAGCACATTTACCGAAGGGTTACTTACTCCCAAAATGAACATTCCTTCAGCCCAAGCTGACTGCGAACCATATTTGACAGTGCAAAACAGATTCTGTTCAGTTCATTTTCCAGTTTGAGCGGCTTGAGCCTGAAGAGGACCCTTGCCAAGAAGGGCCGAAATATAGCTCTAATAAAATTCAGCTGACGTATCCGTTTTGCACTGTCAAATACAACTAACAAATTGGTTGTATAGTATGTGCCCAGCGCTCACGGTGCCCAAAGATGCTTACTCTTTTACTCTTACAGACATTTACTCTTATTTCGTACTCTTTAATCGCAAGAGAAAAGACAAGAAACGGAATGTAGTATATGGCAATTGGCAATCGGCTTACGGGGCCAAGCTTGTCCAGTCTTTCGGCAGTGATGGTCTGTGAAACAAACAACCAAGGTTCGAACACGCCTGCTTCCTCTATGTGCTTACATAAGCGTATCATAACTTGGGCTTTATTACTGTTTTGAATCAAACAGCTACACCGGATCGAAGATATTTACTCATCAGTGCTCATGCCCGGTGTAAACAGCTGAGAGCCCGAGGGCACACGATCGCAGAAGCTCTTTGGCGCGCACAAACCGGGTTGAATTCCTAATAGTTTACTGAACAGATCCGACGAAAATGGAAACTTAACTCGCAGATCGGAAAAGGATACTACTGCGCAACCCCATATTAATCGTTACTATTGACAAGGGCAAAAAATTTGTTGTTCTTGTCACTCGCAACTAGCATGATCTGTCGGCGATTGTTTTATTCTGCCCGTTTAAGGTATTCTTAAATTCCGCTAAATGACATGCAGCATTGAGATACCCCGTGTTGCCTTCAAAGGCAACGGGGGGATACTATATATGAGGATATATATGAGGATACTATATTATATAGAACCGAGCGGCCAGCGAGGCGCCAGACGCGTTTACATATATAAACCGTTCTAGGGACAATTCATAGTGTAACAGGCCGCTTTGAAGGCAACAAGGGGTATCTCCCTGGATGATAAGAATAAGCTGCAGCATTACAATAAGTAAATGGATGACTTGGAACGGATTTTTTTTTTATTTGGTCCCAACGATGTCAGGTACGGTACCCCCTCCAACTTTGCCCATCAAGGTCGAACCCGACCCAGACTCCAAAATGGCACGCCTACGGCACATGAACTTTGCAGTCCGAGTTTCATCCCAATCGCTCCGGCCAGAGGCGAACTTGTGCCTAGGCAACCCCGGAGGGGGACCCGGCCATCGGCCAAAGCGGTATTTATAAAAATTATGATGTGTAAACAAGTATAGTTTGTACTTGTCTATTCCATTTCCAACTCTGCCTGTTTATTTTCTAAAGTCTATGTACGGCAAATAAAATGATAAACCCCCTGACTCTGTTGGCTGCCTATGAACCCTGGACCTCTATGTCCGGACGTAGCTCCTGCCGTTTGGTCCCTACACGTGTCACAGAATTTCTGAGACCCCCAGAGACATTACTATATAGTACTTGGGCCGAAGGCCGAAGCTGCAAAGAAAACGAGATGCATGTATGAAATATTTTATTCAACCTGACCAAAAAGGTGTCCTTCAGCGCCATTCTGGGCAATGGAATAACGTAACCCTAGTAAATGGGGGACGGAGGTCACCCTACTAAAGGATAGCCAAGTAGAAGCCCTTGTAAGCAAAGTTATGAACAGCCTATTATGGATCTTTTATATTGGTTCCTCCTACTTTCGCAACGCGACCCAGGTACAGAGGCCGATGAATGAAAGAACGTGGTACAACACACTACTTCTCTGGCGGCCTTGATTTCAAATGTATTTCCAACACGCGTTTTTGTTCCCTGGTGCGAACCCTACTGTACAAATCGGATTGCGTATGCCCTTACTCGCTACCATACTCGATATTCTTAGTTGAGTTTCAAACCGGACTCAGGGCAGTCGTGGACAGGAATCCCTGCCCAGTACCTTCGCCAATTCCCTATGAAAGAGTTGGGAGTTTTTCACTTGATGATGAAAGTGCAGAAAATCCTGATAGAAAAACTTGATCGTATGTCAGCAGAGGCGTCACTACTGGGGGGGAGGGGGGACATCCCCCCCCATGTTGTCGGCCAGTCGGTAAGAAATAGTCTTCGCGCCGCGATTTTTAGTGAAACAGTCGATTTTTTCGTAGAAAAAGTAGTTTTTTCTTAAAAACAATCATAAACAGTCGGTTTTTCGTAAAAATAGTCGATTTTTTCTTAAAAATAGTCGTTTTTCTTAAATCAGCCGAATTTTCGTCAACACAGTCGTTTTTCTCAATAATAGTCGTTTTAATCCGCACAAATAGTCGGTAAAAATGACCAGCCAGTCGGTAAATCCCTTGTCCTCCCCGCCAAACATTTTGGCTAGTAACGCCTCTGTATGTCAGCCCCTTCAATGGGAACACAGTCCAAGTCCGTTTAGAAAGGTTCCGGGAAACCCAAAATGTCAGTCCACAGCCGAGTCTAGTCTTGTCATCCGTCTAGGTTATTATAATATCCCAAAGCTCTCGGTCACGGCTCTAAAAAATATGTATCATTGGGTCATAGAAGACCGCGCTAAACAGACATGTCTGCTTATTTTATTCGAGCAATATTTCGGCCCTTCATGGCAAGGGCCGGCTTTAGGCTAGAGATAGTTAGGTTGAAGGGGTATTTATGTATCATTGGCTTACCTGTGCAGGAGAAGACTGCCCTCCAGGCTGGTGTAAGGACCCGGTCTGACTAACATAGCCACCGCCCTGTTGGTGGCCAGAAGATGGTTGGTGGTAAGAGGTGGTCAGTGGAATAGCTGACTCTTGGCCTTTGTTCAAAACGTGGCTTCCAGCTTCCAGGACTCGCGAACCTTGGGGAAAAAACACGAATATAAGAAAAGAAGGTTGAGTTCAAACCCAGGGTTGGTCACCAAAAGTAACTTCGTACACCCTGGAAAGTAACCCAAAAGTATCTCAAAGTAACCCAATGTAACCTAATGTAACCCAAAGTAACTCAATGTAACCCAAAGTAACCCAATGTAACCTAATGTAACCCAAAGTAACCCAATGTAACCCAAAGTAACCCACATTATCCCAAAGTATCTCTAAGTTTCCGTGAATTTCAATTGTTTCGTGAAGGAATTTCGCAATTGCAATCGGCGCCTCGTCTCGTCTGACGAAAAGTTTGAAACGTCACCACGCAAGTCTTGCGCACGAGGGGTTGCTTTGGGTTACATTGGGTTACTTTGGGTTACATTGGGTTACTTTGGGTTACTTTGGGATACTTTGAGATACTTGGGTTACTTTGGGATACTTCTGAGACAATTGCAAGCGTGATGTACGCCATTTGTGCGCAAGACTCGTGACCCAATGTAACCCAAAGTAACCCAATGTAACCCAAAGTAACCCAATGTAACCCAAAGTAACCCTGAGTAACCCAAAGTATCCTGAAGTAAGCAAGTAACTCGTACACCCTGGTTCTTGGTGACCAACCCTGGGTTCAAACTAGCCTGACGAACTTAACATCACTACGAGTCCGTAAAACGTGAGACTCGTCGTCGAATCGCATCCCGGTGATGAGCAAAAGGGTCAGGAACTTGCGAGCAGTAACGTGAAGGAAGTGAACGTGTGCGCTTTCACTGTGTATGGCACTTACATGGAAGGGTTGAAGGAGGCGGGTGGGTCAGGTGGGTGGTAAGAGACGTTAGTTTCAACCAGAAACAGCTGGTATAGCCTTTATCATGGATTCGCTGTTCGAAAAAGAATCCAATCCAAATATTAATCCGCAACGCGCAGGAATCAATGGAAAATCATCCCGGTTGTATAACTTTCCAATACCACTTCCCACTCGCTTCACTTACTACACAAATCAGTGGCAAAAACAAACGGAGCACCCAAACCGCAGAGGAAAGTAAAGTGTGTGTTAAGCCTAAGTTTTGTAAGAATGGTTCGCGCATACGTTAGCAGGACTTCCGAGAACTGGATTCGCCCTTTAGTAAGAAGGTTGTGCGGTTTGCAAGAATCCGCCAAAACCACTGGGAAACCGAAATCATTCGCCTACGACGGTTAGTCCTTTTCTACCAACCCCTCTATTTATTACTTCCAAGACTGATAAGGGTAAGACAATTATCTGCTTTTGCCACTCGGCACCACGAGGAACATCGATTTGAATCCCGCGCGCTCTTTGTTTCAAAACTGGGCAGAATCAATACTTCTCCGCCGTAACGCGGTCGCAGATTTTGCTCTACTGGCCTCGGAACCGAAGAGATTTCTCACTTACAGAAAAAGAACAAGGTTCCTTTTGCTTGTGTACGAGAAGGTAAAGAGGCTCGGGTACTACAGCAGGGTTTATTTATCTGGGCATTGCCCAGAAATACCTACCCAATAAGACGAGGAATCGGATAGAAATAGAAATTTTGAGATGGATTGAAATAGTCAAATATTGGAAAACGTTCAAACTGAACCTTTGCCTTCCCGAAAAAAGATTAGGTTCGTGGCCATACGAATGACAGCAAATTACTTTTATCATCAGCTTTCGGAACTTGAAATGTTACTAAAGGAAACAACATGAAATCCTCTAAAAAGGCTAGCTTTATTTTCCAATAACCAGACCTGCTCCAAACGGGTCTAGGCGAAAACCCCCCCGGCGAAAACCCCCCCGGTTAAAACCCCCCCGTTACCAAAACCCCCCGGACCAAAACCCCCCCGACCAAAACCCCCCCGGTACCAAAACCCCCCCGCATAAAAAAAGACGGGTATGTAAGAGTAGAGTAACTGGTAGGTAGAGAGAAAGAGAAGAATATAAACCCCCCGGTATCCCCCCGGCGACCCCCCCCCCGAATCCTTAGACACTCACACATATTAAGACTGGGATTTACTGGGCAACAAAACGAACAACCATGTGATCGTTTTACCATTGACAAGCACGAGTAAGGTGAAGAGCTGGTAAAATATTTCTGGGACTATCTTGAAAGTGCTATCACAAAACGAGCTCAACCTTTCCCTTGACCCAAAGGATCCTCCCATCAAGTCTCATAAAAATATTCATTCCCGTCGAGAGTTATCCTGCTCACAGACGGATAGCAGGATAACTTTTGCGGTGTCATAGGTATCCCTCCGCTTATTGCCCATCTTCGAGTTTCTGGTATGAATCAGGGATAACTAAGCGCAATCAGGCAAGGGGGGCTTCACACTGCACCAATGGGTGGCAACGTAACTGCAGCTTCCTCGCCAAGAAGGGTGAGGCATTGGGAAAGGATTTGTTGGGGGGATCGTTACACAGAGCGGAACTGGCTTTGATTTGATCATTCACATTTAACATCTCACTGACAACAGCTTCAGTTGAATGCGGGTGTTGGTGACTTCAGCAATTAGTCTGTCACCATCAACCTTCACCTTCGCCTTACACTCCCTTTGTTTATCATTGTTCTGATACCCACTGGACTTCAGACATTCTTGTAGAGTCAAGTTTGCGAAAGAAGTTTATTCTACTCTTACTCTCTACCTACCAGTTACTCTACTCTTGCATACCCGTCTTTTTTATGCGAGGGGGTTTTGGTACCGGGGGGGGGTTTGGTCGGGGGGGGTTTTGGTACCGGGGGGGGGGGGGGGTTGGTCCGGGGGGGTTTGGTTACGGGGGGGTTTTAGCCGGGGGGGGTTTGGCGGGGGGGTTTTCGCCGGGGGGGGGTTTAGCCGGAACCCGCTCCAAACAACTAAGAGCAACTAGCAAGGCAACATTATCTCACTAGGGTTTGGAGCTCGAGTTCTAAAACGGGTACGGATACTTGAAAATCATTAGGCTGTTCTCATTCCACATCCCCCCCTTCTCCCACAAAAACCAAGGTTCTCTTTAGTCCATACAACAAAATAACGGATCCCGCAAAGCATGAACAAGATTTAGGTCTCCTGATGAACGACCGTCCAGTCGTCTGATGCTCTGGGAAAATAATTCAACGCCTCGATTTTATTGGCAGAAGGGACGCGCTTATTCACTGAGGTGAAGTGTAACAGTTCCAAAGGGCTTTTCAAACACGACTCGGCGATTCCGCGACATTGACAGTGAAAGCCGGGAGAAACAAAACTGTGGCATCACTGTGTTTGGATAGTTTCCTAACCAGAGCATAAAGCGAAGACAGATAACTTGAACTCCACAGATGAGCTAGTTCAGAAGGGAAATGTAAGGGATTTCAGGAAATTTTATCTAATTAGCTAAGATCGGTATTGGATCCGGCTGCTCCCGGGTTAGACCGAAATGCCCACCTGATACGGATTAATAAACGGACATGCGAATGCGGAATCCGAAAATAAGCCAGAATTCGTGTCTTTCGCTGGAATCAAATGCGTTTCAGGCCGGATTATCCATAGGCTACATTCAGTTTAGGAAATTGCCGAGTAAATTGCCAGAGGCTCCGTAAAATCGAGTAGGCTCCGATCACTTTGGTAAAATTCTTCCCTTTTGACAGGAAGCTAAGGCGTCTTTTCCCGCGGCTGAAAGTCAACAGCAGGCCGTTTACTCGGAAAGTCGGGAATCCCCGATTATTATATAATCGATTATTTCTAGCTTACCCACTGCTAGAAACCATTCAGAAGAGAGCCCTGGAGATTATCTACTGTTAAGGCAAAGTGCTTTAGGGAATTCTCCTCAAACCTTTCCTCCCAACTCCCTTCTTTGTAGCCTCCTAAGTTCGGGAATAACCTGCGTTCTAACCCATGTTTTCACTATCTATTTCCTGCCACATATTGCCATTCAAAACCTCGATTACTCCGATCTTGTAGTATTCTCGTGCATGTGACTGTGCTGCTTGCCATATTTTGTGCTTGTTGCTTTGCTTATATAACTTTGTTGTAGGTCGGTTGGCTTGAATAAAGAATCATCTTGAAATCAATACATGGTGTCAGAAGTGGGATATGGACAACCTACTTCCATATCCATCGTTCAACTGGGAATCGGCCAGTCTACAAGCATGGACGAAATTTGAACAGCATGTTACTCTCATATTCAGTGGACCATTGAGTGGAAAGACAGCCAAACAACAATGTGCATACCTCCTGTTGTGGCTAGGAGAAAAAGGACGAGATGTCTTTAGTACTTGGACACTAACTACAGAGGAAAAAGACAAGCTTGATGTATATCTCCAGAAATTCAAGGAGCATATTGCCCCTGAGAACAATCCGATATTTGCCCGTTATAAGTTTCATAAGCGTGACCAGTTAGAGCATGAATCAGTTGAACATTATATCACAGCCCTCAAGGTGCTGGTCAAAGACTGTGAGTTTACGGGTGACTTCGAAAAGGAGATGGTGAGAGACCGATTGATATGTGGACTGAAACTACACAGAATTCGAGAAAAATTGCTGTCTCAGGGTGGAACCCTTACTCTTGACAGGGCAGTGACAATTGCAAGAGCTTTTGAGACAACTCAAGAACAGCTCATGTCCATGTCAGCCACGTCCATGCTGCCTATAACAAGGGAACCTACCGTGAAACAAGAAGTGGACTTTGTGAAGAAACAGAGGAAGTTTGACCAACCCACAACAAGTAAGAAGTGTTACTTCTGCGGTGGGGCATATGACCCAAGTCACAAATGTCCAGCAAGAGGCAAGTCATGTTCAAAGTGCGGAAAGACAAACCATTTTGCTCGTGTCTGTCGTAGCAAACCAGTAGACACAATCGATGTGACAGAAGTTTATGGAAATCAAGAAGAAGAAATTTATATAGATACATTATTCATTGGATCTGTAGCTGAGAAAGCAAGCCAACCGACTGTGGCCATCAAACTGAACAATTCAGCATGGGAGACTCGATTCAAAATCGACACGGGAGCCGAAGCAAACGTCATCCCGAAATCGGTCTACGAGAGGCTTAAGCCTAGACCAGAACTAAACAAGACGAGTCAGATCCTTGTAGCTTATGGAGGAACCCACATTCCAGTTGCTGGAGTTTGCTCCTTGAATTGCAGACAGAATGGAAATGCCAACAGAAAGTACAGTTTCTTTGTAGTGGAAACACAATCGAACCCAATATTAGGGTACCAAGCATGCACAGAGATGGGACTGGTGAAAGTTGCTGCATCTATTTCTGCTTTGTCTACCAAGCACAGTAACCAGAAGACACAAATTCAAGAAGAGTTCGCTGACGTTTTCACTGGAATTGGTAAACTCCCAGGAGAAGTGAACATCCATGTCAAAGAAAATGCAATCCCATCTGTTAATCCTGTCCGCAGAATACCGTTTTCCCTACACGAGAGAGTAAAAAGCGAACTTGACCGCCTTGAAGGTCTAGGCATCATTGAAAAAGTGACAACCCCTACTGAGTGGGTTAATTCTATTGTGGCAGTGGAGAAGTCAGATGGATCGCTGCGATTATGTTTGGACCCAAGAGAGCTTAACAAAGCAGTTCAAAGGCCCCACTACCCAATGCCAACCTTTGAAGATATTGCAGCTAGAACCCATGGCCACAATAAGTTCTCGAAACTGGATGCAAGGTCCGGATATTGGATGTTGGCATTAAACAAGGAGTCGTCCCTTGTCACAACTTTCAACACTCCATTTGGCAGATACAAATACAAAAGAATGCCATTTGGGATAATATGTGCACAAGACGAGTTCCAACGAAAGATGGAAGAGACCTTCGGCGACTTGAAAGGTATGGGTGTCATAGTTGATGATATTCTCGTATCTGGAAAAGATGAGGAGCACGATGAAAATCTGAAGGAAGTCCTGCAAAAGGCCAGAGAAGTTGGAGTCAAGTTTAATTTGGAAAAATGCATCTTCGGATCAACAAGCGTACCATACTTTGGCCACCTGATTACTGCAGATGGCATTAAACCAGACCCCTCGAAAGTTCAAGCTATAAGAGAGATGCCAGAGCCATCAAACAAAGATGAACTAGCAACGTTTCTTGGAATGACGAATTTCCTGTCCAAATACATTCCGAACTTGTCAGCTCTGAACTATCCACTCCGAGAGTTAGGAAAACAAAAGGACTTTGAGTGGACCAGTGAGCACACTGCAGCAATGGAGAAGATCAAAACTTCGATTTGTAGCAACCTTGCAACTTTTGATACGAAAGCAAAATCTGTTCAGCTGAAAACTGATGCTTCCAAGCACGGCCTCGGTGCAGAACTAGGTGTTGGTGGAAAAATTGTTGCTTTCGGATCAAGAGCTCTTACACCGACAGAACAACATTACTCCCAGATTGAAAAAGAATTATACGCTGTTCTTTATGGCTGTAGAAAGTTTCACCAGTTTGTCTATGGGAGGAGAATCATTGCACATACAGATCACAAGCCGTTAGAGGCTATATTATCCAAGCCTCTGTGCCAAGCCCCTCCAAGGCTCCAAAGAATGATGTTACAGTTGCAGCCATACGACATTACGGTTCAGTATGTTAAAGGAAAGGACTTACCTGTTGCCGACACACTCTCAAGACTGCATCCACCCCACGTCGACGAAGAATGTTCACTGGATATTGAATTTCATGTCCACTCTGTTGTGAAAAGCATTCCAGTCAGCGACAAGAAGATGGGGATAATCTGCGAAGAA
This sequence comes from Branchinecta lindahli, assembly GCA_023053555.1. Classification (NCBI taxonomy): domain Eukaryota; kingdom Metazoa; phylum Arthropoda; class Branchiopoda; order Anostraca; family Branchinectidae; genus Branchinecta; species Branchinecta lindahli. Next base: position 9,123,543 of record JAKZAO010000003.1, read on the forward strand.
AATCGGAAAGACCCAGTTATGATAGAACTGATCTCAGTCATAAAAAAAGGGTGGCCGATTCACAGGCACCAGTGTTCTGCTGATATACAGCCTTACTGGAACGTTAGAGATGAATTGTCGAGCATCAATGGCATCATCTTGAAAGGAAGCAGAGTCGTCATCCCAGAAGCCTTGCGAAAGGAAATACTGCAGCAGTTGCATGTATCACATCTAGGGATGGAGAAAACCAAGCAAAGAGCAAGAAGTGCTGTTTACTGGCCAAGAATGAACTCAGCTATTGAAGATTTGATCCGGAGCTGCGAAACTTGTGGAAAGTTTTCAAGAGATAACCAGAAGGAACCACTGATAACCACTCCAATCCCAAAGTATCCTTGGGAATATTTGGGTCTCGATTTTTGCAAGGTGAAAGGTAGAGACTATCTGATAACAAGTGACTACTACAGTCGTTTCATAGAAATTGATCGAGTCAGTCCTGCGACATCTGCCGAAACAATAAAGAAGCTCAAGGCTCATTTCGCCAGATACGGTATCCCAGAGAAAATACGGTCTGACAATGGACCCCAATTTACATCAGATGAATTTCAGACCTTCTTAAAGAAATGGGATATTCAACATGTGACTTCAAGCCCAAATTTTCCCCAGTCCAATGGCCATGCAGAGAAAGCCGTGGATATAGCCGGCAAGATAATGCTGAAAGCTATCGAGTCCAATACAGACCCTTACCTTGGTCTCTTAGAATATCGGAACACACCGATAGATGGAAATACATCCCCTGCACAGCTTCTTATGAGTAGAAGTTTAAGGTCCGTCCTTCCCTGCACACGGCAGCAATTGCAGCCAAAGACAGTCCAGAAAACAAAGTACTGCGCTGCCAGAACCCGACGCCAAGAAAAACAGAAACAGAATTACGACAAAGACTCTAAGGACCTAACGGAGTTGAAAGACAACCAGCCCATCTGGGTCAAATTATCGAAGGATTCTGCAGGATGGACAAAAGGCATTGTGATGTCTTGTGTTGCCCCAAGATCCTACCTTATCCAGGCTGAAAACGGGGGAGTCTATCGAAGGAATCGAGTCCATTTGAAAACCCGGTCCACGTCTGTAGACTATCCCCAACAGTCTCTAGTAACCACAGGTGGTGAGGACCTGCCCCCAGAAATTCAACCCGCTTCGCCCCAACTCTCTTCTCCCAGAGTTGCTGTTCCTAAGACTCCAGAAAACACAGAAGGTACTGGGCAAAACTTCCAAGATAGCCCGTACAGAACCCCAAGAGCTCCAACACCTCCTCCCCAAGTGGACAGGAATGCTGGAAATGGAGAAGGCCCCTCACGTCCTTATGTGACAAGAACTGGCAGAGTGGTGAAGCCAAGGAAAATAATGGACGTTTAAGTTTACAGTGTCTGACCCAGGTCTGACCTGTTCGTGTGAAAGTGTACGTTTTTGTTAAAGTTAATTGAAGAAGTATTTTTGTTTGAGTTATGGCATTAGCGGGTCACAAATGTCATCATGTGCGAAAGAAAGGAGATGTAGTATTCTCGTGCATGTGACTGTGCTGCTTGCCATATTTTGTGCTTGTTGCTTTGCTTATATAACTTTGTTGTAGGTCGGTTGGCTTGAATAAAGAATCATCTTGAAATCAATACAGATCTCAAGCACACACAACGACCAGGAGATATAGAAAGGTCATTTCATGACCACTGCCTTGTTACGTTACGTATATCTGGCAAAAACGACAAGCTTCATGCTGTGAAAGTTCGTTCTGTAGCAGCAAGCAGCAGGCTTTTTTGGAAATAATAGATAAAAATAAAACAAAGCATCAAAGGCTTACAGGACAAGCCATCTGGGCGATATTCAATTCAATCTATATTTGACAGTGCAAAACGGATAAGTCAGCTGAAATTTATTGGAGCTATATTTCGGCCCTTCTTATCAAGGGTCCTCTTCAGGCTCAAAGCCGCTCGAGATGGAAAAAATAAACTTGTGAAACTTGGTTTTCAGAAAGTTTTGTTTTTGGCACTTGTGAAAACCAAGTTTCACAAGTTTCGTTTTTCAATCTTGATCCAGTACAAAAAAAACAAGGGGCTACCCACTCCCCGGCACCTGCTGTACACCCTTTCCCGGCACCAACCGGAATAGGCGGTGCCGACAATAAGTTGGACGATTCATCTTTCAAATGCTTCCAACAATGCTTATTTTGATGTTTTAACACGTGACAACCGGTGCCGACAGGATTCAGCCGGTGCCGGCACCGACCGGGCATCGCGGCACCGGGTACTTGCTGTACACTAAAATCGAGAGTGGACAACCCCTCGACAAGAACCAGCTCAATTTACTTAAAATGATCCGGCTTAGAGAGAAGTTCATTATAGGTTCCAGAACAAGAAGATGATTGACCCAGCGACCATTCTATAAACAGCATTTCCTACCTGAGTTTGTATGTTGAAGTAGCCCCGTCCCTGCAGGTAGTCTGTAAACTCCATGGCTGGGTAGGCCAATCTGCTGCTGTCCAAGACTTCCAATGATGGAGGCCCGCTGTGTGTAGTGCGAATTGGGAGCAGCGTTGCCACTTTCATTTCTTAAGCTCAAAGATTCTTCTCCTCGTCGAATCATTGTGAGAAATTTTCTTCACTACTGCAAAAAAAAGCAAAATGAGAAGTGTGATCCAAATTCTACTTTGCCCATCTCTAGGTAGGCCCAAATGAACATCCTGGTTCAGTACCCTAGGCTAAACACCGGCGCTTAACACAATGTCGTAGTCTACTGTTCATTTTCTTGGCACAGATTACTTTTAAGATGAGAGAACGTCAAGACCTGAACTGAACGTATAACTTCGTTACTCTTTACTTCTGTATCTGTCTGGTTCGTTTGCAGAATAAAAGCCTTTCATTTGATTATTCCCATACACACAGTTTTTCGACCCCTATATCAACACTGACACACTTTCAAAACACGGGCAAGAAATATTGATTTAATTAAGGTCGGGCTTCACTACCCAGACGCCCCAGAATCTGGGGTCCGGATTATGTGAAGACGGTCCCAAACAGAAATCAAATCAAATGTCTTTTCAACAGTCCACTTTTGGGTACTGGGCCTCAGCACAATAATTTCTCCAAGTCAAATTAAAACTACTTTCTATTCCCGTTTCTTATCACCCAGAATCCGGGAATCTGGTAGAAATTTTTTACCAGATTCCCGGACGCGTCCGGGGTGTTTTCAGACCGTTTCAGACTTGTCTTCACTACCCATACCGATATCGAAGAAAACGGAACCCAGAATCCGGGCGAAAAATCTGGGTAGTGAAGCCCAACCTTTAGGAGTTTTTCTTCCGACTTGTCATTAGTTTCCTGTAAAGATTTCGCTTGAGATATTTCTTTACGTTCGTTAGGCTACATCATGAAAATATCCTGTTCCGTCACATTACAGCAACATTGCATCTTAGAGAACTTTACAAGTGATGGGAAGCAACATTACAAAAACTTATTCTAATCAGAAAAAAACGTAGGCTATTCTATAGGCAGAAAAAGTGGTTAATAAAGCATAGCTTTTCGAATCCGTTCCGAGGCTAAGAAAACGTAACAGTCTGAGATAGTCTGAGGTGGTTCAATTAATGATGCTCCTTAGGTAACAATTTTTCTTTGGTAATTAACTTTTTTTTCAAGTTTTCACCTTTTCACAGTCAGTTCACAATACCACCCCACCTTCTAAAGATTCGCGTGTTCTAACCAGAGGCGTTACTAGCTAAAATCCAGGGTTGGTCACCAAAAGTAACTTAATGTAACCTAATGTAACCCAAAGTAACCCAATGTAACATAAAGTAACCCAAAGTATCCCAAAGTAACCCACATTATCCCAAAGTATCTCCAAGTTTCCGTGAATTTCAACTGTTTCGTGAAGGAATTTCGTATCAGTTTCGAGATATTGCAATCGGCGCCTCGTCTCGTCTGACGAAAAGTTTGAAACGTCACCACGCAAGTCTTGCGCACGAGGGGTTACTTTGGGTTACATTGGGTTACTTTGGGTGACTTTGGGTTACATTGGGTTACATTGGGTTACTTTGGGATACTTTGAGATACTTGGGTTACTTTGGGATACTTTTGAGACAATTGCAAGCGTGATGTACGCCATTTGTACGCAAGACTCGTGACCCAATGTAACCCAAAGTAACCCAATGTAACCCTGAGTAACCCAAAGTATCCTGAAGTAAGCAAGTAACTCGTACACCCTGGTTCTTGGTGACCAACCCTGGGCTAAAATGTTCGGGGGGGGGGGGGGCAAGGCAACCGACTGGCTTGTCTTTTTTACCGGCTGTTTTTGCAAAAAATCGGCTGTTTTAACGAAAAATCTACTGATTCAAAGAAAAACGGACTGTTTTATCAGAATAAATCGAATGTTTAATCAGAATAATAGGACTATTTTTACGAAAAACCTACTGTTTTGAAGAAAAATCGACTACTTTTACGAAAAATCGCGCCACTTCGCGCCAACTCGGCTATTTTTTTCCCAACTAACCGACCACATTGGGGGGGCGTCCCCCTCTCTCCCCCATACGTGACGCCACTGGTTCTAACAAAGTGTCTCTTAGCTCTTACATAGCAACCAACTTCGAGCAAGAACAAAATAAAAATCGAACATAATTGCAAGAATCATGGATTTTACCGTGCTATTTATTCAATGATGACTCATTATGCTCATGGAAGGAAATTTGAGAATCCCGGCATTGCCTAACATCATTTAGGAAGTGCATGTATGTGCCATTTTTCAGTGTGTATGCACTTTTGTGGGAACGAAAAGGTTAATTGTATCACAACAGGCTGTACAGAGAGGGGCTAATTGATCCAGAAGACAACTAGTTTTACACCCTTTTTATCTCCAGTATCCTTCTGCTGGGGAAAATTAATAAATTTTCCGAAGCATCCCAGAAATGACAAAATGTGATTCCGGCTTTGTTTTCAAGCTCACCAAAACCCTCCTTAGGGCTTTGCACCTTCCCAGTCTACCACAAATCCCTGGTTTTGAGTAGGTTATACCAAATGTTGGGTAGGCTATAACTAAATTTTGGTAAAAAATATTTGATTTGCTACGACAAAAAAACAAGATCTCTAAAGCTTTCGTACTTTGCCTTGAGACCACAGGACAAAGATTTACAAGTGCTTGAGGCTTTATGCAAACTTCTATGCTCTTGGGGGGCCTCACCCAGTCCACCATCCTCACCCAGTCCACCATATACCCCTGATTTTTGTAGGCTAAATGATGGCTAAAACGGATCTGTCAGCTACGATGCTTTGGCAGCAATATTTCGGCCCTTCCTGACAAGGGTCCTCGTTAGGCTGTTGAACGTCTGGGACAATGTCGGGGACTGGAAGAAACAAACCTGCAATCCTGAATCATTGCAGGTTTGTTTCTTTAAATGTCGGGGACTAGAAGAAACCAACCTTCAATCCTGAATCCTAGCAGGTTAGTTTCTTTCAGTCCCAACATTGTCCCTGACAGTGACGGTATCCTATGCCTGTCTTATTCTTCCTTGAACACTTACCGTAACTGAATTTTATACCACCACCTTTTTTTTGCTAGTCAAATTATCAATAAGGAACCTGTAAGGAACTTATTGTAGGCGTAATACAGTACAATTCTACTGTGGGCTAACTTATTACTGTAAATTCCTTATTCATTTTTCCAATTGGACTAGCAAAAAAAAAGGTGGTGGTATAAAATTCAGTTAAGTGTTCAAAGAAGAATAGGACAGGCATAACCTACTTACAATACATCTACAGTAGAGGTATGCTTATGTGAACAGTTACTTTAATGTGAACACTACAGTTTTGGGCTGAATGGTAGACTGAAGATCCAAAATACCTGTACAGGTGTTTTCAGCTGCACTTCTTACCTACTTTGGCTAACTGGTAGTTAGCTTTAGACACAGCAGGTGCATGAAAATGGCAAAGTCCGAAGTCAACAAACGTTCACATAATAAGCTTACCTCTACTGTACGGTAGGCTAGCCTTACCCCACCAAAATAAAGTTCTTACCCCACCAAAATAAAGTTATTTCAGTTTCTCTAGCCTAACACAAATTTTCATCAACAGCTCAAAGCAACTATAATCCTATCATAACTCTTAGTCTGAAGCTTCAACTACCTCTCCGCAATAAAATTCATTCAGTTTTTCTAACACAGTTTTCACCCAAAAAACGCCATTTTGAACCACATCACAAAACTTCAGATCAAAAGCTGAGCTAACGGGAGAGTCGGAGGCGCGGAGCCGAGAACTCGTCCTTTCTTGGCGCAACTCGCAGCGCCGCCGTGGTTAGCACTCGAGTCGGTGGGAGGCGCAGTGGGAGAACGATGACGCATTGTACCATGCGCCGCATGCGCGTGGGAATTATCATCCAAAAAGGACATGAAGATAGAGGTAGACGATTCAAAAGGTTATCAACAAATTAGTCTGTCACAGTTCTTCATACTTCGAGTAAATAACATACTACAATACGTTACCCTAGATACCTGGATGTCGCTGACCAAAATCAATTCTATCTTCCTAACTTAAAAAATTATTACTAATCCCATGATAACAAGCGCAAAGGAGCAGTAGCTCAATATGACACTAAAACCCCTTGGTTCACACTGCCGCAATTTCGCGCAAAATTCTGCGTCATGTGACATACGACACATCGTGCGACAAGCAACGCAGAACTTGGCGTTTTGTCGCAGTGTCGGGGCTTACTGGAAAGCAAGTCTGGAAAGGAGTATTCTCGCTGTTCCCCGAGGACTCCACTTGAGGAGTCCCCGCGGACGGGGAATGCTCCGGTTATCATCACCATCATCAAAAGGACTCCCTTTTAGATTCGGAAGGGAATCAATTTTTGCTGGTGTTGGTGCAATGAAAAACTATTTAAAAACAATCAGAATAAACAAAACCAAAAATAAAGTGGATCCAGACTAATTTCGTCAACTGCATATTTATTCTTCGAATAAATCCATTTTAGAAGCATTCCTCGTGTTCTCGCTGTTTTCTGTAAGCGGAGTCCGCGTGGAGTGACTCCTTGTATTCACGCCGTTCCCTTTGATTCCCCGAGGAGTCCTCGGGGAACGGCGAGAATACGCCTCAAGTCCGGTCTTCATCTCCCGGAACTTCCGGAATCTGGGCTTCCAGATTATTCTTTGACGTCTTCTGTAAACTGCATCTGGAACATGAACCGGTCCAAAGGTATATCAAAATTTTGAACTTCCGGATTTCCGGAATTTTTAAGTATCACGGAAGAAATTCAAAAAAAATCTCGGAAAATCTGGGGACCCAGATCTCGGAAAGTGAATACTAGACTTTATAAAATTTCAACTGATCCGACATAACGCATGCGATGTTTTAGGGAAATAGTTAATTTTTCAATACTAAAAATTGCTCTACCTTGTTCTGATTGTAATCCTAGGATGGCTGAATGCAAAACATTTTCTAAATAAACTTGTATTAACTTATTTTGCACAAGATGACGGTTTTAACTTAAAATTTCCTAATAGTGGTTGACATTCAGAAGGGTAATCTCCGCGCATCTTCAAATTTCGTTTCCCCAAGGGCTCCTTTGTCCATTTGCAGAATAATCTCGTCGAACAATTTCGTTTTGCGTTTGCGTGGTAGTGGGAAGGTTCATGGGATTCTGTCGCACGTCGAAAATCCTATCGCAGACGACGCAGCAGTGTGAACCAAGGGTAAAGAGTATCCATATTTTAAACTTTATCAAGGGGTTACTCTCTTGTTGGGCACCCGTAGGCACCACTGTACAGGTTTCCGACGTCACCGGCTGGGCGCTTACTGCACAGCCATTTTGGAAGTGAGTAACCCCTCGGGCTTTAATTCGGCGGTTCCAAACCCCTGCATCAGAACTCGTAAACAATTTTTTACTCTGGTCCTGAGCTGAGCATCGCTAAAGCCCATGCCATCCCATTAGCACTACCAAGTGACTTGACGCTATAGGAAACAAGGATAATTCTGGTGTGAAATCTGCATTAGAGACCACATCTTAGAACAAGACCCGAAGTTTGATGAAAATGTATAACGAAACCGGGGCATAGGCAGTAGGAACACTGAATCAACCAACCATTGAACTGCAATCCTCGATCCGACTTCGAGCGTGTTCCACCCTACTTACCGTAGTTACTACGCATGACGTCACGAATTTTGGCTGTTTTGCGTCAACGCTGGAACGCTTTTTTAAATTTTCCGTAATACATCTCCACGGGGTAATCCAGCCAATCACGTTACAGGGATCCGTAGTTACCACGCTTACTACGCTCCCGAGCATGGTAAGCAAATACTATTTGTTGCTATTTCGAGACGGTTGGAACGGTCAGCGCAACTTTTCGTGAGGTTGGAACGGAACTAGTTACTAATAGTTGCTATTGTTAGAAAGGTGGAACACGTTCTTTCTAAAATCTCCTACTCTCAGGAGGCTGCAATGCACCTAGCCTAAATTTCGCTCATTTTGATCTCACATGACTCACATATCCCCTGATATCCCGCTGATTAACCTAATCGCTACAGTATGAAATCAATGAAAGCTTCTAGCCCCTCACTGGATAATGTTCCTGAAAGCGTATTCGTGAAGCTCCGCCCACAGAAATGCTCCAGCCAATCAGCGAGGCACCTAATATGGCGACCGCCAGAAAAATATAACAGAATAATACGAAAACTATACCTTATCTAAGTGATTTCTTTAGCAATTCTGCACGTTTCACGCTGAGATAACCACCGGGGTGAGTCTTGAATTTTTGCTGATAATTTTTGTCCGACTTTTCCCGGTTTTCTAACAGCTTTCACTACCATTTTTCAACAGATCACCACCACTGAAATCCCACAGAACAAGAAACGACTAGCGGCGGCTCTTTAGCTAGCTTCCACGGTCGGTTCGGGAGACGAGTTGCTAAGTGGGAGGGAAAGGAGGGGAGGAGAGACGAGAATCCGAATCTATCCTGAAGGTAACTTGCCGGAATTTGAAACAGCAAAAGCTGGCACAGCGCCCGAAAAACATGACGCGACTCGGATGCAAAGCACAGTTAAATTTCAAATGGAAACTCAGTTAAAAAGTCTTCGCAGAAAAACTCGGACGGAATACAAAACGAAGAACGCTTAGTGTAGCTGATGGGGAGGGTCCTGTTGCTCTAGGAATCTGTTAATCGAGCACATGCTTTCCTCAGGGTAAAATGAGACTGGGGGACAGATTAGCCTATGCTTACTTAAAACAACCAAGAGGGTTATATTTTCAGTAAATGTCAACCCTGTACGGCAAACCCGTGTTAAGCGTAGACGAGAGGCAGGATTTGGGGACAATATCTAGGCCTAAATTCAGTTAGCTTCTAGTAAGAGAAGTCAAGGGTTACAGTAAACGTTTTCCGAGTCAAATGATTAGAATGGACAGGAAAAAATGTCAATCATTATCACAGATATCAAGATCAAGACACAGGCCTAATATTTGGCTTCCAGTTTATAGGAAAGCCCTTTTAAAGGCTTTAGGTAAAATAGACTAAGGTCAAGGAAATGCATATCAGACAAGAAAGTGACAAAGGAAATATCGACAAGTTCATTGTACAGTAGTTATGCTAGGTACACTGACTAACAACTAGCTTGGAATCAAGGCCAGACAAATGCAACCCTAAAATTCGACTTCCACAATCCTCCTTCACTAGAAAACACACTCAACCAGTCACTGACTACTATCATTCATGTTTTTTGACACTCACCCGGAATTTGTCACCCTTTTCCATATAATATTAGTGTTTTACACCTTCTCAGACGAAAACCAACTTTCTCAATCCGCCAGCGCTTCGAACTGAAAATCGTTGATCCAGTGCCAGGAATACTCTCGACTTGCCCACTAACCAAAAACTTGCTCGACTGCAGTCGCAGTTTCGCTTGGGTAAAACGGAGCATGTAGAAATAAAATGGGTCCGAAGCTGAAAAATACTAAGAAGATAATATTTATGCATATTTTAACGCACAAATGTATTAAGTCTTGTTGCTGTTTCTGCGTCAGTTGGCGAACAGCCAAGTGAACACGATTTAATTCCTCACGTTGTGCGTGCTGCCTGTCGGCCTAAAAATAAGATTTCGTGGTGAATATATATTTCCATAGATGGCATACACGGTCGAAAGATGAAAAGCGGTGTAGGGTATGTGCGCTGTAATTTGTCCATTCGGGGTGTTTAGAGACTGTAGATGTCTTGCCCCTTGATGGCGGAAACATGTAGCATGCAGGGACATCGCAAGGGGTAAGGGGGTGCAACCCCCCACCCCCAACTAAATATTCCTTTAGCGCAAGTCGACTGCGAATCATAGTTGACTGCGTTAAAGAGATATGTATTCACTGCCGGATACATTGAGCGTGTTCCACTCTTTTAACAATAGTAACTATTAGTTACTATTTTCATTCTAACCCCGTGAAAAGTTACTACGCAGACCGTTCCGACCTTCTCGAAATAGTAGGCTAACTATTTGCTTACCATACTCGGGAGAGCAGGGGCGTCACTATAGGGGGGGGGGGGGACTCCCCCCCAAAGGTCTTGAGAAAGTACTTTCGTCGGGCGAAGCCCGGCGAAACTACACTTGTTTGTCGGCGCGGAGCGCCGGCAAACCTAGAAGAAATAAAATTTTGCATGCTTTTGTTGGGCCTCGGTCGACTTGTCGGCACATCGGGTTCTTTTCATACGAAAGAAATCAAATTTCGCACACATTTGTCCTTTTGTCGGGCCATCGATACGCTCTTCAGCTACATCGGGTTCTTTTTATACAGAAGAAATTCCAATTTTGTATGCTTTCGTCGGGCGTCAGTAGACTCGTCGGCACATTGGGTTCTTTTATGCGCAAGAAATAGAATTCGACAAACATTTGTCGGGCAAAAAACAGAAGAAACTGATTTTTGTATGCTTTTGTCGGGCGTCGGTCGACTCGTCGGCACATCGAATTCTGTTTATCTGTTATAAATCAATTTCAGAAAACATTTGTCGGGCGCACCCGGGAAGACCCGTATCGTCGGCACATCGTTTTTTTTTATACGTAAGAAATCAAATTCTGTAAACATTTATCAGGCCCATCTCGAAAGTTTAAGTTTTGTAGGCACATCGGCTGCTATTTACACGTAAGAAATAAAGCCCTTTACAGTCTTGTCGGGCAAAACAAAAAATAATTCGAGTTCTGAATGCTTTAGTCGGGCGTCGGTATTCTTGTCGGCCCATCGGGATATTTTTATTCGCAAGAAATCGAACTCTTCAAACATTCGTCGGGCGCACCCGGAAAGTTTAATTCCCTTCGGAAGATCAGAATCTCGTTACACGTAATAAATCAAATCTGTAAACTTTTGTCCAATCCCGAAAGTTTATGTCTCGTTGCCAGATCGAGATTTTCTACACACAAGAATCAACTTTGTGCCTACTTTTTTATGGCACTTGCCTTCCGGCCAAGTGCCATATACCGATCACTTTTCCGTCGGTCGTTCTGTCGGTCTGTCGGTCGGTCGGTCGGTCAGTCCGGTGATCGCGAGTTAGGGTACTTCCAGATGTGCTAGGACGATGAAACTTGGCAGGCGTATTAGGGGCCCGACCAAACTAACTTGGAAATCGTCACTTGCCCCATCCGACCATCGTGGGGGGAGGGAGGGGAGCCGGAATCCGGAATTTAGTGACATGCATAACTTTCGAACGGGTAATCGGATCTTAATGAAACTTGATATTTGGAAAGACACCATGTCTCACATGTCCCGACTCAAGTCCGGACCGAATCCGATGAATGTGGGGGGGGTCGGAGGGGGGAACCGGAAATCATGTTAAACGCTTAGAGTGGAGCGATCGGGATGAAACTTGGTGGGAGGAACAAGCACAACCCCTAGGTACATCATTGACAGAACCGGACCGGATTCGTGCACTGGGGGGGGGGAGTGGAGGGAAGTTCCGGAATTCCGGTCATACGGAAATAAGATACTTCCAGGTGGGCTAGGACGATGAAACTTGGCAGGCAAGTCAGGGACACGACCAGATTAACCTGGAAACAGTCAGCTTCCCGATCCGACTATCGTGGGGGAGAGGAGGGAGGGGGAATCCGGACTCTTGAGGCATGTATAACTTCCGAACGGGTGATCGGATCATAATGAAACTTGGTATGTAGAAAGACCACATGTCTCGGATGTCCCATTTCAAGTCCGGGTCGGATCCGATGAAGCTGGGGGGGGGTCGGAGGGGGGGTCCGGAAACCTTGTGACATGCTTGGAGTGGAGCGATCGGAATGAAACTTGGTGGGAAGAACAAGCACAAGCCCTATGTAGATCAGTGACAGAACCGGACCGGATTCGAGTATTGTGGGGGAGTTAGGGGGGGGGGGTCCGGAATTCCGGTGATCGCAAGTTAAGGTACTTCCAGAAGTTCCAGACATGCTAGGACGATGAAACTTGGCTTGAAAATTAGAGACTTGACATGATTGGCTAAGAAATAGTTAGTTCCCAGATCCGGCCATCCCTTAAAGTACTAATGCTAACCGCAAAGTACAAAAAATACTTTTAAGCAATAGATACATTTTCGTTATCCCTATGAGCCCATGATCATTTTTGCCTCAAGGGTTTTGCTTACAACTGAATTCCTTAAAGTACAAACAATACTTCTGAGTAAAATATAGATTTTCGTGCTCCTGGTGATCATCTTTTTTGCTTCAGGAGTTTTGATTACAGATGACTTTCTAGCGCCCTTAAAGTGCGCACAGCCAAATGCATTGCCAAAACGATACAGTCTCGTGATTTCCAAGGACCCATGATTATTCTTATATAAAGGGTTTTGCTTACAAATGATCAAAAGAAACCCACGAATTGACGAATTCCTACTTTCATCCTCTGACCTAGCCTTGCAAGTGCCATATGAGCTTCCAGCTCTTGTTATGGATGGCCACTACTTTTTCGGCGGAAAGATCTGTGATTTCACAGGTAGCCTTACTTCTATTTGGGATCGCTCATCAGCGTTTCAACAAAATTTCGCCTGCGGCGCGTTTCGTAGTATTTTCTATTTGAAAAATGGTGTTTCATTTAGTTGGCGTTTTAGGACTGAAATTCTTGGGGGTTGGGAACACATTAAAAGCTAGAAACTGTAAAGTATAGGTATAGAATGGCCTAAAATTTTCCGGAAAAAAAAAAACAGGTTAACAAAATTTCGCCTGCGGCGCTTGATTTAACTTGTTCTGGGTTCAGACGTTGGAATGTTTCGCTTTTTAGCGAAAGGTGGAAAGAAAAGCCGAACATGTAAATTAGAGGATTTTACAAGTTCAAGTTTTTCAGTTAAAGGAATAAACTCAACAAATGCATTACAGTTAATTTTGCACAAAATTTCGCCTGCGGCGCATTTCGTAGTATTCTGTATTTGGAAGAACGGTGTTTCATTGAGTTGGCGCTTTAGGATTGAAATTCTTGGGGTTCGAAAAACCTTAAAAGCTAGAACTTGTAAGCTAAACTTTCCCATAAAAAAGGCAAATTTACATTAAAGGACTAATAATTAGAGGATTTACATTAAAGGAATAATCTCAACTAATGCATTACAGTTAACTTTTACACAAAATTTCGCCTGCGGCGCATTTCGTAGTATTCTATATTTGGAAGAACGGTGTTTCATTGAGTTGGCACTTTAAGGATTGAAATTCTTGTAGTTTGAGACACCTTAAAAGCTAGAACTTGTAAGCTAAACTTTCCCACAAAAAAAAGGCGAACTTACATTAAAGGACTAATCTACGCCGTTGCCGCGAAGCGGCAACGGCGTTTTTCGTCGGCACATTTTTGAGTTCGTCGGCACAAACTGGACGTCCCCCCCCCCAAAGGTAAAAGGCTAGTGACGCCCCTGCGGGAGAGTAGTTAGCGTGGTGACCACGACCTCTGTGATGTCGTTGGCCCGATCAGCCCGCGGCGCGATAATTCGCCGAAAACAGAAAAATGCGTTCCAGCCTTGACGCCAAGAAGCCAGGATCCGTGACCTCATGCGTATTAACTACGGTCAGTAGGGTGGAACACGCTCATGGAATGGTATTATCAGTGAAAGAAATTCAACCCCAAAACTATACCGTTTGGGATCCTAAACACGCTTTATAAGGATGTAAAATGAAACTTGACCGGGCGAATACGAAAGCCGGCTGACAGTCAAGTACGCAACTACTGTCCACATTGAAGATGAGCCACTTCGTACCTGACGCATTTGCGTGAAACGTGAGGTGCATTGTAAGGAATGATATTTTCGTCGGATTCCAGTGTAGCTATCCAGATCTTAGGTCGTTCTCTGTTCACCTGTCACACACTGAGGGCCAACGTCTAAAACAGCGAAGCAACGAAACACTTCGGATATGGAATACCTTGGCTGCTTCTGGCAGGATTGCGCTTTTGCCGCCTCACCCAGCATCCCAGTTGGCCCAAGGCATCGCGCTTATATCTCTATTATCTGCAAGGTACGGGGTGTTCCTCAGCAACTCCATAACACACCGGCGATTTTAACAACGAATCTACCCACGGGCTTAATATTCCCTTTGACGGGACTACACTAGCTCTTCAGTTGCTCTCCAGCCATTTCGGCTTGGCAAGTTTGTTACGAAGGCAGCGTTGTCCAGATCGGTTGCATGCCGTGGCCAAGCCAACGTAGCCTCCGACCCATTTATGACAAGACAAAGACGAGCGGCCACGATAAGACCTTTTCTTCGGACGGTGTCGTCGCAAGTCTTCCACATGCCAGTAGCCTCCCTTAGAGTGGGGTGATCACTAAGCATCGGCACTGTTTCTGTTTTTCGGAAAAACAGAAACAGAAAAAAACAGATGGTAAAAAAACAGAACAGAAACATAAACAGAGGGAATAGAAACAGGTCACCTGTTTCTGTTTTCTGTTCTGTTTTTCAGAAAAACAGAAAACAGTCTGTTTTATAAAAAAAACAGCTGTTTTAAAAAGCTGTTTTCTGTTTTTTGTCTTTCGGACAAAACTGATTTCTAATACAGTTCTCTTTTTCTGAGAATCCTAAAGAAATAACAGTCCCATTTTGTACCAAATCTATTCGCGTTTATTGGTAAATAGTTCCATCAAGGTCAGAATTTATCACTCAGAAACATTCGATCTTCAAGCGTCTTGGAAGAGGTCCTCGCACACTGTTTCCGAGTGAAGTATCCCGCAACTGAAAATGCCTGTTCACTAGGGACGCTCGTTGCGGGCACTGATAAGTGATCCAGTGCTATACTTGTCAGGTCGGGTAGAGTCATCTCCGTTGCGGTCCAAAAAATGAACGGATCAGTTACCTGAAAAAAAAAATCAGAACGTCAAGTCATACCAGCATTAATAATACTGAACTTAGTAAAAATAATCCCTCCCGCAATTAGTCTAAAAAGTCTCGCTGAAAAAGTCTCTAAAAAGTCTCGCAGAACATTACAGTGGTGCACCGGAACTTAAGCATTCAGATGCATTGAAGTTTTTTTTTTGACAGTCGACAACAGCATTTATTGAATTTTTCGAATGGATGCACCTACGCTAAATCGTTTCAGACTTTGCAAAATGCCAGAGTCAGTCGTCGGTAAGTAAAAAAAAACGGGAGTTATTTTTGGTGCTGCTTTTAGATAGAAAAGTAAGTTAAACATATACTACCTGTAGACCAGTCCTTCTGCGGTCTGCAAGGTACAGAGCTACTCGCTCTTCGTAGTTCTTCAGTATGCTTTCGGCAGTTCGTCCGATACTACTGTTTGAAGTGCCAACAGCTGAAGCTTTAAGGCCAGTTCTGTTCAGAAACGAACTGAATAGTCCTTCCTCAGTAGTGCCAGCTGTGTCGTCAATATAAGTTGAAGTCGAATCACATGACTGTAGCGTCGCACGAGAATTTCCACTTGCCGAGGCTGCCAGATTAGTGTGTAGCATGGTAGTCAGCGACTGTCTGGCAGCAGCTCGATCTACCAACGTCATTCTTTCGTAAGTGCAAGGGTCCAGGTACGATGCGCGTTGGTACATTTGCAATTCGAACTTGTTGTTATGTAGAAAGTATCGTCGTAGTTGGCCAAGTAGCTGGTCTTTCAGAGCATTCTCTAGGGGCTTTTCAGATCGCGTTTCACAAAAATTCACCAGTCCCTTGATCAGCATATATGTCTTGCTAGAGGTGACGTAAGCAGATGCACTAGCCAGCTTAGTGGCCTCACTAAATGGTATAAGTATATTCTGTGAGCTTTCAAGTAGGGACCATTCCTGCATGGTGATTTCCAGATTTCTGATTTTTGGATTTCTTAGATTTGAATCAAAGAATATCTCGAGGGGCTTTCGCCTCTTGATCGCAGCAACAATCATGTTGACTGTACTGTTCCAACGGACCTGCATATCTTGTGGAATGTGGCAACTTAGACCGATCTCTTGGCAGAAACCTTCAAAAAGATCGTGCTGCACAGTTGACACTTTCCAAAGCCTGATAAGCCTACGAAGTTTCCAAAGGACCAGGTTAAGTGTGACACAATTGATCCTTCCCTCCTCCTCCTCGTCTGAGCTATTCCTAGCATTCCACTCAGTTGCCTCACCTTCTTCTTCCGAATCATCAGAGCTTTCATCATTATCGCTGATTAGTAAGTCTGCCTCTGGCGAGTCAGAGGTGCTCCGACTTCGCTCGCCGCTATCGATTATGTCCGGAAAATCGTCGACTAGTTCTGGGTTCACATCACTGATATCGATCTCAACGGATTCACTCTCAGATTCACTTTCAGGAGTAGCTGTTTCTAAGACATCGTCTCCAAAATTCTCCTTTCCCCAAAACTTGAGAGCGTTGCAGACTGTCAGATGCAAACAGTGGCCAAAACAGGATGATCTTTCTATGTTGCCGAGTCGACAAGCTTTCACAACGTTACTTCCCGAGTCTGTTACAACACAGAAAAGTTTTCTCTCAAGCTTAAACTTTTTCAGCATTGCTTTGACAGAAGCAAGCAGGTGCACTGCGGTGTGGTTTCCCCTTAGCCTTTTGAAGTACAGGACTTTGTGATTCAGTGTCCACCCGTCTTTTCCTTTCTTTGCATAATGAACAGTGACTCCAAGATATCCTCCTCCACTGTAAGACCAGCAGTCAAATGTCAAGGACACTTTTGGAATATTCGACAACTCTGCCTTCAGCTGAAGCATTTTTTTCTTCTTCATAACTACCATATGTCTCTTGATCGTTCGAGCAGAAGGTCCTCTTAGCCCTCCAGACAATTTGCTAACGAGCAGCTTCATCCCTTTCTTATCAAATGTGGACAGAGGAAGTTTATCCATAAAAACTGTTTTGGCACAGAGTTTCGTCAGTCTCAGTTGGCTTGAACGGTTACTTATTAGCATAGACCGGATATCTCTTGATGCCTTGGATGAAGGGGCACCAGATTTTGAAGTGGAGATCTTCGCTTGGGAGGTGAAAACAATTGGTGATGAAGACGCAGGCTGTGGCGAAGGCGAATCAGCTGAAGGTACAGACTTGTTCAGCGGGGATACTGATGCCGATGATAATGGTCTGGGCTGGGATGTAGACGAGGATGCGGTCGCAGACTGGGCACCTGAACATTTGTCTTGGGCTTTGGTATGGAGATTAACTTTGTGAACTTTGGTTAGATGACTGGAAAATGTAGTGGCAGAGCCACCACTTGCTTTGATGGTTTTTTTGCAGAAGTTACATGTTATTGTATTTTTCTTCTTGTCCTTGACTCCAAAAGAAGCCCAGGATGCTTTTTTTGTTGGGGGCTGCTTACTAAAATCGTCTTCATCTGACGAGCTCATTTGAAAGCAGTAAGCCCTGGAAAAGTTCCTCATTAAAATCATGTGAATAATGCTTAGATAGACAGCTTGGACAGAAAACTTGATAAAACTTAGACAGATGAACTTGAAATAGACTTGATGAAACTAATAGTTTGTTTAGTTCACTTTGGAAAGCCCCAGTACAACAGATCTGGTTGTCACTGACACATACAACAGATCTGGTTGTCACTGACACACCGTCTCTTTTCATAATTCAGAACTGACATGATAGTCTAGAAGAACAATACAAATTCCCTTTCAGGATCCCACTGAAACCTTTGGTCTTCTTTTTGAAGCTTGTAGAATATTAATATAAAAGTAGAATTCCAGAAGCTAACTTGCAAGATGTTTGCAAATTATGAAACAAAAATAAATTACAAGGGCTAACAGCCATTGTGCGCTCCTTCATACTTTTACTTTGCATTCCTCACTTTCTCTGCTTATTTTTGCAGACACGTAGCTTGTTAAGTTGTTCTTTCCTAGTTGTTCAATCTGAAAACAATCCTGCTGATATGACCATAAGCCTCAATAAAAATCACAGAAGAATATGCGTCCCAATTATATTTGCAGTAGTTGCCTTTTAAGTGAAGAAGTCACTAGCCCCTGTATGATAAATGTGGCATAGCACACTTTTACAGATGTGAGAAGCAACGACTTTGCATGATATCAGAATTGAGTGTAGGCTCAAGGGGTGTTTGTAGACCTAGCATAATTTCATAGATTTGAGGAGCTGGTGGGATTGCCGCCCTAGCAAGCTTATAAAGATGTGATCAGTCGGACAGAAAGATCCCTTAAGTTCCCAGCAGATACAACACATGTTATGTGTTTTAGAGTTAACAACTGCCAAAACATAACCTTCCAAACACCGGTATTTCTATTTAACTTTACGTTTAAAATTTAACTTTACGTTTAAAAGTAAGTAAAAAATATCTGCAGACTACCAGTATAAAATCAAAAGTGTTCCTAAATATTCCCTAGCCTGGTCAGGCAGTACCCTTTGACCCAAAACATGTCTTCCGAAACAAGCTGTGTAATGAAAACAAACATACCTGGTCTCAAGAAAAAGACCCTTCAGAATAGTAAACTTTTACTCTCGATTTTTATGCTGTAGCGACAATATCGATTATCTTCTTCTTCCTCCGAAGGGTTGTCGTCGCGCTAGGCAGAGCGAAAATAAAACGACCATGGTATCCGAGATTTTCGAGAAGCGTCAGAGCTTAAATCTTTCCAGTTTTCTTAAAAACAGATAAAAACAGAAAAACAGGTGAAAAAACAACAGAAACAGCTATAACAGATTGAGAAAAAAACAGAATAGAAACAGAAACAGGCCAGGAAGAAACAGGCCACCTGTTTCTGTTGTCTGTTCTGTTTTTCGGAAAAACAGAACAGTAACAGATGCAAAAAAAACAGAAACAGAAACAGAAAACAGAAACAGTGCCGATGCTTAGTGATCACCAGCATAGTGTCGGGTAAAGTCCAGCGCTTGCCCACAATGTAGCCCTGGCCCACAATGGAGGACGAGTTGCTGATGAAGTATCCTCGCATCATGGCTTGTTAGGCTCATTCACGAATTAACTTAAGAAAAAACGTGAAAGGCACAGTAGCTATAAAACAAGAAGTCATGAAACGTAATAATTTTATCCGTAGAAAACCCACACAAACGATGCTCTTTGAAAGAATAAATAATATTTACAGGAATGTTTTACTTCAGAACTTTAAGTCTTTGATGGCCTGGGGAAGATCTGGCAGTCTTATGTCTTTGATTTGCTGGGATATGTTGATGCTTTTTACTGCAGAAACGGCGCGTGCTGGGGCTGCTGATAAACCGGCCTAAAAAGAGAAACAAAGGTAACATTTTTTCTTGAACTGTCTTTCGTACAGATGTCCAAGCACAAGTTGGTTATAATCCTCACATACATTTCCCAAGAGGAAGGAACATTCAATGGATAGAGAAAATCGCAAAAGAAGGTAGTGAACGATTGTGTTGCATTGTTCCAACGAAGCTGAGCCGCTGATGCGCAACCCTTGGTTCACCGGTCCTACTTGGGTTCTTCTGGGTTACGATTCTCTGCCGACACAAGATGGAAGACGCAAAGGTTAGCTTCTATCAACGCAAAATACAAGAGAAACGCTTTCAAACCGGCCGCACATCGGTAGCGGACACGCTCTTCAAAACCATTAAAAAGACAACAAACATACCTTGGAACACAGACCTTGATTAACAAATTTGATCTTCTACCCTACTTCGATAATGGAAATCAACTATGTCTAATCCTATCCAGCGGGAATTAGCGCAACTACACTGTCAGAAGTTTCATACCAGATAACACAAGGATGCGCAGTTTCAACCGATAACAATTTTATTAGTATGTTATCAGGTATGATTTTGCAAACGTCATGCCTAACAAGCACTGCCAGGAAGAGCCTAAAAACATAGAAAAAGCATCTGCTGACTTTTCCGATATCATGATGACAAACAAAAAAGTCAGCATATGTTTTTTCGGCGGCGTTTCGGCTCTTCTGTGTGCGTAACGTTTAATACGAAACGTTCGAAAAACATAACAGCTAACATCCTAAGTTTTATATTCTGAAACTGCGAATCTTTGAGATTGATATCTGTTATGCAACTTCTGAGAGTGTAGCTCTTAAACAGTGATGCTTCAAACGTTTCCCAAAGATAGTGTCGGGCGGGATCCACAGTCCAACACATTCACAAAAAAAAAGAAAAAAAAAGAACAGACGCCTCCAATAAGAGAAAAAATTGGTTTGTGTTAGATGATGTATTTTCTTTCTTTTTTCGTTATCATTTTCTGCGTTGTTTTGTTTTTGTTGTTTGTGTGACTGGCCCTAGCTGGCCCTTCATTAGTTCAATAAATAAATAAGAATGCGTTCCTGGATACTTGAAGATCATCTCGCTTTTTAGCGAGTTTCGGGATTTGCTTTGGAATTTTTTAAAAGTTATTTGTTTTGTTTTTTTGTCCATTTTGTGGCCCAGGGACGCTCTTAGTTCACAGAGATTGCATCTGTTTCGTTATATTCTGTCCGCAGACGCAAAAGCTGAACCCAAAACACAGAATGCAGCATTTTAACGCAGAAACGCAGTCCTTCGAAGTTCGAACCAGGAGAATTTATTTTTCCGCGCTTACCAATGGCGTCGAGACATCCCTCAAACGCGGATCCAGTGAGCGTAGATTCGGGGTTTCTCTTTTCCATTTTCCGACCTAAACAATTACCAGTTTTCACTGAACTAAAACATGACATGACGATGCTTTGGCTTTCCAACATAAGGCTGGAAATCTCAAGCAATATACATTTCTGCTAAGTAATTGGCCTTCTCTTACCTCTTGCTTCTCCAACTTTCCTTGCTCCTCTATTCTTGTCATGATCTCTGTCATGTTTGTTTCTAACACCATTCCTCCCATCACCAATTCATTCAGGATATATTGTACCTAAAATGGAAAGAAACGTCAGAACTTTCCTATATCCAAGGTGTTCGAGGATAAAAAAAAAAAAAACAGGGAGAGGGCTTGTAGTCCAAGCCTAGTTTCCTTCCTGACTCACCTCCCCAGACAAAGTTTAAGCTTTTTTTGCTGAGCATGAAAGAACATCCTGACGAACGGAAAGTTTCATGTGATTGCCCTTTATTACTGGTCGTGATTTTTCATAAATTTTAGCTTTTAATCCGTTGTTTCTATTTTTATTATATCTTATTTTATAAATTTTAATATAAATTGCTTTGCTAAATTTTCTAGGGAAAAGACAACAGTCAAATCTAGTTTGCAAACTAACAACACAGAGCTGAACCGAAAAAAAATCGCTCAACGGCGGAAGGCTTTTTATCGAAATCCTCCTTTCAAAAGAGTAAATATTGTAATGTATGTTAGTGACTGGTATTCTCAGTTTTGGTGTAAGTTCTGCTGAATACTAGGGTAGGGTATTGACCGGTGTCGGCTTAGGCCAAGTCTAGCACTATAGTAGGGTTGCCTGGCGCCCCCCTCAAAACAATTGACATGCATCAGACTTCTCAGCATCAGACCATCGTAAGACAACCTGACCACATGTAGTATATTAGTACCCTCAGGCTGCAAAGAATACTTTGCCAACCTTCCTTCTAAGTTTCAGAGCAGATCCCTTATTCCAGTCTGGAAAAACCTTAATTGCGTTATTTGCCAATATTCTCCGTCATTCAGTAAACCGAACTATTTAGGCTACCACTATAAGCCGTTTTTCGGCCGGCGATACAAAAAAAAGACTTATTTTGCATTCTCTAGCATTACACGACAGATTAGGATTTCCTGACTGAGATTGAAAGTAGGTTGGTTGGACAGAGCTCCAACCTCAGTCCACTGTCGGTTAAAGTTTAACCGAAAAGCGCTGGGATAGGACAATCTAGTTATATACATCACTTATTCACTTACGGCTTGAAGACCCGCTGAAAATGCGTTACTTCGTTGTTCCGCTGTTCACGAATAATCGATTTTCAATTAGTGAAATTTCCTTGTGATTTATGGTACTGAATTTTTGTTGTATGCTTTACGAGAAAGATTTATGATTTTTTTTTTGTTCAGGCACAAAGCAATCTTCACCAATCTCACCACTGCCCACTGAAAAGCTGCGTTTGTGTTGAGATTAAAATTTCTCGCGTCATAGTAGAATTTACGTTGTGGGGACGGCCGCAGATATTCTGAGCGTCTTAACTAGAGCAGATAGTGGAAAATAAAAAAATCCCTTTGCAGAATCCAAACAAATCAGTGTATTTAATTAGATGACACAAAATTAAATCGGCCTTTCAGTTAAACTTTAAACGATGGGCAAACGACGACGAAAAAACAGCTTAGGTTGGTTAACCAAAGGAAGAAAACGGCCTACAGTGGGAAATCCTGCAGGTCGGTTAACTTGATGACGAAAAAAAACACAGCTATTCTTTGACCAGAGATGGGCGAATCCGAATCCGGATTCGAGTCCAGGATTCGTCCTTTTGGCCGGATTCGAATCTTCTGCTTCTCAGGCTGGATTCGGACTCGGATTCCAAACCCGTAATCTCACAAATCGACTTAAATTTCTAGTCTACATCCTTCCAGTTTCCGTTTTCCCAGTTTTTACACAGTGGGCTTAGGCAATCCAATTTTTGTGTCCACCACCAACCGTGCTAAGTAATCTATCACATGATCTAATTACCTGAGATATCAGTACTTTTTGTCACCTCTGATTTTTAAACTATAATCTATGTAGCCTACATGATTTGATTTTTGTTAAGGTGGGATTCGATTCCGGATTCGGATCCTCAGCATGAAACGGTGGATTCGTATTCGGATTCGTACCTAGCCTGGATTTGGATTCGGATTAGAATCCTTTCACGATCGGATTCGCCCACCTCTGTCTTTGACCTGTTATTTTCAGAAGTGCATTGATTTCTGGTAGCCAAGAAGTATCAAACAAAGCTACTTTACCTTATCAACATGAAATATGAGATCCAGTTCACAGACATTTTCGAAACACCGGTCTAGAGTCTCCACAAAGACCTGAATGAGGTCCAAAATTCCCAGCTCAGACTCAGATGAATCAACACAGAACACGAAGTACAATGTAGCATAATGCCTGTAGATTAGCTTGTAGTCCGACCCGCCAATCAGACTGGAATTACATGTGAATAATTAGCTTAACCCAAAGCAGGTCTGAAGGGAAAGGATGAAGTAAGGTCTATTTACAAGTATCACTCACAAAGCATGGCAAAGGCTATTCAAAGCCTTTCTTAAAAAGGCAAGTGAAGAAGTATTTCTATTATGAGTTCCAGAGACACAGAAAAAACAGGTTATGATTACCTTCCACCCTCCAAAAAGTTGCATACATTGTCATCTCTCTTTGAAACAAGTTGAAAGGTCTCTTTCACAATCTGCTGTTGCATGTCTTCACTCTAGAAAAAAGGAATAGCTGACCACAATGCAAGGAGCTCACTACTCACTAGGCTACATTATACTCACTACAAACCACTACCACAAACCCCTGATTTTTGGATACCCTATGCCTAATGCTGGATGCGCTATAGGCGTTATTCCGTGACACAATTGTGAGCCACACATTTCTGAGTGTTTTTCGCGGAAATACGATTGTGTGCCACACAGTAGAGCCACAAGTTGGAACTCGCGGAAATGCCGTTTTATCTATTTTTTGGGCGGTAATTTCATATGTCTGAACATATAAATAAAAATCAAGTACGTAGCCTACAAATAGAACTCGACTTTCGTCTTTACCATTCCGTGCAAAAAGGATCTTCAATTCTATGTCCACATACTTGAGAAAGTTTTTAATTTTATTGTTTTGACGTTATTTTGCTGCTAAATTTGAACTTCCCGCCAAAATCGAGCCAAAAAATCGACAATCACTTCGGCAGTTGTTTGTTGAATCTGAGCCACGAAAATCTTGTTGGTCGCGGAAACGCTCTTTTGAAGCCACAGGCGACCCACAGCCTCTTTGTGGGAGACGGAAAAACGCCTTATGCCAAATGCTGGATCCTGTAACCCAACAAAATATTGATGATTTCAGTGAAACCCAGAAATCAACCAATCAGGATTCACCTACAGTGAGGTAGGTCAGGGTTACAGTAACAACAGGTATCCAGCGTTAGACATAGGCTATGCCAAGCATTAGATATATCCAGCATTTGGCATAGGGTATCCAAAAATCAGGGGTTTGTGGTTGACTGAGAGGTGAGAAAATGGCACAAAACTGTACTTATTTACTGAATTTGAGCAAGCTCCTAATAGGTTTAATGGGTATCTAATTTGAATACGGTACAAAGGTTACTGAAAATGAGTTACTGTTGACATAAAAAGATAGTAAACCAGAAGAAGTGGGTGGAATTTAACAAATAGTGTGCAAGTCTTAAGTATTGAGACTCATAATATGCAATAAAAATGTACAAAACCTAAGTTTTTCCGGTTCAGTCACCCATGGGGGGTGGAGGGAAGGTAATCGCCTTGGAATCGTAAGGAACCATTCTTCATGGTTCCAGTTTTTTTTTTCTTAATGAAAGTTTTCTGAGTGAAATATAATAAGAAAACACAAAAATTAAAGACTTGTCATGCTGAACCCAGGGTGTGTCATACTACCCCCCCCCCCCCCCACCGGCAGGTAGTATGACACAGTGCCCATGTCCAGAATTAAGCCTACTACTGAAAAGTTGTGAGAGAGAAAAATATGAAAAAAATCTCAAAGATTCTATAGGGAACCAAGTATGTGCTGCCAAAAATTTGGCCGATATACATACAAATTTCAGGGAACTGGAAAAAAAAAATGCGTCCTGCTCGCTAAGTTCGCGGAACCCGCTAAGCTCGCGGAACCCTCTCCAACTTGTCATACTACCCGACTCTACCCTATATCTTGTGTTTGGCATAGCATGTGCCTAACTCCGGCTACAGATGAATTCTGATTGGTTTATTTCTGAGCTTCATTCAAATCATCAATATTTTATTTGGAGCATGTTCCACCCTTCTGACAATAGTAACTATTATTTACTATTTTCGTTCCAACCTCGTCAAAAGTTACTACGCTGACCATTCCAGCCTTGTTGAAATAGTAACTATTTGCTTACCACGCTCGGGAGTGTAGTAAGCGCAGTAAACATGCATCTCTGTAACCTGATTGGCCGGATCAGCCAGCGGCCGGATATTTGACCAAAAAAAGAAAAAGCGTTCCAGCCTTGACGCCAATAAGCATAGTAACTACCGTGACTAGCATAGTAACTACGGTAAGTATGGTGGAACACGCTCATGATTAGAATATCCAGCATTTGACATAGTGTATCCAGCTTTAAGGCGTTTTTCCGTGCTCCCACAAACAGGTTGTGGATCGATTGTGGCCCAAAAAAAGCATTTGCTCGACCTTTTGTGCAGCCCACAAGTGTGTTTCCGCCACCAATAAGATTCTCATGGCTCGTTTGTAGCTCAAATTCGATAAAACAACTGCCTAGGTGATTGACGATTTTGTGGCTCGATTTTGGCAGGAAATTCAAATTTAACAGCCAAATAACGTCAAAACAATAAAATGAAGAACTTTCTCAAGTGTGTAGACATAAAACTGAAATTTTTTTTGGCATGGAATGGTAAGGACAAAAGCCTGGAGTTCTATTTACTGAGATTTTTACATGATTTTATTTATTGATGGTTTGTGGTAGACTGATTTACTCCTTGAACACCTAACCTGCTCTTTTAGCTTCAATCCACTTCAATCCTGTATTTTTCTCAAGTTTTAAGCCAGACAGATCTCTCTGAAAGGAAGAATTCTGGAATTCTTTTATTTATATTGCAGGTTACCTGGTTACTCCTGTACAGTACAGTAACTAGAGGTATGCTTAGGCTATGTGAACGTTTGTTGACTTCAGACTTTGCCATTTTCATGGCTCATGCACTTGCTGTGTCTAAAGCTAACTACCAGTTAGCCAAAGTAGGTAAGAAGGGCAGCTGAAAACACCTGTACCAGTATTTTGGATCTTCAGTCTACCATTTAGCCCAAAACTGCAGTGTTCACATTAAAGTAACTGTTCACAATCACATAGGTAGGGTAGCCACTAAAAAAAAAAATAATCAAACCTGAGCTTTTGAAGATCAGAATGTGATTCTCCTATCTTTTAGCTTTGATTTGAGGCCAAAATCACCTCTCTATCTTGTCTCTAAGCATCTTAAATCTTCTTTAGAAAACAGTATTTTACATAAGGAAATGCCTATGTTCATCCATTGACTTTAGGGTTTTGTCCATCTAGTGACCAGCTTGGAACTATGTGCTTCAATGAAATTCTATGAAACTGGGTGATTTTGAGCTGGTTTTGAGTGCCTGGGGAGCCCCAGCAAGTGAGTTAGATGAGAAAATATGAATATGATCATCAAGGTTATAGTCCAATAGACCTATTGCTGCTATAGGCTGCTGACTTTTCCTCCTTTGTATCAACAAATTTTTGTAGGCAAGTTCAGCTACTTTTTTTTACATCTAAATTTACATTGAATATTAAGAAATAATATTAAATAGCTAGGGCATCTTACTGTTAGCCTTATTAAATAGACAATTTTGTCCTGAATTGAATGGTATTTTTAAAATATTTTTTGGAGATGTTTTAGATAGGTAAAACTGATAAGGAAAATTCACAGCAATTTATGCATTCATTACAACAAAATTGCCAATTTTTGCCACTAGGTGTTTTTGTGGCTACCCTAACATAGGCTAACATAAGCATACCTCTTCTACTGTAGTTCTGGTGGGGCAACTGTAGTTCAGTTCCCCCATCCATACTTACAAAGTATTGGTAGAACTTAGACAAGCGTGGTTTCCCGTGATTATTGAATACTAAAATGGCTTTAATCATTGTTGGGTTGTGAGAACAGTTTGTTTCTATTTTTCGACAAATACTCAGTTTCTTCTGCAAACAAAGGATGTAAATAATAACTATGCCACCTGCCGCAAATTTTTATAGACTATCTCTACGCCTTCAGATGGCTCTAGCTACCTATTTGTATCGAGCCGGCAGCGAGGAATATTGTTGGCGATCAGCCATCCTAATCATATTCTTTGACTTTTCAAGCCCTGCGACTTGGGAATTTCTATGCAAGATAAACGAAGAAAGACTATATTTGCATAGTATTCCAATAAATCAGATAAGACATCTCTCATTGGCATTGCAATATTGGCACTCGCCACAGCTAACGGCTGTAATGTCGCTCCGAACTGTGAGTACCGTACTATTTCGCTCCTTACAGTGTTAGTGTTTCTTGAATTATCTGTGGTTATCTTCAACGGTAGATATACTGATATTAGTGTTTTTGATCTATTAAAATTTATAATTTGACGAATATGATTATTTTTGCTTTTATATAGCCCCATCTGTTGACTAAGAGCGTGTCCGAAAGCTCGGAAACGAACGAAAATGCTGAATTAATTCAGCATTTTATGCAGCATTTCGCTTTCGGACTTAAATTTTCGCTCAGTTAATGCAGCATTAATTCAGCATAAAATTCATCGAATAATTCAGCGAAGATGCTAAATTTTACGCTGAATTTTCAAGAAGAAACTGGGGAGCTGGCGATTAAGGCTAGATTTCGGAATTAGAAGCGTTAGAGAAGAAATAAAGAACGTGTCCGGAAGCTTTTAGTGCTGTAAATGCTGCATTTAATGCTGCATATAAGGTAAGAGCTTTCGGACGAAAATAAAAATAAAAATGCAGCAGTAAATGCAGCATTTACAGTCCTGAAAGCTTTCGGACACGCTCTAAGTAAGTACGCTATTTGGCATTGTGCCAAGATTTGTGCTTATGTTTTAAAATCAATCATTCAATCAATCAATTATGGGCTAGTTTGCTGCTTAGAAAATAGGTTCGACGTTTTTATTCTGTTGAACAGTGTGATAGTCTGTTTTGGCAACATATAACTCGACTGGATCAATCAGCTAAGGACAATCGCGATTCGCGAAAAGCCTGCTACGCTTATTTGCATATACTATATCGCTAGCGACTCCAAAACCTGTGGGTATGTTCCAATCTCCTATCAGCAGCTACGGAAATTTACCATCGTCATGCCACCCTGTGGTGAAAGAGTATACAGATTGGCACGACTGTACGACGGGGATAGGTTTCTGTTATTATTGGCAGAAATTTCGAACATACTCCGGCATGTATGAGCAGAGGCGTCGCAAGGTGGGTGCTGCACCCCCCAACCTTTTTGAGATTCGGTAAAATGTAACTAAAATTGTTTGGTATTTTTTCGATAGCAGAACTATTCAGTATATTTACGGGGATTCGGTAGTTATACAGAATCCCAAATAGGCTATCGGTACAAATCTATTCGGTATAATGATCGGGCTTCGGTATAATTGCCAGTATTCGGTAGTTATCACGAATTCGGCGAGAGAATTTACTGAAATTATTTGGCATTTTTCAATGCCAGAACTATTCGGTATGTTTATGGAGATTCGGTAGTTACACAGAATCCCGAATAAGCTATCGGTCCAAAATTATTCGGTATCATGATTGGGATTCGGTATTTTGCTCGGTATAACTTCCAAGATTCGGTAGTTACCATAGAATTTCGACGAAATTATACCGAATCCGAATATTATTCGGCAGTCTTTTGATCCCAAAACAATGCGGTATAATAACCGGGATATGGTAGTTATACAGAATCTCGATCATGGTATCGGTCTAAACTTTTTCGGCATAATAGCTTGGATTCGGTAATTCATTCGGTATAATTGCCAGAATTCGGGAGTAACCATGAACCTCGAAACTCGTAAGAGGTCGAGTGAAGCACTGGTCGCAGACAAAAGGACTGATCTATGATGTCATCATAGTCCTTACTTTTATCTTGGATCCCAAAAAGAAGATCTAATCATAAATATTTCGAAAATTCCGCCTGCGGCGCTTTTCGTAATATTCTATATATCGTGGAAGGGCGCCTGAGTTTTAGTAATTGGGATTTCGAAAAATTAAAAGCAAGAATCTGGATGGAAATAGTTAAATTTGGAAGGAAAAAGCTAACTACAAAAATCTAGCCTGCAACGCTATTGACCTGGACTAGACTATAACAGTAGATACTGCTGTCGGAACGTCGAAACTTCTTAGAGTATTGGTATTTAATCTACGGTAAATGATAGAATTTGTAAGAGAAGAAGTTAAGTTTTAGCATACAGAAAAAAAAAATCGCATGCGGCGCTCGATTTAATTTTCTCTTGGACATAATGATAGAAGCTGTTACTGCAATCGCGCCCGGTAATATATTCTCCAAGTGGGCTTCGCCAAAACGCCGCCTAATAATTGGCTTATCGTATTTCATGCTGCCCTTTAATGTTACTCTTCCTACGTAACCCTTTCATGTTCCATAATTTAAAGCTCGAATTCTCAGTTTTTAGGATTCGGTAAAAAAGAAGATTCGGTAAAATTTTGGCTCTGCCCCCCCCCACCGAAAATGCACTTGCGACGCCCCTGTGTATGAGCTCAATTTCGAAGAGTACAACAAGTTGATATTTTGCACGTATTTTCAGTTTGTTCAGTAACCGGTGTGAAAACGTCTGGCTATGCGTTTGAGCGGTGGGGACCCCTTGAAAGCAAACTGACCTGACAACCGCCAAGGTCATCGGAAATACATAATAATTGCGTTTTTGCAGATACCATGGTATCTGTTACCACGGTAACTGGGTCTGTAATTAGTCGTAAAAAACGACTATTGCCGAAATTGCACTTTTCGAAGCCATTCCAAAAGAAAAACTGATATCCAGTTACATCACGAAGTGCTGAACCTCTTTCTCACCAATTTGACAAAATTTGATGGAAGTGAGATGACTTTTCAGATACCACGGTCGGACCGTGTGATATCTGAGTATCAGTTACCACGGTAACTGGCCAGATACCACGACAACTGCAAAAACGTCTTTTGACCGTGGTATCAGATACCACAATACCTGCAAAAACGCAACTAATGAATAACTCAACATTCTAGGCCCTTCGTAAGTTCCTACAAGTCAGTACACAAACCAGTACCACCCGGTCCTTCGTCCAAAGCTCGGCAGTCATGCAGAAACTCGACCCAGTCCAGGAACAACTGATGAACAAAGAAAGCCTAATTCTAGTGGACACTCAGGACAACGTGACTGGGAAGGCCACCAAACGCGAATGCCATCTGGTCAAACCCGACGGAACCATGCCGCTACACCGAGCGTTTAGCATTTACCTCTTCAACACGAAGGGCGAGTTCCTTCTGCAGCAGAGATCACAAGAGAAAATAACATTCCCAGGTAAATAATAAGTTAACTTATCATATAAAGTCATTCGTATTTAGTTGTCATCCGCGTATTTTTCTGTAGCAGTGAAAAGGAGGAAGAAGTTAAACCCTCATAGGAACAAATACAATGGCATTCCTTCGCCTGTCAGGGTAGGAGCAGTCCACCTCGGCCTCAGTACCAGAAGTTCTTGGTCCTGGGAGGTAAGCGCTTTAACTGAGAAAACCGTGACGGAAACACCACTTGTCAGAAGACAACAATTCAGGGCGAAGGAAAAAAAAATTCGCAAACGGCAGGCTGGATCCGGATTATAGACGGTGTTTTGAAGTACTTCAAGAACTGGTTAAGTACAAAATCAAAGTACATGGGTTTTACTTAAATATAACTTTCCTGGGGTACCAATACTTATTACTTAAGTAAAATAACTAGGTACTTGGAGGCTTCAAGTACCAATCATTTTCCAAGTACTGTCTCAAGTACCTTATGCTTACATCTGCACATCAGTTTGCACACTGAAGTGTTTCTTTGACAACATTTATCCAACGAACAAAAGCCCTCAGAAAAAGTGATGAAACTCGGACAGTCTGTGAAGTACACAGCGCCTTGGTCAACATGCTACTAGATGGTGGGAACTAAATTCAAAGCTGTAAAGACCATGTTCTGTTACTGTGCATTACTTAAAACGTGCAACCCGTGTCACGTACTTAAAACTCAAGTAGTCTACTACTTAAGAACATTTAATGTATGGTACGTAATACTTGAGTACAAAATTTGGAATTACTTGATAAAGGAACAGAAAACTTGACTCAAACTTGACTCGGGGAGCTAGCTGACATATCAGGAATGTATCCCGAGTCGATATTGAGAGTAAGAAAAATTCTCGTTATGACCATTGCAGTTTCCGGTCAGTTTCCGAAAATTCGACTTTTGAGTTAGTAGAAAAAAAAGCAAAAGGTTTGTGTGCCGGGAGTAG
The DNA here is from genome assembly GCA_023053555.1 of Branchinecta lindahli. NCBI lineage: Eukaryota > Metazoa > Arthropoda > Branchiopoda > Anostraca > Branchinectidae > Branchinecta > Branchinecta lindahli. The sequence goes on from JAKZAO010000003.1 coordinate 9,155,042, forward strand.
GAATCGAGCGCACGACCTCTTGACTACTATCCCGATACGCGGCAAAAGGCGAACTACCGTAAGTGCATAATTACAGTGCATAAGGGGCAAGGGCCTGCCAGCTAGCTTTGGGAACACTAAGGAGGGGGTTCGAGATAACAAAGAAGGGGGTCATGTCGGCAATAAGTCCCTGTATATTTATCTTAGCCCCCCAGGTCGGTTTGATGGCCGAAAGTTGCGTAGTCAAGTTTTCTGTGCCTTTAAGTGGAAATTTTAAGTGCTTGTCCTAAGACTGATTACAGATAAAACGACAAACCACTTCGGGGGGGGGTAGAAGTTTGTTCGCTGAATCTGAAACCCAACACGCCAGTTTCACCTCCACGACACGGTAAATTTAACCCCCAACGAAACCTTGTCCGTCACATACCTAAACCTAGCCGGGACTGAAAATTAGCATCTTGCAGAAAATAATTTTTAATTTCTGAACTATACTTAGTTTATTCTGTACTTTAGCCTACTCTGTCACTTTAGAGCTCTACTTATATTCCGTAGAGATAAGCAATGGAGATAGTACGCACGTCTTGGCTAATTCGGATATTTCTAAATCTATAACCCATAATATTCGCGATAGCCCGTGACATTCTAGCTTAAAGCACAAGACTCAGTAGTTACAGTTTCTGTTCCAATATTCTGGCGTACTTGACAAATGTGCTATGTTTTTCAAAGAATTACAAACCTATCCCGATCACGCACCTCCCTCTTAGCTTCGACAAGAAATACATAGAAATTATAACCGCTCTGTCTGATCAATCCTGATCCACTTCGATACGAGCCGAACACGGAAAATGCAAGAGTCAGTGTTGTGCCGTTACGCCGTTAGGGTGGATAAACATCACAAAGGAGATTCGAAGTCTCGGAACGAGAGTGGATGGAACGGTTAGGGACATAGTCACGTAGAGTTAATCAGTAAAATTCTTCTTCTCAAGTCAGGATCCCTGTTTTGATTTCAGTCAACGAACCAGGCTCCTACTCCAATGTTATAATAGATAGGCCGGTTCCTTCGAAATTTTTCTTCGACGCGGGGGGAGTTTTGAAAAAGCGCATTCTAATTTAAAGAATCAGGAAACCGATCGTCTGATTATTAGAGGCGAAAGCGGGCTACGCTGGGTTAACCCAGCGCAACTATTAGAATTTTTTTTAATTTGACACACACGGAATAGCGGCCAAACCGTTTTATTTCGTTTTGTCGACTTTTACTACTTGGGATAGCCTACCTGAGCCGCGTTCGATTCGACTCGCGGAAGTCAACCCCAGAGTTTACTTTTTTTCTCTGCTGCCGTTTTATTTAGCAAGAAGTTGACCAGAAGTCGACCGAGCAAGAATCATTTTGACTTTCACTTTCTTTCTTGGTTAACTTGAGACAACTGACAATTTCTCCGCGTCGTTGAAAGTTAACTTTTCGTCAACCTTCACGTCGACGTTGATGAATCGGACGCTCCCAGTTAACCGAGAGTCGCAAATAAAACGTCTGACTGAGGATCTCAGTTAACTTGAGAAGTGAATCGAACGCGGCTCTGTACTCCAACCTCCTACCAACATTTACTAATTAGCAATTTACAATTCCTATATCTCTTCATACAGGTGGAAATGCCGATGATAGCTTAGAATCTTGGAACACATCCTTTATTTAAACATCGACATTTGACTATTTTATTTAATATTGACCTGTCATGGCTGATATATTCTACTTGTGGAACTGAGTGCTTGGAGTGCCTTTATTTGAATACTGACGCATCCAGACCTATTTTTAAATTTTTAAAGAAATTACGGATCAGATCATCATTTGTATTCACAGAGCACACCGGGGCTGCTTTTCCCACGTACACAACCTTTATACACAAAAATTTAGTTTTAATCTTTCAGCATTGTACACCAACACCTGCTGTTCCCACCCCCTGTACGTCCCAGACGAGATGGAAATGGACTCCGAAGCGATTGGCGTTAAACGCGCGGCACTGCGGCGAATCGAGAACGAACTCGGCGTCGGACCTGACCAACTAAATATGGGCGACTTGCGCCTGATGACGAGAATGTTGTACCAACATAACGGTGACGGAGTGTGGGGGGAGCATGAGTTCGCTTATCTTTTCGTCGTTAAAAAAGACATCAAAGTAACCCCAAACCCAAATGAAGTAATGGATGTCCGGTATATCGCTAAGGACGACTTTAAAAAGTTTGAAAGTCAGAAAGATGTGAAGTTTACGCCCTGGTTCTCGTTTATTAAAAAAGAACTGTTGACGAACTGGTGGGATAATATTGACAACTTTGATAAGTTCAAGGATGACGGCTTGACTCACAATTTCTATGGTAAAATGTAAATTGTTGTTGATTTTGATTTTGTAATATACCGGTGTTAGGACTGTCAGTTCGCTCTCCTTGCCTTGCCTGGCTTAGAGATCACGCAAGCAAACGCCCGCACACATTAGAATAGTGATCCATACAAGGCAGAGACTAACGTTTTCTACGAAAGTAGGAGGAACTCAAATAGCCTTGTCTGGCACAGGACTTTCCCAACTACAGTTCTCAAACGAGTTCGAAATGCTCGGTTCAGAGGATTTACTGAAACATCGTAATGGTCGCGTTTTTTGCCAAAAGAAGAGGCTTCTCTCCCAAGTCCTCCGTCCTACCTGCTAATTTGACCGTTTTTTGTAGACAGAAGTCTGTCGCCGTTCTCTTCAGCATATTGGTAACTCACATCGTAGTTGCTAATCTCATTTCTTCGCATGCCTGGTCAGAAAGGACAAAGGGGTTGGTAAAAAGAAAAAAGCCAAAAGAGCTGCGAGGAGTAAGCGCTAGTTGCAAAACGGAAAACGAACCAAGACCTTGGAAGATATAGGCAAAAAAAAACGCGACTTTTATTAGGGTAGAACTGGGAAGGGATTTAGGACGAGAACTGCTAGCAGGACCAGGGGGCGGCCAGTCCCACTGAAAGACACCTACTTGTCCCGATGATATTCATAAGAAAGGTGTGTTTTCAGGGATATCACTGCAATCTTCTTAAACCCCAGTGTAGTTTCAATTTTTAACACTGCTCTCCTATGGCGCTGGTCACACGTACCTCACTGATCACGCCAGCGACATGCCCTCAGAGCCGAGAGCGGGTTTTAAAAAGCATTGATGCTCTTACTAATGGTTGGGTGGGGTACACACGCATGTCAACAAACAGTACTTTTCCTTGGTGGCTTACGTAATAATATACTTGTTGTAGCACCCTTTTATTCGTATAAAGGTATCTTCACACTGTAGGCTACTAGACTAAACCTTCTATGTCATGCAGCACAGCATATTATGTCAAAGTTTCGGTAAATCCACTTCGCCACTGACATGCACTTCAGTGGCACCATCTACACTGCGACTGGCAACTAGAGCTAAACTTCGTAGCGATTAAAGCTTAAAATATACCTCTCGCCATTTGTAAGCAGTGGGTTTTGGCGGTGGATTCAAATCTCAATTGTCAGATCTCAGCGTCACTACACAGTCGCATTAATCACAACACTATAGCAGCTGTTTGATTAGAAGAGTTGGGCTATGGCAAAAAGTACAGCCCAAAGTGAAGGGAGAAGAAGCGAACTCCCTGATTTGCCTTTTAGTTGGTCCTTTAACTCCTTGACTTTGTCTGTGATTCTCTCAAGCAGCTTCTTCTTCGTTGGCGGTTCAGGCTCCGCCGAAGGCATCGAGATGCAGTTGCCGCCAGCTAGTGAACAAATGACTAAGTTTAGTTTTGAAGTTCCCAACAGATGTCAAAAGCTATTTTCCTTCGTATCGTTGTACACAGAAGTTACGGCGATAAGAACTGTTTACACTTACACGCCAACCTAACCCGTGGTCGACAGCATCAAAACGCTGGAGTTATGTTCCTGCACACACAGTCCAGTGTGAAGAATTATTAAGAGTCGGGCCTAATACACATTCCCACGCCTTTTGGACCCAAGTTTCGATGCGGCTGCAAATCTCTAATCTACCATCCTACTTCAAACATCGGATGCGAAATTCGCAACCGATCGCAATGGATTCGCTTCGTCCGGATCAGAAATGCACGGCAAATACTCTATATGACTAAGTCTATATGCCCTCTATATGAGTCCGAAACACGCCAGTGAACCTCGGGAAGAACGAGAAACGTCATCCAAACGAATCCTCAAAACTGATTCAAATCCTATGCAAACCAATCAACGTTTGTTGTGGTCAGGTTGTGGGGACGTTTCTGGCTCTTCGCAAGGCACACGGCGATTCTTCGTCGGCACGAAGAGTTAGTCATCAAGGGTATTAGAAGTACGACGGAGACCTTTTTGTAGGACCCCTCTTGCTCTTCACTATCCTCACACCACCAGTGGCGACTTACGTGGTCGACTAACCTCTGAAATTTTACAAGACCTGAATCACATTATATGAATTTTTCGCTTTCTAACGCTAGCCGAGATTTCCTGGGTTGCCAGACAACAACTCTGTTTTGTCTTGAGACGTGAGCGAGCAGGCGTCGCAAAACCTGATTTCGTCATTGCGGACGGCACTCACGAAGGGAGTCGCCTTATTTCGCTATGATTTCTCAGCATAATCACGCCGCGTATTTGTTTCAAATTTCTCGCAAGAAAAACCAAGTATTTCTGCGCGAATCCCGACCAGAGTCGGCAATCGTTGACAAGAGAATCCCTAATTTCATGAGGCATTTATGAGTATTTCGAAAAGCACTACTTCCAGATCATTTTATCGTGAAAAAGCCAATTCTCGTGACAGCTGTGCTTTAAGACGTGTAAAAAGGTTGCAACTGCTATGTTTTACGACGGGATGACAGGAGTTTGATATCATAATAACTCAAGGATGCACGATTTTTTTTTTTTCAAACTTCCTACGGTATAGCACCGAGCACCCCTGGATATATAAACGCTCTCCACATCTTGCTGCTTATTCCAGACGAAACAAAAGCTCCAAGACAGCAGAGCTCCCAGACAGTGGAATGCACAAACGTTGCGGGCAGATACAAGGCAAATTCGAAGACAGCAACATACCCGTTGTCTGTTTCAGTTTCCAATCCCGTATGGCTGCTAGGCGCTTTAGCCCTTGCGGGACCAATTATACGGACTCTCAGGTCACGGGCGTGGCCCACGACTCACTCTAGATCATTCGTTTTCACCTAATTCATCTACTGAGGCCTATTTAAAGTTTAACCGAAAAGGGCTAGGATAGGACAATCTAGTTACCCATCAATTATTCACTTAAATTGGCTTGAAGACCCGCTAAAAATGAGTTACTTCGTTGTTCCACTATTCACGAATAATCGATTTTCAAATAGTGGAATTTCCGTGTGATTTGTCGTTCCTATATGCTCTTGTATTTTTGTTGTATGCCTTACGAGAAAGATTTATCATTTTCTCTTGTGCAGGCACTAAGCAACCGTCACCATTCTCACCACTGCCCACTGAAAAGCCGCATTTGTGTTGAGATTAAAATTTCCCGCGTCATAGTAGAATTTACGCTGTGGGGACGGCCGGAGATATTCTGAGCCTCATAACTAGAGCAGATAGTGGAAAATAAAAAATCTCTTTGCAGGATCCAAATAATTCAGTGTATCCAGTTGAATGACACACAAATAATTTTGCTTTTCAGTTAAACTTTAAAGGACAGGTCATACCTATAATGCCAATGCAACATACTACTGTATATAGATTGATGTTTGTTAATTTTGTTTTCTTTGTTTTTTGTATTTATACCAGTGTTCGTTATTTATTCTGTATTTTTGACCCTAGTTGGTCGTCTCTTAGTTTAAATAAATAATCGCTCCATCTATCCTTAAACCCGGAGACCCGACTTTCATCAAAAACAAAGTTGCTGTCTAGCAACCCCGGAAAATGTCGGCTAGCGCTGGAAAGCGAAAAAATTCATATCATGTGATTCAGATCTTGTAAAGAGGGTTATTTCGGAGGTCAGTAGACCATGTAAGTCGCCACTGGTGGTGTGAAAATAGTGAAGAGCAAGAGGGGTCCTACAAAAATGTCTCCGTCGTAGTTCTAATACCTTCTAATATACATTCTACCTAACGGATTTTCACACTTGCCTTAGTTGCGTTTTTGCAAATACCATGGTATCGGATATACGGTCTAAAGACATTTTCACAGTTGCCGTGGTATCTGATACCACGGTCAAAAGGCGTTTTTGCAGTTATCGTGGTATTTAGCCAGTTATCATGGTATCTGATATTCAGATATCACGGTCGGACCGTGGTAACTGGCCGTGGTATCTAAAAAGTTGTCCCATATTCATCAAATTTTGTCAAACTGGTGAGAAAGAAGTTTAGCACTTAGTGATGGAACTGGATATCAGTTTTTCTTTTGGGATGACTTCGAAAACTTCAATTTCGGCAACAGTCGTTTTAGAAGTGCAACCGTATATCAGATACCACGGTAACTGCGAAAACGTCTAATTGCAGATCCAGTTACCGTGGTGACAGATACCATGGTATCTGCAAACACGCAACTTTCGAAGCGTGTCATACTCCTGACGACTGCTTGCGAGGAGCTCACGGAAGTCAACGGGGCTTGGGAAAGGCTCAAAAGAGCTAAAGGCGTGGGTAATTTGTTAAAAGCAGAGCCTAGTTTAAATCATTATAAACAGTAAATAGTGCGAGGTGTCCTTTAATGAACAAGAAAAGCTGGGTAAAAATTTGTTTCAGAATATTCCGTCTAAAAGTGGTAAAATACAGAAGAACCATTTACCTGATAAGCCTGTACCGATCAAAGACATTAGTTGCGTTTTTGCAGATACAATGGTATCTGATATACGGTCTAAAGTCGTTTTTGCAGTTATCGTGGTATCTGATAACACGGTCAAAAGGCGTTTTTGCAGTTGTCGTGGTATCTGGCCAGTTACCGTGTGTCATATAATATCGTATGAAAAGGTTCATTTATTTCATGACAATACTATCTCCAAACTCACTCAAAGGTGACTGAAAGGCAACTGAAATGTGACTGCCTTACTCTATCGCATACCTAGGTATTTATACCTCGAATCTTAATTATTATCTTATAATCCCATGCATGTGTATTACGAAACTTGGTAATTAACTGAGGTCGGGTCAGGTCAAGTTAGGGGTAAAAGACTTTAAACTGGGTATACAACATACCCCCCATACAACTGGGCATTCAACATCTTGAAAAAAATATGCGACCTCGCATTTACAACTAAAACTAAAATTTTACAAAGCGATTTATCTTGGAGGGGACACCAAGATATGGATCAACACAAAAATTTTGTACAAACTATTTACAAAGTGATTTATCTTGGAGTGAAACCGTGGTAATAGATATTCAGATATCACGGTCCGACCGTGGTATCTGGTCGTGGTATCTGAAAAGTGATCTCACTTTCACCAAATTTTGTCAAATTGGTGAGAAAGAAGTTCTGCACTTTGTGATGTAACTGGATATCAGTTTTTCTTTTGGGATGACTTCGAAAACTGCAATTTCGGTAATAGTCGTTTTTGCAGTGGACCTTATATCAGATACCACGGTAACTGCAAAAAGGACTAATTGCAGATCCAGTTACCGTGGTAACATATACCATAGTATCTGCAAAAACGCAACTATGAGCATTGGAAAGACAGGAAACATTAAGTCGGGTCTTCACCTTCCGGAATCTGGGTTCCCAGATTCTCCGTGATTTTTTCTGAATTTCTTCTGCGATGCTTAAAAATTTCGGAAATCTGGAAGTTCAAAAGCCCCTTTTTTCCGGATTATTTTGGTGTACTTTCGGACCGGTTCATATTCCAGATGCAATTTACAGAAGAAGTCAAAGAATAATCTGGAAGCCTAGATTCCGGAAATTCCGGGATGTGAAGACCGGACTTTAGCTGTGGAAAGACAGGAAACTCCCATAAACCCCCACGAGTGGCGATAATGAGCGCCTTCTAGCGATTGGTCTGCTGTCAAAACAACCGCTCTGGTGATATTCAGATCGATCGTTCTGCCAAATCATTAGTTGGCGTTGTTTATCACAATTCTCCTTACGATTCTTCTCTCAATTCTCCTATTTCACGTTTTTTTAGTGGAGTGTTCCTTGGAACAATCCACTATTGCGAGCGCTGTAGCAGCTTTCGGCTTTCGGTTTCCGGTTTTCGGTTTTCACCGTATTTTGTGGAGCTCGTAACTCGTGAACCAGTGCAAGTATCAAGTTTAAACTTGGTACGCTGGTGGGGACTGGGGTCTAGTTGTGCCTTTTGGGGTCCGACCCCCCACACCCACCCGGTTCAGGGGCAAATGGGCCCAGATTGCCCAGTGAATAATGTTCATAACTTGACCAGAGTTGGACATAAGACGATGAAATTCCTTGTACATGTAGACCCTAGGGCTGGGACATTACTTTTAAAGTTGCACCTCCCCCACCCATCACGTTCATGGGCAAATGGGCCCAGATTGCCCAGGAGTAAAGTTCGTTACCCGTGACAGGAATCAACAGGTATCAAGTTGAAACTTGGTAGGTTTGTGAGTATTGGGGTACCTTTTTCATTTTTGCGGGTCCCAAACCCCACCCCCACTTGGTTCAGGGGCAATTGGGCCCAGATTGCCCATTTTTAATGATTTCAACTTGACAATAACTGGAGATAGGGCGATGAAATTCCTTTGTGCTTTTGGATCATAGGGTTGGGGATTTATATGTGGAGTTGAACCACCCCCTGGCCCCTACCCTCCCCGTTCATCGGCAAGTGGGCCCAATTTGCCCATGAGTCAAGTTTTTGGCCCGTGACTGGAATCAAACTCTAAGCTGGTATAGTCGAGGATATTTAGGTCTATATATGCAACTGATGCCACCCCCCCCCCACCCTCCCGTTCATGAGTAACTGGGCCCAGATTTTTCATGAGTTACGTTCGTCTATGACAGGTCTCAAGTTCAACTCTTGTATATTTGGGGAGATATATCTATGAATGAGGATTTTGGTGTATTGCAGCAAGAAATAAGACGACGCGACGTATCTTTAATGAACAGCTGGAAACTTTACGGTGTTGTCATATGATCGATGATATGCCGTTCTTAATGAATTGTGACAAAGGGGGTATTAGGCTGCTACGATTTGGTTATTGCACTTGTTTTATTACCTTGCTAATGGAAAAGAGGTTTAAAGGGTCGGACTGGCTGGCAGACCATTCAGATTCAGTGTTCTGATTCTCTGATCTAGTGTTAGAACTCATGCTGTTCTTGCAAGATCTTCAACATTTCTTTGGATTTATACTTGCGGTTTGTTTACATTTAAAGCTTTTAAAGTGGGATGATTGCAAACTTGTTTGGTTATTGGGGATATGAAATGTCTTGGTTTTAACGCTGTTTGAATATAAAATATGATAAACATTTTACTTTCACACTCCACGTCTGAGCGCTTGCGCACTTGTTTTACTATTGAGATGAGACCAATTTGCATTTTCTTGCGGTGTTGTCAGGATCGAAATGGGAAAAGCTTCGCAATTCCGCAGAATCGAGAAGCTGCTTCGATATTCACTTCTTGGTCCTCCGTTCTGAGTTCAACCAGGGACCCATAAATTTCCTGTAATGCCTCGCCATTCAGGTGGCTTGTCATTTCCTATGCTTCTATGTTGCTATGTTGCCCGACCCTCTCCTACTTTCCAAAAATTCCGCTTGGGTCGGCTTTCTTGTTTGCCTCATTGGACGTGAGCGCAAAAGAGACTCCTTCCTCAAGGCGCCAGCAGCCAATCCCAAATTTTGTCTATCTGGATAGTCGCGTATTCTATTCCCGTGGGTATTTCTCGAACTACCGGACGGTCCGTCAAGAGCGCATCAGAAATCTCTTATTGACAAGCCCCCTGAATGGCGAGGCATTACAGGAAAATTAATGGGTCCCTGGTCCAACAAAGGGCGGATGTTTAACCAGTGTAAGCAGGTATTAACAAGTGGCTAGATTAGTGTGTTTGTCAAAAACAAGAATAGAGAAGCGAGACGAGCAAAAACGGTAATTTTCACGAGAATCGAGAAACTGAGAACCCGGATAAAAAACGCAACTATTAGCCGCGTTCGTTAACGTCGTTCCTCGTTGTCGGTACGAAAAACGTCGTTTAGGTTTTTTTCGTATTAGGGTTTTCTTCGGCACACTGTATAAACGTCGTTTCACGAACGAACTAGATACGAAAACGTTAAAAGTCGAACTAACTTAATATTTGCAACAGCAGCCACAGCAGAAGTACAAAAATGGATATTTAGCATAACAGGCACACTGTTTTAAAACTTTTAATTTGTTTTCACGTAAATTCTGAAAATTCCCGCCTAATTGACGAACCGAGACGTTGAAACTGACCTTCCGCCTCCGTTCGTCGTTTCAGGAACGACGAATGAAACGGCGGTTCAACCGAGCAAAGAAAACTCCTTATTAGTCCTTATTCTCGGCAGCTCAACACCGTTTACGAACGCTGTTACAAAGAAAACGCTTATAGCAAAACGGCGGTTGAAACAGCGAATCGAACGACAAAAACGAACGCAGCTATTGTCAAACTACACGACTCACGTGTTGTTAGTTGCCAACAAATTGTTTTGTTAAGTCCGGTCTTCACCTCCCGGAACTTCCGGAATCTGGGCTTCCAGATTATTCTTTGACTTCTTCTGTAAATTGCATCTGGAATATGAACCGGTCCGAAAGTACATTAAAATAATCCGGAAACAAGAGCTGTAAGCTCATATGGCACTTGCAAGGGTTGAGATGTATTATTTGATCAAAAGTAATTTTCGACTGTGCGGTTCAGATGCGCACTTTAAGGGTGCTAGAGAAAAAGTATTTTATCGTTGAACTTGGCTGCAATGATGCGCACTTTAAAGGCACTAGAAATTCATCTGTAAGGAAGACCCTTGAGGCAAAAACGATAGCAGGCTCTTAGGGATCATTGATATATACGTATGATCAAAAGTATTTTTTTTTTCCACTAATGCGGGTGAAATGCGCACTTTAAGGGTGCAAGAAATTATTTTTTGCAAAACCCTTGTGGGACAACTGATCATGGGTTGAGATGTATCGTTTGATAAAAAGTACTTTTCGACCTTGCGGTTAAGATGCACACTTTAAGGGAGCTAGAACTTCATTTGTAAGCAAAACCCTTGAGGCAAAAATGATCATGAGCTCATTTGGATGATGGAAATGCATATTTTGCTTAAAAGTATTTTTCTTAATTTGCGGTCATGATTGGTACTTTAAGGAATGGTCGGATTTGAAAAGTGGCGATTTCTAAGCCAATCTTGTCGAATTTCTAATATTCCAGCCAAATTTCATCGTCCTAGCACATCTGGAAGTACCTTAACTCGCGATCACCGGAATTCCGGACCCGCCCCTCAAACTCCCCCCACAGTCGCCGGAGCCAATCCGGTTCAGTTTTGGACTTGTTTGTTATTCCCACAAAGTTCCATCCCGATCTCTCCAGTCCAATCCGGTCACGTATTCCCCCCCCCCCCAATTGTTGTCGGATCCGGTCCGGACACGAAAAAGATCACCAAATGCACGCCCTCTGTTCAGTTATAAAATTTCACTTGAATCCGATCACCCGTTCCAAAGTTACGCATGGCTAGATATTCTGGATTCCCCCTCCCTCCGATCCCCCCACGACTATCGGATCGAGTGAATTTTTATTTACAAGTCAGTTTGATCGGGTCCCTGATACGCTCCCAAGTTTCGTCGTGAAAATCCCAAAAACCGTCATCACCAGAATTCCGGGAAAGTCCCCTCCACCTCCCCCCCCCAAGTGTCCGGGTCCAGTCCAAACGTGTGAATTTATCTGGAGCAGATTCTTGTTCTTCCCAGCAAGTTTTACTCCGATCCCTCCATTATAACCGTTTCTCGAGATTTCCGGTCTTCCCCCACCCCAACTCCCCCATAGCTGTCGAATCCGGTTCGAACTTCAAATGGAACATCAGAGATATGTCCTTCATTCAGGTATTAAGTTTCGTCCCAATCCGATCACCCGTTCGAAAGTTACACAACACTCAATTTTCCATATTCCCCCGCACTGCACCACATATACAAACCCCTTTGACCCTCGAATGCACTAGCTCTTTCCAATGTTAACAGAGTGATCCGATGCAAAGAGTGACGTCACGCAGCGCGCAGACCTACTAGTGTGTAGAAAGGGGTAGGGGTTTTACAAAAACTACTAAATTCTCAGGATTCCCCCGCCCTCTACTCCCTCCACGGTGGTCGGATCGGGGAAGTGACAATTTGCAAGTTAGTTTGGTCGGGTCCCTGATATGCCTGCCAAGTTTCATCGTCCTAGCACATCTGCAAGTACCCTAACTCGCGATCACCGGACCGACCGACCGACCGACCGACAGACCGACCGACGGAAAAGTGATCGGTATATGGCACTTGAGCGAAGCTGCAAGTGCCATAAAAAGGGGCTTTTGAACTTCCAGATTTCCGGAATTTTTAAGTGTCGCAGAAGAAATTAAAAAAAAATCTCGGAAAATCTGGGAACCCAGATTCCGGAAGGTGAAGACCAGACTTTACTCTCACTTTCATAGTTGAAAGTTGGACGAGGACCAAACGCTAGGTAGCGGGCAGCTTGATTTTCCACCAAGCAACTTCAGCGGAGGGTCCTGTCTTTCCTACTGACAAAAGGTCTCTGGTTCCGGTCACAAAGTTTTCGATTAGCTAACGAAGATCCTGAACATGCTATCAGGTTTTTCACATTCAAAAGAGTCAGCACGGAACAGTACGGAAAGCAAGTAGAAAGAAAACATGCACATGCAGCAAAAAAGGTTTAATCGAAAAAAAGAAGGAAAGAGAAAAAGCTGAGTTAGAAAGCTTAGATATCTTCACAGTCACCGACGTTGTTACCTTTCTTCCAGCCTACTTCAACGTTGTTTTTCTTGTTTTCCTCTTTTAACCATGTTTCCAGGGGTGCGAAAAACTCACGGAATGCCCCTGCGTCCATCTTGCGAGTACCAGTGCCTACTTCGAGGATTTCAGGCCAGGGTCGTGACGCACCAAGAGAGAGCATGGCCCTAGAGTTAAAGACATATCACTAACAGTTCAAAGTTCCGTCACTCCAGCAAAAATAACACAAACAAGCTTCGAGGGGGTGGATATCGTTGCTCAAACGAAACACTTCAACTAGACCAAAAATTTCAGTGAGATCTCAATGGGGAATATTTACTGCACTTCTTAAAGGAACAGAAAACTTGACTCAAACTTGACTCGGGGAGCTAGCTTAACATATCAAGAATGTACCCTGAGTCGATATTGAGAGTAAGAAAAAATCTCGTTACGACCATTGCAGTTTCCCGGCTGTTTCCGAGAATTCGACTTTTGAGCAAAAGGTTTGCAAAAGCAAAAGGTTTGTGTGCCGCGACTAGGAATCGAACCCCGGCCGTCTAGTCGGGAGGTCGTTACTCTGTAGTCTACATGTAAAAAGGCGAACTTTTACAGTACATGAGTTCATAATTACGGTGCATAAGGGGCAAGGGCCTGCCAGCTAGCTTTGGGAACACTAAGGAGGGGGTTCGAGACAGTTCGAGATGACAAAGAAGGGGGGGGCCTGTCGACAATAAGACCCTGTATATTTATCCAAGCCCCCCCCCCGGGCGATTCGATGGCCGAAAGTTACCTAGTCAAGTTTACTGTTCCTTTAATCCAGGCAACCGGATATTCCCGTACAGAATACTGTATCTCTCAGATCGACCACTTAATCTGATTCGTTAAGTAACTCTTCGATGTCTCGAGCCTCCGGCCAAGCGGCAAGCCTAGATTACGACCGGATTATAAGGACATCCTGATTGAGCATATTCTATGTGTTTTTATACACCGTCTTATAATCTCATCAGAGGATTTTTACATATCCGAAATTTCCGGTTTATATCTTCTGGTCGTTTTACTGATCCCAACTGTTTCTTATCCCTCGATAACATATCAAAAAAGACATATTATGTGTTTACGTTGAAAGCAAAAAGAATTTGAACTTCCGGAAATTCAGTACGTAAAACTGTCACGCGATCGATAGCGGACTACTCCAGAAAAATGTCCGCCACTCGGCCAATTCTGCTCACAACATGATTCATTGCTACTGGCTGACGTTTAGTTTCTGGAAAAAGCTGTATTTTGTATTTCTTAATTTCTTTGTTTTACTCCGCCTCTTAATTCCCGGCATGCTGTCATTGTCGCAAACTTGCCAAAATGGCAGCTTACGACGGCTTATGACTGCCAGTGAAGGTCCCACTTCACTTGCTAACTGTTTCGCGCGATGGATTTCGTCACCGGAATTGATTGCTCCCGGCCAAACCTAGCACTACTTAGCATACGTGAATGGAGACGTATTTAATAAACGAATGGGGCCGAACTAACGAACTTGTATCCCTGCCGGCCCCCAGTGATCGATTTATATTGTTATCAATTCTTTTAAATTACAGAGAACTGCAAACAAAATCTTGCAGTATTTGCTACTGGGGTTAATCTTGTCTCTATTGAGATAAGGTTATCTCTAATGGATTAATCTTATCCCAGTAGAGATAAGATTAATCCCAGTAGGCGCGAACCGGATATAACACGAGGCATCAAAATAAATTAGAGCCCTGCAAACCATCAGCTTCTAACCGGTATAGATCTTCTTTTCGTCAATATTTTGTTAAGCATTTTAATGAGTAAGTTGACATGTATGTTTTATAAATTATTGATAGGGTCTTATTTAACTATTATGTTATTTGACCTAATAAATTCGTATCGTATCGTATCGTAGCAAATACTGCAGTTGACTTTAATCCTTACTCGGAGAAACTTTTTACAGTGAACCTCAACCTGAAAAAAAAAAAACATGAATCGCTTACGATAACTTCTCTCCAGCTTTCTTGCTCTGGTGAATATCGCACTTGTGAAGTGGCATTCGTAGTGGATCCTTCGGGTCATACTGTTCAGCCTCGATACATAGAGCCCTGTGGAACTGGAACTGTAGGATGTAGGAAACAAAATATCTCAGATACTCCACATTCGCTGCGATATGGTACTTCGCACCAGGGTCGAAATGATCTGCATTGCGCACGGAGGGGGCCTTGACTCCCTGGTACTCCTCCCTAGAAGATTGAGAATGGCGACTATTTTGAGCAACGTTTGTGAACCTTGCAGCTAATTTACCAAAAAGGATTTGGGGAGGAGAATGGCTCTGCTGTAGATTACAAGTGTCCGCTGTGACGTACTCTCTAGACCGTGGTAGGAAATTAAAGGAAAAAGAAGATCGAAATTGCAATCGCCTGTTAGAATTTCGTCGCGGTTACAGCGATGATATCCCAGCCAACACACTTCTAGACTTCAACAAAAACTACCTGCGATGACACAGGACTCAAGCTATGTGGCTGGCTCGTATTGAGAAGAAATTGGCCTTTCTAGAAACAACTGAAGAACTACTGGACCGCACTTCCATCGTAGGTCGTAATGATTCTATCAGTTTTGAAAAAGTCCTTGGATAATCTCAACACCGAACGATTATTCAACGAAGAAACTTTCAAAGGCCCGAAACTTTTCTAGGAGTTATTGTTCACCTTACGAACTATGTTAATTCATATCTAACGAGAAATAATTTATAACTTAAGGCAAAACATTGACGCAGGTAGGGAAGAAAGTCTGCCATTTAGAGAGAAGACGGCATATTGGGAGGGCTAAGGTTCGGTCCGGTACTAATGTCCGACGTGTGGCAGTATGAATGAGAACCTAAAGCGTTGGATGTATAAACGGGAAAGCTTTGCTGAATACATATTATAATATTTAGAAGAAATTGAAGGTTGCCGAATGAATAATAGGTATATCTTCATAGGGCAGAGCTGTTTCCATAATAATTAAACGGCTGGTGAGGTTCCCGAGGGTAGCCCTGGCTCACAGCTATTGGTGCCACTGATACGAGTAGTAGATCGTATTTGAATTTATTTATCCTATATTGGGCATTGGCCCTTAGAGCAAACAATTTGACTAGGCAACTTTCGGCCATCAAACCGGCCTGGGGGGCTTAGATAAATGTACAGGGACTTATTGTCGACAGGACCCCCCATCTTTGTTATCTTGAAACCCCTCCTTATTGTTCCCAGAGCTAGCTGGCAGGGCCTTGCCCCTTATGAACTGTAGTTACGCACTCATGCACTGTATAAGTTCGCGATTGTCTGTGTTATCATTATACAGGGTTGCCACTTTACTAAAATAAATTCACTATGCAAAAGGAAAAAAGTAATACCAAACAAGAAAAGTACTCAGTACGTATATTCGTTATTAATTGTACATACATATAAATATTTTAAGGCAATTATTGAAAAGTGATTATTAAGTTTTAGCCGTGTTAATAATTGTGTGACGATCCGATGCTAGCGAATAATTATATGAGCTATTCAGGAAATAAACGTTATTATTATTATTATTAACTTACTTAAAACGTTCCTGCAGTAACGCAAGTTTTGATGAAATAATTGTGTATATTAAGTGCTATTTAATTTTTGCTATTTTACATTTGTATATATTTTACATTTGTATATATTGACGACTTCGACAAATTTGGCTTTTACCATGATAGTCCAAAAAGAATAAAAGCGATATCTCTATCTATCTATGTATTTCATGACGCGTATAAACTGTTGACCTCCCAGGTTATTTTTTCCCTTGTGTAAAGACATTGGGCAAATAAAAATGATTCTGATTCTGGGACTGGAATTCCGGTAAAAGCTAAGTTCGTTTGGAGGAAGGAAACGGACGAAGGAAGAGGTTGTTTACCTAAGTTTCCACCAATGGCAGTTGTACTCTTCTGGCTTTATTTTTCCTTCAAACACGTCCCAGCGCCATTTATCCATCAGGTAGGCGAAAGGCAAGAACGTAATCTAGAAATAGAAGACAAGCATGAGACTATAGACATTTTTCTGAGACCCAACTAGGTAATTGCGGCTCAAAAAGAGTGTTTTCGAGGTTGTTCGTGTGGCCCACGAGTAATTCGACAAACAACTGAAGAGATGATTTTCGAGTTTGTGGCTCGAATCTGGCGGGAAATTAAATTTATCAGCAGTATAAAGTCTAAATAATAAAATTAACTATTTTATCAAGCCTATAGACATACAACTGAGGATCCTTTTTGCACAGAGTGGTAAGGCCGTAAGCCGGAAATACCATTTATTGAAATTTTATCTGAATTTTATTTTTATTTTCAGACATTTGAAGATTACCGCCAAAGAACAGACAAAATGGCGTTTCCGTGAGTTTCAACTTGTGGCTCTATGCCACACAATCGTGTTTCCGCGACAAACACTCAGAAGTGTTTGGCCCACAATACTTTCAAAATGTCAGTTTCTATTGTGCCGCGAAAAAACGCCTTACAATCAGTCTGGGGTACTTAAATGGTACAGGCAGGCGATGCTAATTGCAAGTTCATATTTTTAGCCACTGCTAAAATACGAGTTGTGGAATACGAGCTTTGAACATCTCGAAATACAAACAAGACGTGAGAATAAACAAAAAAGACGGTCAAAGTGAGCTCACATTAACATACTTATTCGTGACGGGGAAAAGAGTGTTAGCTGGAAATCGGAGCTTTAAACTTCCTGAAATACATACCAAGACGTGAGAATTTACAAAAAAAAACGTGTGACAATGAAAGCTCATTTTCACGTTTATACTCTATTATAACAAATGCGGACTGGTTCTTTTCGTTTTGTAAAAACAAAGCTCTCTTCTTTTCAATGCATTTTCTAAACAACAAAATGTTCTGTGAAAGTTTAACCGAAAAGGGCTGGGATAGGACAATCTAGTTAGCCGTCACTTATTCACTTAAATTGGCTTGAAGACCCGCTGAAAATGCGTTACTTCGTTGTTCCGCTGTTCACGAATAATCGATTTTCAAATAGTGGTATTTCCTTGCGATTTATGGTGCTGAATTTTTGCAGTATGCTTTACATTTTTGCAGTATGCTTTACGAGAAAGATTTTTGATTTTTTGTTTGTTCAGGCACTAAGCAATCTTCACCAATATCACCACTGCCCACTGAAAAGCCGCATTTGTGTTGAGATTAAAATTTCCCGCGTCATAGTAGAATTTACGCTGTGGGGACGGCCCGAGACATTCTGAGCCTCATAACTAGAGCAGGTAGTGGAAAATCAAAAAATCCCTTTGCAGATTCCAAATAATTCAGTGTGTCAAATTAAATGACACACAAATAAGTTGGCTTTTCAGTTAAGCTTTAACATTTTGCTGAATATTGAACATTTATCAAAATACGGCAGTGATAGAGCTCATTCAGGTCAGGAATTAAATATTCGGAGCAAAGATGCACTGCGAGAAGGGAGAGGATGTTCGATTCCACAGTGCCGGTATCAATTCTTGATGGGAAGAATCAAATAAAATTCCTATGGTTATGCATCTGCTTCAACGAACTTTGCCCCAATAGACGTCATTCGAATCCTATTACGCCTAGCAGACGAACGACCCACAGACGGTTCAGTTATTAAACGGTGATTATCATAGCGAATTTCTATTACGCACTGAAGAAAAAGAGGAAATAGTGCAATAAGAAGAAAGAAAGAGAGACAATTACGAAGAAAGAAAGAGAGACAATTAAGAAGAAAGAAAGAGAGACAATCATGAGGCGAACGAGTACGATAAAAAAAATTCTTTCAGCCCAAGCTGACTGCGAATCATCTTTGACAGTGCAAAACGGGTACGTCAGCTGAATTTTATTAGAGCTATACTTCGGCCCTTCTTGGCAAGAGTCCTCTTCAGGCTCAAGCTGAAACACGAACTTCACTAATTAAGAAGTTCATTTTCCAGCTTGAGCGGCTTGAGCCTGAAGAGGACCCTTGCTATAACAAAATTCAGCTGACGTATCCGTTTTGCACTGTCAAAGTTAATTCGCAGTCAGCTTGGGCTGATGGAATATGTGTACGAATGATAAGGTTCCCTTACTTTTTCCAGGGCAGCGGTGAACAGAGCGTTCAAGTCCGCTTCTGCGTTATCTGTGTAATTCTTCAGCAACCCAATTTTCGCAAGATGTTTTGGAGTTGCCACTGAGAGAGCCAGGGTGTCTCCGACGGCTTCGTGGAATCCTGGGTTCGCTCCTGTTCGGAACACCTTAGGCTGGTCTTTGTACTGAAGATCATACTGGATATGCCCCATCTCGTGATGAACCGTGATGAGCTGGTCCATAGAGACCCGGGTGCATTGCTTAATCCTAAAGAAGAACCACAAAATGAAACTTGTTCCACCCATGACTGGGCCATAGAAATTCTCAGGTATAGACCATGAACGAGTCTTTCTTTTTCTATTTGTACTCCACAGGAACGATTCATTCATTTATCTATTTATTGTTATTCTTTAACATGGGTCCGAGCTAACACCTAGCGATTACTTTGGGTTGTTGTAAAGTGTATTGTTGATCAAAAGAATCTGAACCATCAATTCTTGAAAACAACTGTTTCTCGACCCTACTCAAATCATTCTTTACACAGTGTTCAAACAATCCATTTTATTATTTTTCAACTTTCAATCCAGTGCAGGACTTAACCCTGCCGAGACCCCTAAGAAGTCGAAATCCAACTCAAATGGAGAGGGGCCCATAGGACCTACACTGCCTATTTGGAAATACAGCACTGTTTCTATTTGATTAATATAAATTAAGTTCTATAATAGTTTACGACCATACCAGGGACGAGCCTTTTAAGCCCTGCCTATCCGAGAATGGGAGACTTTTGGCAGCCTACCAAACCTAGGATGTGAGAAATGTTAATCAAACAAAACTGGCATCCCTAATCTTACCTATTTTAACCCTATTTCTCTTTCTCTCCAAGGCTTATAAGATGTGAAGAAGGTTGCAGAGAAATCATGCTAGTTGCATACTAGATATCCTAGTGAACAACGCATCACTGGCCGAGGCACAGCGAAATCCTATACTGTGTTCAAGGTACTGGTTAC
The DNA here is from genome assembly GCA_023053555.1 of Branchinecta lindahli. Classification (NCBI taxonomy): domain Eukaryota; kingdom Metazoa; phylum Arthropoda; class Branchiopoda; order Anostraca; family Branchinectidae; genus Branchinecta; species Branchinecta lindahli. The sequence continues at coordinate 9,174,978 of JAKZAO010000003.1, forward strand.
CCTCTTGCCTTGTAAAGTTTAACCGAATAGGGCTGAGACTCGACAGTCTAGTTAGACACCACTTACTCACTTAAATAAGCCTGAAAATATCTTTCGGATTTGAAGTACCTCTATGTGCTTGTGCCTCTATGCTAGAAATATATTCAAATTCAAATTCAAATATTTTATCGACCTCCAAGATCGGAGAATATAAAATGACATAAATACAAACTAATTGGCCCAACATGTAATACTACAAAAAAAAAAACAATCTGGCCAAAAAATACTAAATACACAAGAAAATAAAATTATACACACGCGTTAAACTATATTAACTCTTTAACCGCTAAATATAGGTTATGAGTAAGAGAAGACATTTTCGACATAAATTTTTGTTGCTTTTTTCGTATAATTTGAACTGGATCTTTCAAATGGTACACACGTTAACATCAATACGTTAACATCATTTTCTTACTTTCTTTAGCCGTCGCTTTTCCGAGCTAGCATCTTTAGCCACGGAAATGCAGGCTTCTATTGAAATTCAAATTCTCCGTGTCTGGATTAATTTTGAGTTGTAAAAAAATGCAAAATCGAACATCAGATGTAAAAATAACCTGCCTTTTCAATTTAACTTTAAAGTTTAACTGAAAATTTTCACTATTTGCTCCAGTATGACGTTTAGAATATCTACGGCTGTCCTCACATCGCAAAATTCTACTATGACGCGGAAGATTTGAATCTCAATACACACGCGGCTTTTCAGTGGCGCGTGATCATCTTGCGGAAGATAGCTCACTGCGTGAAGATTTATTTTTGTAAATCGTTTTCGTCAAGCATACAACACAGGTACAAGCGCACAAGGGTACGACAAATCCGACACGGAAATTCCAATATATGAAACTCGATTATTCATGAATACCGGAGCAACGAAGTAACGCATTTTCGTCTGGTCTTCAAGCCTCTTTACGTGAATAAGTGATGGGTAACTAGATTTTCCTTATCTCAGCCCTTTTCAGTTAAACTTTAAGAAACTGCTTACCTCACATCACTTCCGTCACAGAAATCCCAAGCGGAAGCGTGGCAGATCAGATCCCTCCCATCTTGTGGTTTCTCAATCAGCGAATTTTTCCAGAATTCGGGGGTCATCGGCTTCAGACCAAGGGATACAAAGAAGTCTTCGGCAACTTTGAACATCTTCAGAGGCGTGTAGCCCTAAATGAATACACAATAAATTAGAAATGTTCTTCGAGACCCAGCTGACTTGGAAACACATTCACAATATGGATAAAATCGGAAACGTCAGCTACATGTGCTTTGGCAGCGATATTTCGGCCCTTGGCCCTTCTTGTCAAGGGTCCTCGCCAGCTGAGCAAAATAACTTAACAGTAAAGAGAAAGAGTAGTGTCAAGGGCAGAGCAAAATAACATTAGGCAGTAGCGCCAAGACTTACAAAAAGTGACACACACTCGAGTAGCAGCGACACTAGCACCTCTAGCGATAGTGAACGTCACTACTGAAACTCAATCAGTCGTGCACCAGCGCTGGCTGCAATAACTTCATTTTGTGAACACGGCAGAAAAAAGATGAGACCTTCACTTTTTCTTCCATGGGTGCAGACCTCATCTTGGGTTTGCTAGAAACTTCTAAACACGCAAGTTTGTCTCGGTTTAACTGCCGCAAGCGTCCGTTTGCAAAACATGGAACGCATAGGTCTTGACCCGACACTAGCAGCACTAGCGATAGTGAACGTCCCTACTGAAACTCAATCGGTCGTGCACCCAGCGCTGGCTCCGATGACTTCGTATTTTGAACACAGCAAAAAAAAGATACGACCTCCCCTGTTTCCACGATGTGTGGAGACCGTATCTTCTCTTTACCAGAAATTTCTAAGCCCGGAAGTTTGTCTCACTTTAAATGCCGCAAGCGTAATGGGCGGCGCTATGAGTATAACCATTTGCAAAGAACAGAAAGCATAGGTCTTGGCGCTACTCCTTAGTGTTATTTTGCTATGGGTCAAGTCAAGACCAGAGCAAACTAACTCTAGAGAGTACCGCACAAACTTTGGAAAAGTGACACAGAGCCAATCGCAGCGGCACTAGCTCCGCTAGCGGGACTGAACATCCCTACTAAAACTCAACCATTCGTGCACCAGTGCTGGCTTCAATAACTTCAAATTCTGAACACAGCAAAAAAAAGATACAACCTCCCCTGTTTCTTCGATGTGTGCAGACCGCATCTTAGCCTTACGGGAACTTTCTAAGCCCGCAAGTTTTTCTCGCTTTAAATGCCCCACGTGTGGTGGGCGACGCTACAAGTATGGCCCGATTGCGAAGCATAGAAAGCATAGGTCTTGGCGTTACTCCTTAGTGTTATTTTGCTCTGGTCAAGACCTATGAAAGAGGAGCCAAGAATCCATCAAACTTGATGCTATCCTAAAATAAACAATAAGTGGATTTATCTTACCTGATTATTTAATTCATCGGTCACATCAATGGAGGGGAGACCCTTGTGGGGGACCGTCTCTGGCAGAAGATGGTTCCACTGCTGGGCCCACATGTTGCCTGAAATATTACAATCGTCATTATCAGTGCGTAACCAAAACAAGAGCTGTAAGCTCATATGGCACTTGCATGGGTTGAGATGTATTATTTGATTAAAAGTAATTTTCGACTGCGCGGTTCAGATGCGCACTTTAAGGAAGCTAGAGAAAAAGTATTTTATCGTAGAACTTGGCTGTAATGATGCGCGCTTTAAAGGCACTAGAAATTCATCTGTAAGGAAGACCCTTGAGGCAAAAACGATATCAGGCTCTTAGGGATCATTGATATATACGTATGATCAAAAGTATTTTTTTTTCGCTAATGCGGGTAAAATGCGCACTTTAAGGGTGCTAGAATTTTTTTTTTTTTGCAAAACCCTTGTGGCACAAATGATCATAGGTTGAGATGTATCGTTTGATAAAAAGTACTTTTCGACCTTGCGGTTAAGATGCACACTTTAAGGGAGCTAGAACTTCATTTGTAAGCAAAACCCTTGAGGCAAAAATGATCATGGACTCATGGGGATCATGGAAATGCATATCTTGCTTAAAAGCATTTTTCTTAATTTGCGGTCATGATTGGTAGCCTACTTTAGGGAATGGTCGGATTTGAAAAGTGGCGATTTCTAAGCCAATCTTGTCGAATTTCTAATATTCCAGCCAAATTTAATCGTCCTAGCACATCTGGAAGTACCTTAACTCGCGATCACCGGAATTCCGGACCCGCCCCTCTAACTCCCCCCACAGTCGCCGGAGCCAATCCGGTTCGGTTTTGGACTTGTTTGTTATTCCCACAAAGTTCCATCCCGATCTCTCCAGTCCGATCCGGTTACGTATTCCCCCCCCCCAATTGTTGTCGGATCCGGTCCGGACATGAAAAAGATCACCACAGGCCCTCTGTTCAGTTATTAAATTTCACTGGAATCCGATCACCCGTTCCAAAGTTACGCATGGCTAAATATTCCGGATTCCCCCTCCCTCCGATCCCCCCACGACTATCGGATCGAGTGAATTTTTATTTACAAGTTAGTTTGATCGGGTCCCTGATACGCCTCCCAAGTTTCGTCGTGAAAATCCCCAAAACTGTCATCACCAGAATTCCGGGAAACTCCCCTCCACCTCCCCCCCCCCAAGTGTCCGGGTCCAGTCCAAACGTGTAAACGATTTATATGGAGCAGATTCTTGTTCAGCAAGTTTTACTCCAATCCCTCCACTATAACCGTCTCTCGAGATTTCCGGTCTCCCCCCCCCCAACTCCCCATAGCTGTCGAATCCGGTTCGGACTTCAAATGGAAGATCAGAGATATGTCATTCATTCAGGTATTAAGTTTCGTCCCAATCCGATCACCCGTTCCAAAGTTACACAACACTCAATTTTCCATATTCCCCTGCACTGAATCACATATACAAACCCCTTTGACCCTCGAATGCACTAGCTCTTTCCGCTGTTAACAGAGTGATCCGATGCAAAGAGTGACGTCACGCCGCGCGCAGACCTACTAGTGAGAAGAAAGGGGTAGGGGTTTTACAAAAACTACAAAATTCTCAGGATTCTCAAGCCCACCACTACCCCCCAGATGGTCGGATCGTGAAACTGATTATTTCCAGGTTAGTTATATCGGGTCCCTGATATGCCTGCCAAGTTTCATCGTCCTAGGACATCTGGAAGTACCCTAACTCGAAAACACTGGACCGCCCGACCGACCGAAGGACAGACCGACCGACAGACCGACCGACCGACCGACCGAAAAGCGATCGGTATATGGCACTTGAGCGGAGCTGCAAGTGCCATAAAAACTTACTGTCCCTGAAGAACACTACTCAGTAATTATTACTACCAATACCGCAATAATCCAACCCCGTTTAGTAGTTCGCTGCTTGCTAACTTTTTCAAGGATGGGGAGCCGTCTATCTAAAGAGGGTCATCTGGATCTGACAGCCTTTGCTACGATCTTCGCTCGCAGAAAAAGGCAGTGACTATTATCCATATTCATTTTAATTTTAAGTGAGTGAGTGTTTTTATTTCTGCTATTTAGCCAAAAACTCGCCCGCGTCCGAATATATCTTTCTACTGTACGATAAGACTTCCCTCCGAAATTATCTCACTTTAAACATGGAAATAGTTTGTTGATTTTGCCAAGGTTTTCTCCCCAGACTTGTGCCAGCCTGTGGAGACTCCTAGGCAGTCGGAATCCCCCTCCCCCTCCAAATTAACTCCCAGTAGTGTACGCTTCAACCGCTAGATAAATATTCCTTGAGCAATGTTTATTGCAGTTTGTTTCCTTCCCCAGCGTTGGCCCAGAAGAATAACAGCCTGAAGAGGACCCTTACCAAGAAGGGCCGAAATATCGCTTCATAAGCATCACAGCTGACGAATCCGTTTTTGTATATATTATATGAATATACGCTGGATAAAGTTTACCATTAGTACTGCACATGGCACATTTGTAGTTGAAAGCGAAAAGGTTTAAAAACAAGAGCTGGAAGCTCATATGGCACTTGCAAGGCTGGGTCAGAGGATGAAAGTAGGAATTCGTCAATTCGTGGGTTTGTTTTGATCATTTGTAAGCAAAACCCTTGAGATAAGAATGATCATGGGTCCTTGGAAATCACGAGACTGTATCGTTTGGCAATGCATTTGGCTGTGCGCACTTTAAGGGCGCTAGAAAATCATCTGTAATCAAAACTCTTGAAGCAAAAAAGATGATCACCATTGCAGGAGCACGAAAATGTATATTTTACTCAAAAGTATTGTTTGTATTTTAAGGAATTCAGTTGTAAGCAAAACCCTTGAGGCAAAAATGATCATGGGCTCATCGGGATAACGAAAATGTATATTTTGCTCAAAAGTATTTTTTATATTTCGCGGTTAGCATTAGTACTTTAAGGGATGGTCGGATCTGGAAACTAACTAATTCTAAGCCAATCATGTCAAGTCTCTAATTTTCAAGCCAAATTTCATCGTCCTAGCATGTCTGGAAGTATCTTAACTTGCGATCACCGGAATTCCGAACCCCCCCTCTAACTCCCCCACAATGCCCGAATCCGGTCCGGTTCTGTCACTAATCTACATAGGGCTTGAGCTTGTTCTTCCCACCAAGTTTCATTCCAATCGCTCCACTCCAAGCATGTCACAAGGTTTCCGGACCCCCCTCCGACCCCCCTCCCAGCTTCATCGGATCCGGTCCGGACTTGAAATGGGACATCCGAGACATGTGGTCTTTCTACATATCAAGTTTCATTATGATCCGATCACCCGTTTGGAAGTTATACTTACCTCAAGATTCCGGATTCCCCCTCCCTCCACGATGGTCGGATCGGGAAGCTGACTATTTCCAGGTTAATCTGGTCGCGTCCCTGATTTGCCTGCCAAGTTTCATTGTCCTAGCCCACCTGGAAGTATCTTAACTCCGTATGACCGGAATTCCGGAACCTCCCCCAACTCCCCCCACAGTGAACGAATCCGGTCCGGTTCTGTCAATGATGTACCCAGGGGTTGTGCTTGTTCCTCCCACCAAGTTTCATCCCGATTACTCCACTCTAAGCGTTTAACATGATTTCCGGTTCCCCCCTCCGACCCCCCCACATTCATCGGATTCGGTCCGACTTGATATGGGACATCTGAAGCATGACGTTTTTCCAAATATCAAGTTTCATGAAGATCTGATCACCCGTTCGAAAGTTATGCATGCCACTAAATTCCGGATTCCGGCTCCCCTCCCTCCCCCCACGATGGTCGGATCGGGCAAGTGACTATTTCCAAGTTAGTTTGGTCGGGTCCCTAATACGCCTGCCAAGTTTCATCGTCCTAGCACATCTGGAAGTACCCTAACTCGTAAACACCGGACTGACCGACCGACCGACCGACAGACCGACGGAAAAGTGATCGGTATATGGCACTTGGCCGGAAGGCAAGTGCCATAAAAACTGATTTTAATTTTCTTTAAAGACCATCAAGAATACTATTAAAAAAAAAAGGAAGTACCTATTTGCCTATTTGGTAATCTGGCAGTGTCCCAGAAAGAACATTCCAGTCGCAATCAGGGGCTTCACGTAGGGGGGGGGGGGGGGGGGGGGGGGCCAATGTTGTCGGCCAATCGGTAAAAAATAACCGAATAGGCGCGAAGTACCAAGGCTTTTCGTAAAACAGTTGATTTTTTCATGAAAACAGTCGGTTTTTCTGAAAATCAGTCGAATGTTCATCAAAACGGTAAGTTTTTTCTTAAAAAGAGTCGGTGTTTTCGGAAAATCGGTCGATTTTTCGTCAAAGCTATCGTGTTTTTGTTGAAAACAGTAATTTTTCTGCAAAAATCGGTAAATGACCAGCCAGTCGGTAAATACCGTGTCGCCCCCCCCCCCAAAAAAAAAAAAATATGTATGCGCGGTTTCAACAGACAGACAACACGTTAGCTGTTTTGTGTTTCAATGTCACGCAGTATAACGTTGTGTATACTAGAAGAGCCAAAACACTGCCAAAAAACCGTCAGCTCACTTTTTTATTCCTCATCACGATGTCAGAAAAGTCAGGAAATTCTTTTTCGGCGTTTGTTTCGCTCTTCCTGGTAATGCTTGTTATGCACAACATTTAATGCATAAAATCATAACAGATAACATCCCATTGGTTACCTGTTGAAGCCGCGCATCCCTGTATTATCTGTTATGAAACTTCTGACAGTGTAACATCTGTAAAACGTAAACTCTACGGTTGTATCTCGCCTAACAACTTCCATCATCTTTTTATTCGATACGAATTAAAATTTTACTGCATTTTACATTTTACTGGTATCGAGTTTAAAGACATTTTGGACTCTTTTCAGTGTGGCGAACGATTTGATGTTTGGAAATTAATTTACGGTTGAGATTAAATGTTCACTGAATAAGGCAGAAACACGTAAATCTGGGTACGAATCACTATTTCACTTAAACAGGTTTGAAAACGGGATGAAAATACGTTGCTCCATCGCTCCACCATTTCCGATTAAAGATTTTATATTTGTGTGAAAGATCTTTCGGAATAGTGGTAGCTGTATGTAAGTTCAAACTTCACCTGCAACAACAACATCAAATAGTCTCCTGATGAGTCTGAAAGATATTTCAGATAAATAAAAAATCGTATTCCCCAATGAAAAATTCTTTGACTGTGTAGTTGTATTGCTGAGTAGTTGTACGAAAAAGTTGCATGTATTGATATGTAGTAGTATGGAATACATTAGCTTAACATGCCTCCGACTGAGTTAATCTTAAGTAGTAGTATTCGATAGCATCCAATCTTGCTGTAGTAGCATCCAGTTTGCTAGTAGTAGCATGCAATGGCAACAGTTACTACTGCATGCTACTTTTTCATACGACTCATTCTCGAAAATTTTTCATCGGGTCGTGAATAGCGCCTAGTCTGCTGGTCTTAGGCCGCTAATCCTGGAACTCTTCTGAACTTATTCTGCAGCCAGGGATATAGCAGCCTCTTTAATTTTCTATCCTTCGCTATTTAACAAAATGAAAACCCCATCCTCGATCAAATTCAAACGGCGTCGTCTATTTGTCACTTTCGTCGTGTTGGGACGTCATCCATATCCTCAATGTTACAATAACTTTCAATTACAATACCTTCTGTGAAAGCCTACTGTGAAAAAAAAATACCTCAACTGAGTCAACATAATTCAATATTTCCCAGATACGAGATCCAAACATAAGGTGGCTTTTCAGTTAAACTTGAACATGGCAACTTAAGCCCTTCTTCCTAAAAATCAGTGATGCCCGTTCTCGCTAACGCCGCAATTTCCGATAACAAAACGTAAATCTTGTTTCACATGCTTTTTTTTTGCTTGGACTGAAATCCGGAAATAGTTTTCTAAGACGGATACTTAGAGCGTGTTCCACCCTACCTATCGTAGTTACTACGCTAGTCACCGTAGTAAATACGCTTCTTATCGTCAAGGCTGGAACGCTTTTTCTTTTTTTCGGTCAAATATCATGCCGCGGGGCTGATCTGACCAATCACGTTACAATGCGTAGTTACTACGCTTACTACGCTCCCGAGCGTGGTAAGCAAATAGTTACTATTAGTTACTATTTCGACAAGGCTGGAACGGTCAGCGTAGTAACTTCTGACGAGTTTGGAACGGAAATAGTAACTACTAGTTACTATTGGTAAGGGGGTGGAACACGCTCTTAATTAGCACCCCCAAACCTCCGATTTCCGGGACCGGGAGGTGGCTGCATTTTTTTGTTTACAAAACCGGTCAACGTAAAGCTTGTTTCGCATAAGCCCCGCCCATTGCCAGGCCTTATGTTAGGCCTTATGGTCGGGTCATAATGAGTTAATGGTGCTTATTATTTTTATGAATAAAACTGAACTGAACACCTCAAAAATGAACTGAACAGCATAGTATTTGTAGGCCTCGATACAAATCCGGAAACAGTTTTTGAAGACGAATCTTTAATCACTCTCAAACCTCAGATTTAAGCTCCCGGTTTCTGAGGGGCCACGCATTTTTTTTTTTTGCCGAGACTTACCAGTCAGAACTTATTACTGGAAGTTATCCAAACACAGACTCACCAAGGAGATGGGCAGGAATAGGTTCATCAGGCTTGACCTTGTCTGCGCCATATAACTGAGAGAGCTTATGACGAACGTAGGCGTGTAGCTCGTTGTACAGGGGCTTCAATGTCTGCCAGAGGCCCTCGATATCCTCACGGAATGTGTCAGACTCGTATGGAAGCATCCACATCTTGGCCGTATCGGAGAAGTCTGGAAAATTAAGAAAATTACAAGTAAGAAAATTCACTTTCCTGCTACTTGACATGGCGGACTTCTGCCAAGGCAATCTAGGCAGCTGCCTAGGGGCCCCAACCTCGGCTAGGGTCCGAAGTGGTAACTATTATGTGGTACCAGGTTGGTACCAGGTCCGTATCCAGGAATTTATTTCGGGGGGGGGGGATCCGATAAAAAATTATCTGACTGTGTATGGTAGTTGTACGAAAAAGTTGCATGGAATGGTATGTAGTAGTATGGAGTAGTTTGATTAGTGATATGTAGTAGTATGGAATACTTTGATAAACATGCCTCCGACTGGGTTAATCTTATGTAGTAGTATCCGATAGCATCCAGTTTGCTAGTAGGAGCATGTAGTAGCAACAGTTACTAGGCTACTGCGCGCTACTTTTTCGCACTACTCCACACGACTAATTCTCGGATATTTTTCATCGGGTTTGCCCGATGGTCGGACCAGAAAGTACAAAAAGACATACATCAGAGGTTAAAGCCTACAAAAAACCACTAATTTTGTCGATTTCGGGGGGGGGGGTCGAACCCCCTAACCCTCCCTGGATACGGCCCTGGTTGGTACGTGTAAGTTCGTTAAACAAATAAAATAATACAAGTAAAGTCGTGTTTTGCTAAATTACCAAAAAGGGGCCCAACTCTGATGACTGCCTAAGCCCTAGGGGTCCTGTATCTCTTTGTCCGGGCCTGCTACTTCAATGTTCACAAGGAGCGTGTTCCACCCTTATAACAATAGTAGCTATTAGATACTATTTCCGTTCCCACCTCGCAAAAAGCTACTACGCTGACCGTTCCGACCTTCTCAAAATAGTAACTAATAGTAGCTACTTGCTTACTGTGCTCGGGAGCGTAATTCGTGGTAACTATGATCTCTGAGACGTGATTGGCCCCATCAGCCCAGGGCACGATATTTTGACGAAATAGAAAAATGCGTTATAGCCTTGACGCCACATGCCAGGATCCGTGGCGTCATGCGTAGTACTACGGTAAGTAGGGGGAAACATGCTCATAATTCGTTGTAGGGCAGAAAATCTGCTACGGGAGGGGAGGGGGGAGAAGACGGTACATAAGGATTGTAATCACCTAAAAAAAAACGGCACAACTTCAAAGGAGTCATGTGCGTTAGAATATTGGAACACAAACTGTATGTACTACGATTTGTGCTTTAAGAAATAACAGTAGTATCCCTCGTAAAACTTTAATGTCAGAATCATGTATAGCCTAATGTAGATCCAAAACCACAAACTTTCTCTGCAACGTACCTCACGTAATCCGTTATTTTCCCACACAGATATTAAATGTAGGCAACAAATTGAAATTCACGAGCCCTGCTATAGTGAGTCTGGAACGTGGGTGGAATCTCAATCTCGTTATTAATAACGTAAACTAAAAGTTTTAAAAACTCATCACGGCTCACGCCTTCCTCGAAAAGGCAATGGAAGAATACGAAAAGTGAAAGCTATTATCATTCTATACAGCCCTCACGCTTTTCTTCATTTGCACAAAATTCGGATAAAAGTCAAAAAATTATTTCATAAACAATTTTTTTGTTTAAATTTCAATATACATTTCTACTGCGTGAATCAAATTGATAATTTGCATTCAGAGACAGTTTCGTGTGAAGAAACGTGACCACGACCTGAGCTCGGCGTAAGAGCGCTCAGCCTCGCAGGAGCGACATACCGCAGATTTCCAGGAAGTCCTATGCTTCCCATTAAAGATGAAGTCACGCTGATTCGAAAGTCAGAAGGCGGATTTGCGTGGTCTGCTGTGAATACGACGCCGCCAAGCGGAAATAATCCCACTCGCGACGTCTTCACCAGGTTTCAACTACACGCCTATTCACACGCTGATCATTTCTTTTTCGTTGTGTGGATGCTTAGATGCCATACAAAACATGAATCGAATTATTTAAACTAACAAAAAACATGAAATCTATCAAAAACTTATGAGATCTTCGTAAGCAAAAAGGTGACACGTTCTACAGGTTTTTATTTCGAGTTCGAAAAGGTGCTTCAAAAAGATAAAAAAAAAAGGAAAAAGAAAGTATGTAGAACACAGCGAATCACGGAGAACGTATAAAAAATTCACTGTCGAAATATGGCGAAAAAATATTTTCGCCCAAAAGCAGAGTCTGGCCTTACCCATGCCCGGTCAAAGCAGCGCCAGACACGTTCCGATCAGCATATCTCTTGACAAAGACATTGTGTGGTCTTCTGAGAAGATGTAATGACCTCTTTTCCTCTCACCGACTCCTTTAAGAATGAGCCCTAGATATTTCCTGTCATTACTGTCAAGATACCCACTTAGGAACTCGGGAATGCACCCTCTACCCAGGTCATGAGCCAGAGCGATACAGATCCTTGGAGACAACCCTTCTACTTCAACTAATGGGGAGAGCCGTTTGAGAGGTGGGATAGAGCCGACAGACCCCAGCTTGGGCCCAATGCAACCGAATGAAGAGGTGACTTACTATTCAATCTTGCAGCTTCGTTAGATAGTTCCACGAACTTCGGATACAGGTCCCTCATCTTCCCTCCAGACATGTCATGCCACTGAGTCCATAAGTGTTCCAGCTCAGCGTAGTCTCGACTTTTGGCCATGATTTCGCTGATTTCTGTAATTAATTTTGTCATTAAAGCAATTAAACTGGCACTCAGCATTCGACTAATAGGACTGTCATTCATTTGAATGTACAATAAGAGGTTGCTGTTTACCGAGCTATTCTATTTGGTCATCTAAAAGCCTGTGCAGACAACGCACGGAAAGATGGGGCTGTGGTCGGGTTTCGTCAGACGATATCACGACGTTTCAAAATTTCAAACTTTCCCGGTACTAGAACAAGAGCTCACCACTCTGTCAGAAGCTTGATAACGTTCCACACATGGATGCACAATATATACAGATAGCGCTACCTTGATAATAAAAAAAAGAAAAAAAAAATTGTGACCACTTAAGTGTTATTTATTTTTATTTATACCCCCTTAGGAACTCTTAACGAAACTCTTAACTTTTAACTCTTAACTTTTAACGAAAGAATAACACTTGAAATATTCTGTAACGCGTCCAGATAACTATTAAACAGCCAACTTGGGCCTTACTAAACAACAACTAACAATAAATGTTAACAACTAACAATGGGGGTGGGCAAAAATATAACAAGAGCTGCAAGCTCATATGGCACTTGCAAGCTTTTTAGCTTGTATTCAAGTTATCGTAGTAGGATGTGAATGGATAGTAGCTTTGTCAGTGTGATGGGTTGTTTGGTACTACAGTTACGTTCAAAAGAAATGGTCACTTAGTTATATTTGCTGTTGTATAATATATTTGAACAATTTGTTTTAAATATTTTGACATCTTATGGAAAAATCAGCGAAATTTTCAAGCACTTCCTTTTCGACGGTGACGCTCGGGAGGTTCCGATCGCTCCATTCTAACCGTGTCACATGATTTTCGGTTCCTCCCTCCGACCCCCCCCCCAACATTCATCGGATCCGGTCTCGACTTGAAATGGTATATCTGAGACATGAGGTCTTTCCAAATACCAAGTTTTATTAAGATTCAATCACCCGTTCGAAAATTATGAATGTCAATAAAATTCCGGATTCCGGCTCCCCTCCCTCCCCCCACTATGGTCGGATCGGGCAATTGATTATTTCCAAGTTAATTTGGCCGAGTCCATTATACACCTGCCAAGTTCCATCGTCCTAGAACATCTGGAAGTAACGTAACACCGGAATTCCGGAACCCCACTCCAACTCCCCCCCGTAGTGCACGAATCCAGTCCGGTTCTGTGAATGATGAACCTAGGGATTCTTTTGTTCCTCCCACCAAGTTTCATCCCGATCGCTCCACTGTAAGCGTGTCACAGGATTTCCGGTTCCCCCCTCCGACCCCCCCACATTCATCGGATTCGGTCCGGACTCGAATCGGGACATCTGAGACACGAGACATGAGGTCTTCCAAATATCAAGTTTCATCAAGATCCGATCACCCGTTCGAAAATTATGCATGTCACTAAATTCCGGATTCCGGCTCCCCTCCCTCCCCCCACGATGGTCGGATCGGACAAGTGATTATTTCCAAGTTATAGAAAATCATCTGTAATCAAAACTCTTGAAGCAAAAAAGATGATCATCAGGAGCACGAAAATGTATATTTTGCTCAAAAGTATTGTTTGTACTTTAAGGAATTTAGTTGTAAGCAAAACCCTTGAGGCAAAAATGATCATGGACTCATAGGGATCACGAAAATGTATATTTTGCTTAAAAGTATTTTTTTGTACTATGCGGTTAGCATTAGTACTTTAAGGAATGGCCGGATCTGGGAACTAACTATTTCTAAGCCAATCATGTCAAGTCTTTAATTTCAAGCCAAGTTTCATCGTCCTAGCATGTCTGGAAGTACCTTAACTTGCGATCACCGGAATCCGGACCCCCCCCCCCTCTAACTCCCCCACAATGCCTGAATCCGGTCCGGTTCTGTCACTGATCTACGTAGGGCTTGTGCTTGTTCTTCCCACCAAGTTTCATTCCGATCGCTCTACTCCAAGCATGTCACAAGGTTTCCGGACCCCCCTCCGACCCCCCCCCCCAGCTTCATCGGATCCGGTCGGTACTTGAAATGGGACATCGGAGACATGCTGTCTTTCTACATATCAAGTTTCATTATGATCCGATCACCCGTTCGGAAGTTATACGTACCTCAAGATTCCGGATTCCCCCTCCCTCCTCCCCCCCACGATCGGGAAGCTGACTATTTCCAGGTTAATCTGGTCGCGTCCCTGATTTACCTGCCGAGTTTCATTGTCCTAGCCCACCTGGAAGTAACTTAACTCCGTATCACCGGAATTCCGGAACCCCACTCCAACTCCCCCCACAGTGCATGAATCCGGTCCGGTTCTGTCAGTGATGTATCTAGGGGTTGTGCTTGTTCCTCCCACCAAGTTTCATCCCGATCGCTCCACTCTAAGCGTTCAACATGATTTCCGGTTCCCCCCTCCGACTCCCCCCACATACATCGGATTCGGTCCGGACTTGATATGGGACATCTGAAGCATGACGTCTTTCCAAATATCAAGTTTCATTAAGATCTGATCACCCGTTCGAAAGTTATGCATGCCACTAAATTCCGGATTCCGGCTCCCCTCCCTCCCCCCACGATGGTCGGATCGGGAAAGTGACTATTTCCAACTTAATCATTTGGGGTCCCTGATATGCCTGCCAAGTTTCATCATCCTAGCTTATGTGGAAGTGCCCGAACTAGCAAAACCCGGACCGACCGACCGACCGACGGACGGACAGAAATTGCGATCGCTATATGGCACTTGGCCGAAGGGCAAGTGCCATAAAAACAATAATCTACCGAACATCAAATGCTGAATACAGCTCACGGTTCCATGCCACCCATACAGGTAACGATAGCCGCATGTTTGGGCCCGAGAGAATCACAAGGAAGTGGATTGCTAGATGTTTACGTGACGCATAAAATCAAACATTGTTTAACTTTTAACGAAAGAATAACACTTGAAATATTCTGTAACGCGTCCAGATAACATCCGAAGTGATGTTTGTTCAAACTGCGCATCATTGTACTCAACGTTATCAAACTTCTGACGGTGCATCGGTCTTTTTGAAATCAAGCCATTGATGCGTGACCACATCTGGAACATAGCAAAGAAGCGACTAAAAACGGAAATACTGCAGCCAGAAAGAAAGAAAAAAGAACAACTGCGCATCCATGCGTTAAATGTTATCAAACAACTGATAATGTAATCGGAATAAGAAATATTCCCAGCTTTAGAAAGCGCAAAAATCGCCAAGAGCAGAACGTGAGGGTCCTGGGCAACAGAAATTTAGTAAAAGGTCAATCACACTGTAATGATAACACACAATCAAAATCACACTGCAATGATAACACACAATACAAAAAGTAAACAAGAGATCCAAACCTTTTCCATGAAAGGCACACTTTCTGTTTATTTGTGCTCTTCAGATTTTGGGATACTGGAAGAACAAACGGCTTTTTGGGGCATAAATCGATACTACGTTTAGCTTATACCCATGCCATATATTGTCAAGATAATGTAAACGCGTAACGTTCTGCTTTCAATAATCGTGATAGGGGCTCGCTCCGCTTGGCTACTTGTTTTGAATTATTTGCGTATATACATAAAAGCGTATTTACTTTCAGAAAACGTCGTAGTTATGATGGTAATTCATTCCACTTCAGTAGTATTTCCATCCATTCTCGTTCCCGAGATTCTACACTTCATAAGTGTATCCTATCTTCTCTATTAGCATTACAATAACTGTCACACTTGCCAAGTTTGTTCTCTGTACGTGACGTATCAGGCTCCTGATCACTGTTTTCGAGAAGCTTATTGGTCCGAAGAACGTTCCGAAGTTTGTCATTCAAGGCAAGGGACATGGAAGAAGCTAAAAACAGCCGAAGCCTTGTGTAATTTTCTGTAAGCATAGCTAAGTTGTAAAGTAGTCAAAAATCTCGAACATCTTAGCAGAAACACTATGAGCGCGTTCCACCCTTCTAACAATAGTAACTATTAGTTACTATTTTCGTTCCAACCTCGTGAAAAGTTACTACGCTGACCGTTCCAACCTTCTCGAAATAGTAACCAATAGTAACTATTTGCTTACCACGCTCGGGAGCGTAATAAGCGTGGTAACTACGAGTTTCTGTGACGTGATTGGCTGATTAGCCCGTGGCGTGGTATTTTGCTGAAAATAGAAAAATCCGTTCCAGCCTTGACGCCAAGAAGCCAGAATTCGTGACGTCATGCGTAGTAACTACGGTAAGTAGGGTGGAACACGCTTTATATAGTGCGAGGTGTCGTTCAAGAAAACTCAAAGCTCACTGCAGTACCGATTTCTGGCCCTAAAACAACCACATAAGGCAAGCCACTCTTTCCTCTGAAAGCTCCGTGCAGTCACTCAGGAAGTGAAAAAAAACCCTCCTCTTTCCCACAAAGTTGGCACGCAAGTTCCTCACCCGACAAGTCTTTCGTTCCGCCAGAGGTTTCCAGGCGACTTCGAGGGGGTGAACAATTCGCTCGGAGTTGGGACCTAACTTTAAATTTTCTGACGATAACTTTGCGTATTGACCACACTGTCAGAAACTTCATAACAGATAACACAAGGATGCGCGGTTTCAACAGACAACGCGTAACAGGTAACACTTGGGATGTTATCTGTTGTGTTTGAAAACGTTATGCATAAAATGTTATGCATAACAAGCTTTGCTAGGAACAGCCAAAAAACACCCAAAAAACCATCTATTGACTTTATTGTTTATCGTCATGATGTCGGGAAACTCAGCAGATGCTTTTCGGCGGTTTTAACATTTGAAACACAAGAGTAACACCCGGTCGAAGTGTTATCTGTTACGCATTATCTGTTGAAACCGCACATCCTTGTGTTATCTGTTATGAAACTTATGACACTGCAGTTAAAAGTCTGTAGCACGCAGGATCTAAGGTGACGAAGTGGAAGGTATTATTTATTTTTTAATTAAAATAAAATAAGAAGGTCCTATTATAGACCCAACAGCATTGACACCGAACAACGAGTTGGTGTTTTTGTGTAAAGTAAATCACGATTAGAAAGAAATTTCAGTACCCACTGTGTAAACTTGCTAACGCCAGCATGAAGAATAATACCCTAGCGAATCCGAAATTCAGGACCGCAGATTTCTTCATTGAATGTTCTTACTTTTGTGCGAACAGAACGCATTCGCAGAGCTTGTTTTCAAGAGTTTTTTTTCTTTTTTCAAGAGTTTTTCGGATGATTTTAAGTTTTACGGCGCTAAACGGATTAGTGAGCTGAGAGTTTATTCTGTCCTCTCTTGAAAAGAGTTCAAGTCATAGCGAAAAAAAAAAAAAAAACGAAACTTTCTATGGAAATAACAAGTTTCATACTTGTAGCTATGGCTTGACGATGACCCTTGCCTCTTGCTGTGACAGCAGTTTCACACTTTAGGTACGACCCAAACAAGACCCTTCCCAAGAAGGGCCAAAATATCGCCGAATAGGGTGAGTTTAGCACCACCGAACTTACTCCCTTG
The DNA here is from genome assembly GCA_023053555.1 of Branchinecta lindahli. Taxonomy (NCBI): domain Eukaryota; kingdom Metazoa; phylum Arthropoda; class Branchiopoda; order Anostraca; family Branchinectidae; genus Branchinecta; species Branchinecta lindahli. Next base: position 9,192,356 of record JAKZAO010000003.1, read on the forward strand.
CATTTGCTCGTGGAATATAATCGTTTATTCTGACTCAGAGCGTTTGTATTTTGGCAAAACAGGACGATCAGCGAAAGAACCCCATTTTGTTTTACAATAAAATATCTCCATCTGTTAGGTGATTATTATGATTATAATTATCTAACAATTATTATTACGGCATCTTTCTAAATAACTCCGTCTAGTTCCAAACAATCTTCGGCCGGTATTGAACTGAATAGAATAATATCGCTTGTGACGGCATAAATAATAATATAATTGCACCAAAACGGCTTTCGCCTCTAGATATTTCTCACGACACAATGTACACTAAACTGAGTGTCAGCCAGGTGATGGTCAACACCTGCTTTAAACCAGGGACCCATAAATTTCCTTTACAGGGGGCTTGTCAATAAGAGATTTCTGATGCTATGCTGACCGCACGGATGATAGTTCGAGAAATACCCACGGTCCAATCATGTTCAAGACCAGATAGACAAAATTTGGGATTGGCTGCTGGTGCCTTGAGGGAGGAGTCTCTTTGGCGTGCACGTCCAATGAGGCAAACAAGAATGCAGATTCGACCCAAGCGGAATTTTTGGATACTGGATTTGGTCCGGTCATCATAGCAATATAGAAGCATAGGAAATGACAGGCCCCCTGAATGGCAAGTCATAACAGGAAATTTATGGGTCACTGTTTAAACTGATTAACATTTTCTGCATTTACGACATGCACTGTTTACAGTGTTTTGCTGAGATAGGTCACAATATTTGTCTTTCGTAATTATGACGTATTCTATCTTATCTTAATTTAACACGATAGAATACAGCACAGGTTAGAATAAAAAAACGAAATAATAGGTTAAAATGAAAGTAAAACAAACATACCTGGTTCAAGGGCAAGACCGCATTTCGTAGCATTGAAATCGCAGACTTTCGCGGAACTATAGATGGATTCCATTTCCGCCGTAATTTCATTATACTGAAAAACAAAAAATGAGGCAACAAAAGAATAGTAATCGGGAAATCAGACATCTTCAGCATTTTAAACTATGACACGTGACCAGAGTTTCTCTTTGTTTATGATATGAAATTCAGCTGACAGACTGTTATTCCCCAAAAATAATAAGGCGACAAAACATCGAATGTTAAAAACCGAATAGGCCTGAGGTATGACAGTAAATAGGCTTTCAGATCCGATGAAAAGGCGTCGCTCCGCTATTCATAAAATCGAGTTCCATCGAATGAACTTTTTCTTTCGGATTTGTGGTACCTCTATGTGCCTGTACCTCTATGCTTGAAAAATTTAGCAACTAAAAAGAAATATTTTTTTGGTCACACGCAATAGCGGACTTTCTTTAGAAGTGACCTTTCAATCTGGAATGGAACATTTCCTGCGCTTCGCTTCATCAGCCACTGAAATGCATGACTTATGTTGAAACTCAAATTTTCCGCGACTGGATGAGCTTTGTCTTTGTCTGGCTAGCATTGTATATTCTGAACATCACTACCAGAGCCCACGATGACCCCCCCCCCGAAAAAAAATAAGACCAAAGGTTTCGATGGGATCCCAAAAATGTAATGTTTGATCCAGACAATCGGGTCTTGTCTTCGCCAGATCCAGTCTTCGCCAGGCTAATCATCTGAGAAAACCAAGTTCAGATATACCGCTATAAGCCATATCTATTTTGACGATACTGATCGAAACTTCCTGCTTTACTTTGCCAAATTTCCGGTTTTGGCCGGATTCCGGGCGAACAAGTTGGCCGGGTAGAAAATGTGTTCTTCTCATCCCTAAATCGAACGTCTAATCAACTTCCAATAAAACTGTTACTTTTAACAAACTTTCCGGTTTCGACCGGATTCTGGGCGAACTACTTGCCCGGCAAGAAAATGGTTTTCACCATCGTGTTCAGCATATCTTCTTACCCCTAAATCAAACCTCTAATCAACTTCAAATAAAACTTTTAATTTTTGAACTTTCCGGTTTTGGCCGGATTCCGGGCGAAGTACTTGTCTGGCGAGAAAATGGTTTTCACCATGTCATCTTACCCCTAAATCGAACATCTAATCAACTTCAAATAAAACTTTTACTTTTAACAGACTTTCCGGTTTTGGCCGGATTCCGGGCAAACTAATCGTCCGGTGAGAAAATGGTTTTGACCATCGTGTTCAGCATGTCTTCTTACCCCATAATCGACTATCACATTAGCTGTTTAAAAATATTTTGTTTTGCCCCTTAATTTAAACCCCCTCCCCCACCCCTAAATACAGAGGCCATCTACGAACTTGACCTTACTCTTGACCCAAAGAATCCTCACACCAAGTTTCATCAAAGTATCTCATTCCCTTCGAAAGTTACAGACCGTACAGACAGACAGACAGACAGACGGACAGACGGACAACTTTTTGCGATGTCATACTAGGTATCAGTCACTAACGTTTTGGAATCCCAAAAACGCTTTAGCAGAGTCAAAATAATAAAGTGTATGCACATCAAAGATATAAAATAAGCTGGTTTTTCAGTTAGACTTTAAAGGAAGCTATTTTCACATAACAAAATAAGAAGGATAAAGAAAGGAGCTTTCCCTTACTTTTCCCTTAATTTATTTCGAAAGCATTCTCACATTTGCAATGTCTGGGCAACCCACATTGAACTCGCTAGCTTAAATCAAATTTTGAAATTCAACATCTCCGCGTCTGGATGAATTTTGGGTTGTCGTGCAAGCAGCGCACATTCTGAACGTCATTACTAGAGCCTCAGGTGAAAAAATACAAAATCCCTTCGATGGCTCAAATGTTTCAATGCACTCAAACATCAGATGTAAAAAATAAGCTGCCTTTTCAGTTAAACCTTAAGTTACACGAACCCAAAATCCGGATGCGAATTTCCGAATATCCGAACGCATTAGCAAAGTGCGCGATGGCTTGAACGAACATCCTTGTGTTACAAACTCCATACAAAAGGAGAAATATAGAATAGAAACGAAGAGGAACGGACAGATTGACAGCAGAGAACGAAACGGGAGGTGGGAAAGGGCACTACTGACCTTCACGAGTTTTTCCTTGGAGAGAGCTGGCGTTCCAAGAACTGAAAGATGAAGAAATTGTCTCTTCGTCTGCGGGTCTTTGAAGTTCTTCCAGTCAAAAGAGGTTGCATTAAGCCACGCCTGCTTCTCAAATTCTGCACTCACCAGGGCCGAGGCGAGCTAAAGATAAAGTTCTGTTTAACATAGACACAAACTAGAGAAAACAACACTGAGACAAGCCCTCCCAAAGAAGACAAGCTAAAAGCTTAACGCCAAATTTAATTATAAATAAACAATATGTTGTAATTCGACCTCCGAAATATACTTTAAATATGCAAAATTTCTAATTGGAATCTAGAAATATATGAAGAAATAGATGTAGAAATTGTCTTTTCGTCTGCGGGTCTTTGAAGTTCTTCCAGTCAAAGGAGGTTGCATTAATCCACGCCTGCTTCTCAAATTCGGCACTCTAGGCATCCCTATATTCGACCTATTTGGCATCTCTAGATTTCTATATCCAGAAATATACCACTAACTAGAAAATACGGTCTGCGGGAACCAATAATCGAAATGGCCGAGCATTTTGAGCGGATGACCGCTGGTGCGCCATCTCTCCATCCTTGGAGAGGCATTCTTTTATAGTGTTTACTGGAATATCTTGTGTTTTTGTTTGTTTTGCTTTTTTGTAACTGGTTGTCATCTTATTTGGTTCTTTTTCCTGTTATTTTTTCTTCTTTTCTTTCTTTTTCTTTTACTCCGTCTTATGTTTTTGTAACTATTGTAGATGTGTACCAAATGCATACATACATACATGTAAAAAATAAAATAAAAATTAGTGGTACATTCTGAATACTACTCGTTTGAGGGCTGGGAGAGAGATATGGGCTAGAAGGGGTGAGGCAAGACCGAAGAAAGAGCAGGCTTGAGGGTTGCCCCAATCCTTTTCTGCTGACCCACGATAAGAGAGGTGAGAATAAATTAAGCTTAACGCCAAACGTAATTATAAATAAGGAATATGTTGTACCTATGGTGAGAGTGAGACTGAAAAAAAGTTGGCTGACATGTCGCAAGTCGCAATGCCTGTTATCCACTTTTCAGAAGTACAAGCCTTTAAGCCAAAGATGGGTATGCATGACCAGAGGCGTCATTTCACGAAAACCTAGGGGAGGCGACGACGTCATTCCAGTCATTAGCCGGTTAAAAAGGTCAAATTTTGGTGAAAGACCTTCTTTAAAGCACAACTCTTACTAGAAATAATATTTTCCCTATGAAATGGATCAGAATTTTTTTTTTCGAAAATACCATTACTTTCCATCTGAAATTAGCGATTTTCTTGTTTGTGCCTGTCGATTATGTCCTGCCTTCCTGCTCTCCGACTCGGCGGCTGGGCGCAGAACATTTGAAAACTGATCGCGCCGTGGTTCAAAAGTGTGAAAACTAAGCAAATAAAAGAAGTAATAAACAAAAGCTTCTCAGATCCTTATGTGTGAAAGAGTTGTCAGCAGACGTTGATGATCCCGGCAAACGTTTCGTTGTGTGACGGGCAAAACTCGGCAAGGCCAAAAAAGCGCTAAAATTTCGTAGGCACAAAACGAAACAATGGAGAAAGGTGGGGATTTTAGAAGCTTATAATTCTGTATGGGAGCTAGAAATATTATAAAAAGCAGAATAAACAAGAGGGGTCCTTTAAATCTACTTTTCGCGACTGCCTGTCATAAGGTCAATAACTTCGTTTCCAAAAGATTTTATAATTTTTCATGCGCAGCTGCAAATGACGCCTCTGTGTAGGACGGGGTGCTGAAGGGTTGACAGGTTTGTGACAGGTGACGTAAGTGGAGCCCACAGCTTTTACTGCAACTGATGGAAGAAGGACTGAAAGTCTAAAGCTTCTTCGGACTATCAGCTTTCCAGTTCGAATAATCCGAAATGCAGCTGACCCTCTTTTCAGCTGCTACACTATACACGTGAGAATGCTTTGGGGACATATTTCCCCTATTTCTGCGTTATTTTGTATTTTGTCGTTTCAATGTTTTTTTTTATATCGTAACTGTCCCAGAGACAAAAGAGTATTATCAAGAACGGATAATGATAAGAACCTGTGTCTATCTGCCCTGCGATGAGCAAAAATCGGCGATCAAGTTTCGTGAATACTGAGCGAGTGCTCATACCTATAACCGTGTACACAAACTGTTTTGCATCGTGTCACAGAGCTAGTGTACTGATTGTTCCAGAGAAACGAGAATGAAGAAGTTTCGATTACAGTAATATAGGTCACTCGGGTTTAGGATTGGATGAACTCGCTATATTCTAGTTCAGCGCTTCCAAGCGGACTAGTTTCTGTTAATCCTGCTATGTCTCACCATCAGCGCTTATAGACAGACATAGTAAAACAGATCCACAGGTTGATGAGTAGAAAATCAGCAATCTGCTTCCCAGGTAATGGTTTTGTATATGATTCAGTAGTAGAAAGTGAAAGTTACCCACTACCTTATAGATCCGACTTTTTACTATGTTTACACAAGTGTTGATTACGGACAATGGGGGACTAAGAGGAACTAGTCCTCTTGGAGCGCTGGACTGGAATAAGGCGAATTACGAGAAAGGGGAAATGGAGGTTCTACTAAGCAGTAGCCTAGTTTTATGTGTTTTTGGTATCATTACGGAAAACCGATCTACGGTCGGACAAAACAAGGGCGTGAGCTTTCAAACGCGGAGCGTCTCGAAAAATCTACAAACCGCAGTATTCAACAAATTATATTCACAAGCTCTGAATACGGAGCCTTGAAAGGATGAACTAATAATAAACAGTCTGTCATAAATGCAACCTTCAGTAAACCGTAAATCCTTAATAGCCTGCAGTACCATTAATCATCAGAAATTTACCCTCATAGGCTCACAACATAAACAATTGTAAACAAAACCACGTTGGATGAAGAGAGGTTCTGAAAAGACTCCGCGAACGTTGAAATGGAGTGTACAAATCCAGAAGACTCGCTCTTCAGAAAGAATTATCATTTGAATCAAACTTTCAGAAAGAATTATCATTTGAATCAAACTGCTTTAGTTGCCGTCAGGTCTTAGTTGGCTTACTTAAATTGCTGAAGCTTTATGCAATTTAAGGAAAACGCAAGAGCGAGCAGTCTCTACGACGGTCTCAAACTTCCAGCAGGTAGCGGCCAGACACAGCCGTTGTCAAAACATTTTTTTACCAAAGATTGTTAAAATTTTGAATAACCTTTGACCATTTGTAAGTACCTTTAAATGCAGGTGCGATCTTGTTGTACCTGACCTGACATTCACCAATTTTGGTCTCGTTTGTAACACGAAGGTGCGAGTTCTATTTATTCTACACCCATGGACCTCCAAAGGGCACAACGAAACCCAAGGTGAAACGCAAGATACTAAGTTTCAAATTTGTATCACAATAGTTCTTCACGATTTATGAACTTCCAAAAATCATTCAAGAACGAAAACCAGCTACAGGGCTCACGTAAGCGCAGGTGTCCTTAGCGGACATTTTTCAGGTGATTCTAATGACGACTTTTAACCCAAATTTTGACGGGGTCTAGTTAATCTCCAAATCGGCTATGCAACAGAAGACCAGTTAAGTAAAGCAAGTAGTCACTCCGTGGCAGGCCTGTGATGATTTTCGAACATCTTACGACCCCTTTATCTATCGCCGGCTCTTGAGGAATGAGCGGTTATGCCATTCTGATTTTACTGTCTAAAACCCCGCTTGGGGTCTAAGGAGAGCAGCGGCGGAGCACATTAAAACTCAGAGACCTACAATGCCGCAATCCCTTCGGCAACCCTCCACCCCCGGTCATTAGCAAGAGCGATAACAACCCTGGTAGAACAACTTTTGAGAGCGTCGGTCAAAGCCGACAGTCCCTAGCATAGGCTCATTGCCAGTCAGTGTAGTTTCAGACGCTCGAGACTAGTATGAGTGCCGCCAGGGTCGTATCCGGACCCCCCCCCCCCCGAAAGAAAAAAAATAATGGTTTTTATAGGCTAATCTCTGATCTATGTCTTTTTTGTACTTCTGGGTTCGACCCGCGGGCACCCCCCCCCCCCGAAATAAATCCCTGGACACGGACCTGAGTGCCGGCTAGGTGCATATATGGACACATCGAGAATGCGGGAATTGATAACTCCTGATGGACTCGTCTGAAGTAAAAAAAAACACACAAAACAACACCAGAAGCTCTGGGGATTTACTGTATCCCACCTTTCCCTATATTTGAAACTATGGCACCTACATTAATTTACAAGAATACATTAATTTCCACAGATCGCTTGTCTGGACTTTAACTTTACTGACTTTTTACCGTGGGGTTCATCCGTTTCGCGAATTTACCATTTCGTTTTCTTCATACACCTAACGCCCCGAATAAGCAACCCTTCGGCATTCTCCACGAGACGGCGGTTTCATCCATCGGTAACACAATAGATAGATAGATAGATAGATAGATTTATTTGCGCTAAAAAGCCACAAGGGCCATGGCAAATACAAAGAAAAATAACAAGAAACAACAAGAATAACAAACCTACAAAAATCCTTCCCTATATGAGAGAGCGATCCGAAGAAATCTTCCAAATCTCTTTATATCCCCAAAATGTTTACTTTTTAATTTTCTAACAAGTTCCTCCCTCGAGAAAAATCCCACCCTAAAAATTTCCTCCCTTAAATCCCTTAAACCCTCACAATCACAAATAAAATGCTCTACATCTTCATCAATCATCCCGCACAAAGGGCAGAAATAAGGACCAGACGAAACCCTAATTTTCCCAATATATTTTCTTCTTTGGCCAAAAGGCAAACAATCTCCTCTCAGACTAATTCAACATTTCAGTTCTTCTGGAGATAACCCCGACTTAAAATAAATTTCTTCGCCCCAAGCCTCCTTAACCCAATTGTAGAGACTCAGGGACCCGGGAATACAAACCTTGCAACCCCACGCCTGCAACTCCTGGTCCTTTAATACTCTTTGGACTTCTTTCGCAACCTCACCTACCTCTAGCTGAACCCCCTTCCCCTCGTTCCACATACCTGACAGTCCACACTCATTCAAAATAGTCTTAATTTGGCCAGGCCAGGTACCCTCACGTTCATCCTTTAGTGCCTCCAGGTATGCCGCTTTGGTCAACCGTACCCTAGGAAACTTTAACTTTACTGACTTTTTACCGTGGGGTTCATCCGTTTCGCGAATTTACCATTTCGTTTTCCTCATACACCTAGCGCCCCGAATAAGCAACCCTTCGGCATTCTCCACGAGACGGCGGTTTCATCCATCGGTAACACAATATTAATTCAAAGGGACCAATACATAAATTCCAAAAAATAGCTGACTTTATACCAACTGTGCTGGCTATTACGGCATCCATAGTCTTGTAGTCGCTAATACCCTTAAGGCTATCACCTGTATTACGTCAGAGGGTATACATTATCTTTTAAATTCTCCCACGACATAAGAATTCCACCTGCTGGCATTTGAGACACAAAAAAACATCAGGGGTTGGAGGGAGCGACAAAGCTGCGGTTTACTCGGGCGAGCGGAACGAACCGAATTTGGAGACCCAAAACTACTGATTATTTTGGATTGACACCGGATGGGATGGTAGAAACAAATCACTGGACAATTTCTGAAGGTACGTAATGGATGAATACAGCAAACAGAACGTGATAATTTCTACATTAAAATCCTGCTTTTTGTTACTAATGTATTCGTTATTCATTCATTTTGTTGCTTTTGGGTCTTTCTTAAGATTATAACTTTGTACCATACATATATATAACTATTACATTTTGATGTTTTTTGTTTCTACTGCATTCGACTCTCTTCGATCACCCACGGTAGGTACACATATCTTCACAACCGCTGAACGGAAAATCCGGTTTTCAAACTACCTCGCTTTTCCCGCTGAAATAAATACAGAAAATGCAATCAGATTTATGTGTTGTCTAATTTGTCACGATGTTCTTTTGTGTTAATTTGTAACTGTTAATCATAATTTTGTTGTGACTATTTCTAGAAATATTCAAAAGGAGAGAGAAGTTTCCAAAATGTTGGATAAATAACGGTATCTAGCGTTGCACATTCTCCAAGAACCTTACCTAACGTAGCATGGACATAAAGGATTCATGAAGAAAACCTCTAAGGGTACACCAACCTGTTCGCCTACGCTTCCTCCTAAGGCGGAATTCACACAGAGGGCGTCTAAATATTGGCAGGCAAAAATACGCTTTGCGACGTCTAGGCGAAATAGCAGGGTATGAGAGACGAGGAACGAATTTGCCCGAATTTTATTTCCTTCGATGCATTTTCTCTAGTTCCATTGCCTTTATACTCCTTGATACCAATATCATAAATGACCGGGTAACCCTGAACTAAACTGATTAGCTGTTCTACAAACGTCGTTTCTGTATTTCAAATTATTTGCCTGGCGTAGTGAATTTTTCCGGCTCGGAGCCGAAGCCTAACGAAGCTTTTTTTTTTTTACCTGACGATGCGTTTTGTCATTGGCTGTCGGGACGGATATCGCCAGGCGTAGTGAAACTCGCTCTGTGTGAACTGGGCTTAAAACAAACTAAAACGGTACGGACCGACCGCTACGATATGTTCACCGGCTACCAGATCAGAAACAGTTAGTGCAGGTAGCGCAGGTAGCTGGTGCAGGTAGTTTCACATGTCTTCAAATGCGAAAAGGGTGTTGATCGCCGTCAATAAAATCTTACGAAAAAGGATAAACTGGTTCAGAGGGTAGGGTCAAATCTTTCAGCCCTAATATTTTGATGGGGCGTTCAGTTAAACGGATGTATCAAGAAGGGAAGTCTTCAAGGGAAGTCTTCAAGAGAAGTATTCCTGAGGGTGATTTCTCACCTTGTAAAATTCGAATAGTTTTCGGTTCCATGTTTGTTCAAGCTGTACAGTATTTTTTGTTATTTTGACCTAAAATAAATCGTTATTTGTCTTTAAGTTTGAAGCATTAAGCTCTGCCTTCGTATTAGCTAGGATCAAGCGGAAATAGCATTGGTGGCGAACAACACCCTCTTCGCATTTAAAGACTTGAATCTGGAACTATCTGAACCAGCTACCTGCAATACGCTGTACAAACGGGTTCTGATCTGCACCAAGTCTGAACTGTAAAACAAATCTTGCACTATTTGCTACTGGGATTAATCGTGTCTCTATTGAGATAAGATTATCTCTAATCGGATTATTCTTATCCTAGTAGCAAGTACTGCAGTTAACTTAATCCTTACTCGGAGAAACTGTAGGTTATCCCAGTAATTTAGAGGATAACAGAGATAAGTATTTGAGCCTACCCTCCTGACCCAACTAATCCTCTTGGGGACGTAAGATCACCTGGGCAGCGGTAGATGTACTGTAGTGGTGGGCCACCCACATCGTTAGAATGTAACATCTGAAATTCGGGTCTTTCAGAATGGATGGAGTATTACGGATGTAGATTACAACTAGTATCACATGTGTGACGGGTCCTTTGAACTTTTTTTTCATACAAGGAATGATATCTCTACGGCAGAGAGAAACAATACATACTTTTCTTTCTTCATTTTGCTTGGTAATGTCTGTGGCAAACTGCCATTCCACTTTCGCCGCCCGGTTGCATTCCTGTGACGATGCAGACTCGTAGCTCTTCAAAAACTCCCGCGCTCTTTCCTCTTCATCAGACCTGGAAAGAAAGAACCAATCAGTAAACTTTACTACTATTGACTCATCCTATCTGGGTCTGGTTTGGTTCAGGTTCTTCAAATTTTTCTCTCAAATTTTTCTGTCGTCACTGAGGACTGAAATGTCGACTGACTTCCGGTTCTTTGTTCAAAGTGTTAATTAAGCAAATAAAGTTGCACAATCTATAACCAACAAATGCTTTGCCTCTAGCTTAGTACGAATAACAAGTTTTCAAGAGTCTTAAACTTTTATTTCCCGGTATCTGTGATTCGGGCTCTGATTTTCGACGCAACCCCTACCTCGACGCTCTGACGCACGACAGATAAAAAGTTATCAGTGATAAATATTTGTAAAGGGAACGGCTTCACTTACTAGCAATGAGATGAGCCTGTGGCTGAGCTCTTATAGGTCTCTCACAACTGGTCAACTAAGGAGCAGGGTTGCCACCGGTAGTACAACTGTACTCTTTTTAGTACATTTTTTTTCGAAGTAGTGAGCTGGTAGTACATTCGAAAATAGTAGTACTTATACCCTTTCTGTCAATGTTCATGTGGACCTAGAAGTATTCTGCTCATTTTATCTGAAATATTTGATCTGATTACTTTGATTTTAATGCGCAATTTTTTTTTTTTAGGTAGTAGCCTACTTTTTCTCCTCTGGTAGTACTTTTTTGCTATTTGGGTAGTGCATTTTATTTGAGTCAAGTGGCAACCCTGCTAAGCAGTCTTAAAAAGTTGCTGTAGCGCTCTTGGCGCTATGGTAGAGTAGAGGGTGGTCAAAGGTATTACGGCGTAGTAGGTTTCTTAGTTTCAAGATAGTGTGCTCCACACCGCTCTCCTGAGTTCCCAAGTAAGGTTCTTGACAGTAAGACCATCAGGAGCCTTGACCGCTCAAGTTGACTCTATGCCTTAAAAGGCTTCCAGATTAGGTGCTATATTTACGAAGGGATTTTATCTAGAAAAAGGTCGAGAATTGGGATGTGCTTTGCAGTTCTAGTGTGATTTGTCCATGTGTGGCTGACAGAACTGTCAGTAAGATATATAAGTACTAAAAGTTCCTCAATTACTTAAAAAGAAAATCCTCATAGGAAACGGTGGAATCTTTGGGGAGCTCTGTTTGGTGCATTTTCTCCTTGGGAAAATAAAGAACTGACATTTCAGTTGAGTAGGCCTATAAGCCAGTTATATTATATACAAACTATATCAGGCGAGGGAACAAAGTAGGAGCGATGAAAGTGGAACTACGAGAATGAGATCATTCTGAACAATAGGGGCAACAGAGCAGTCATTGACAGGAAAACTGGTTAGAAATTTGGCTGGTGCTGCAAACCCTCGCAAAAAGAAGTTAAGAGGTTTTTCTGGACATGTTTTAATGCCAATTGTTCGAAGCAAGCGACAAGAGGGCGTTAACTGAATAACTATATAACAGGCACACATACTGAGTGGCCTTAGTATAGGTTTTGTGCATTTGCTAAATAAATAACTCGTATCGTATAAATAACAATATATCGTATCAATAAAATCGGCTACATTTGTAAACAAAAGTAATGTAGTCAAGATGTTGCATATGCTACTGATCAACTTAGGCTAGTTAAATGACATTATATCATTACAGACTTGCTAATTCTTTTACAGATTCCAGATCAAAATACAATCATGCAAAAAATTCCAAGTCTGCTTGTCGTTTTCTAAAGTACGCAGAATAAATACAAACAAATGTAAGTTAAGTAAAGGAGCTCCCCGACTCTGTTAACTGCCCAGGAGCCCTGGATCTCTATGTCTGGCCGGCCTATCTCAACTGCAGCAAGAACGCATAGAAGAAATATCGCCCAAATAAATTTAAATCTGACTAATTAATTCAACACCGCCAAAGGCGATTAGCATTCAGGTGGGGTTGAAGGAACACTAGGAATAAAACATAGGATTTTTTTTCCGAAATTCCGAAAATTCCGATCTGTTTTCGCATCGTAACTTTGTCGCCTGCCTCTATCGTCGCTGACAAAAGGGCGCAGATCTCGAGGCCAGTCTACCACAAACCCCATTTTGGTTACCCTATGCCTAATACTGAATACCCTATGCCAAACGCTGGATACCTGTTGGTAACCTAAACCAGACCCTGCTCCAACATAAAAGAATTCTGACTGGTTTATTTCTGAGCTTCACTCAAATCATAAATATTTTATTGGGGTAGAATACCCAGTATTTGGCATAGTGTATCCATCGTTAGGCATAGGTTAGGACTATACCAAACACCATATAATATACTCCACGTTTGGAATAGGGTATAAAAAATTAGGTTTTTGTGGTAGACTGGCAAGACACAGAGATTTAGATTATTGTCTCCCCAAATAGCGAATGGCGTCATTAAATTATGTAATCTTATAGCCATCGAGCATGCTCACTGCTACGAAGTGATCCAACATTATTTGGAATTTTTAATAACTGAAAACAAATGGTCCTGAACCTGTGACTCATTGATGTTGGCATTTGTTGAAGATTTTTACGAGGCCAGCTGTCAAAAACCGCTCAAAAGCCGCTTGAGTTGGTACTGACAGAAAGGCGTATAAATTAAATTTACCAGCGTGTTATTGACAGTCAAAAAGAAATTTTCGGAAACCGCTAGCTACAGAGAAAACGTGAGAAGGATCCGATTCGAATCGCTTTTCTCTATACCTGCCCTCAAAAAGTTCAAATCTTTTGTGTCGTTTCTAGCTTTCAATTACTTTTGTGTCGTAGTTATGTTTAACTCGATTCAACTTTTCTTCTAACACAAAAACAGCGATATAATATAACCAATTTCCACCCTATGACAGCACTGTCAGTGACGTATAGCAGTAGTCATTCATTGCACACGCTACAATAAAAGAAGAAAATGGAAATACTCCATGCAGATGTGAACCCACAATGGACCAAATGACAAACAACGGAGAGGGGAATCAATCGAAAGCACACACAAAAAATAACAACGAATCTTACCTTGGCAGCCTACCAAGGAAATATCTGAACTTCACATCAATCTGTGGCAGTCCTGTCCAAATTTTGGGGAAATTATACGACCCCCTTTGCGCCGGCTCTTTATGCAGTACTTTAGACCTTAATGAACTTTATAAGCCTGCTAATGTGACGAAGGAGAGAGCCTTTTGAATGCCTTTTGACGGCTGGGGTCTAGTCTAGCCGACAGTCCCTGGTATAGAATCATTGCCAATCCGCTCAGTGACTTTAAAACTAATCCTCACAAACGGAAAATAACCTAAAACCTGAAACTACTTTCTTCCAGAATACTGCAGAGAGACAAAGGTAAAAAAAAAAAAAAAAAGGCAATAAGAAAACAAAACTGTCAGCAGCAGAAGAATCTGCAGAATTTAAATTTTCTAGTGAGAGGATTCCTTCCCGAATTCAGAGCATCCATACCGAGGGGCTACCCACTCCCCGGCACCTACTGTACACCCTTTTCCGGCACCAGCCGACATTGGCGGTGCTGGCACCGGTACTGACATTAAATTAGGCGATTCCTCTTTCAAACGCATCTAAAAATGCTTATTTTGATGTTTTAACATGTGACACTTATTTCAGCCAGTGACGGCACCGACCGGGCATCGGGGCACCGGGCACACTTGCTGTATACTAAAATCGAGAGTGGACAACCCCCTCAATTCATACAATTTCACAGCACGAAACGGAAAGTACCTTCACGAATAAAGAAAAGAACAACACCAACCCCACGCCAAAGCTACCGCCTGATACGGGTGGAGATTAATTTTCATTCAATCCATATTATACGATAAACAACTCGAACAAACTACGACAGGGAACTTACGAGTTATCCTGCAGGTCAGCTCCATCTTCATTGGGAAACAACACCGTCAAATCCAAATTTTCTCCAGCGTCCGTGAAATTGTGCAAGCTGCTGTCCAAACTAGCCGGAACAGCCAACGTTACGGCAAAAATCCCAAGGAAGAAAACTCCTCGTAGCATCTTGGAGTCGACTGGCTTGAATTTTTAACACCCGAAGGTACTAGAGACCGGTGCTCGGATACGCGCTGATATTACCCAACCTGTGGAGTGAATGCGAAATCTAACATGCGGCTGATAAATTGCGCGCAATTATAATAGCTGACATGCGATCCACGATACCGAATTACCTTTTAGCGAATTTTGAGTGAAAGCTACGATGCAGTAAGTTGCGGGGGCTCAAAGTCGTATATAAACCTGGACAAACTATTGGCAAGAACAGAAATAAAAAAAAGAAAGGAAACTGCAAAAAGTCGCAAGGATGAACTTATTCAACGCTGATATATAAAACTCACAGGTATTACAGTGCTAATTATCCAGTGACGATTTACCATGTCACTAGAAGGAAATTAAGAATCCCGGCGTCACCGAACTGCATCCGGGTGGTGAGCAAAGTGGTTAGCCATTTGTGAGTAGCGACCTGGAAGAGGTGGATGTATGTTTGGTTTTTTTTTTCAGTGTTTATGGCACCTTTTATGGAAGCTTGATGGAAGGAAGAGGGTGTTATATACAGAGAGGAGTTGGTTTTAAGTAGAAACGCCGTATTTCGAGGCCCTCACAATTTGGCGATACGTGCGAGCTTTTGCTTCTACCAAACCGTCACAACGATGGCTGAACTACACAAACGTGTCACTTGCTTAGTGTTCTTAGCTGAAGATCTCCTAAGCCGTCTGCTTATCACCAGTCAGTCCATTCTGTTGTTCCGCAAAATCGGGATTCTCAAAGTATTACCTCAAGCATACCAGAGGCGTCATTTCGCTGAAACCTAAGGGGTGGCAGTGGCGGTTTGAAGTGCCTGGGCGAGGGGTGAATGCCGCAAAATGTGCTTGTTGGAAATCCAGCACGGCTGAAGAGCGGAAAACTAACTGTAACTCGCTGGAGAGCAAGGTTCTAACGACTTTTTGGCCAGAAAATGGCAATGAGCGCCGCAGGCAAAAATTTGTTGGATTTGCATGTTTTCTAACAAAATTTAACTACTTCCTGAACAAATTTTAGGTTCTAAAATGGCCCATCCCCCAAACTGTAAGTCCAAACCTCAAAGTAAACAAATCATACTACAAGCGGCGCCGCAGGCGAAAATTTTGGAATTCTTTATGATCAGAGGGCCTTTGGATCACAAATGAAAGCACGGGCCACGACTCATAATGTTTGGTCACGATACATTTTAAACAATGTGAGATATTAAACTGAAAACTGGTACATGATGGTGCTTCAACTCGACCTTTCCAAATAAAATGACCTTCCGAAACAAAACTGAAACAGGGTAGGCTTTGCTGCAACACACGTTAAACGCAGATTTAAAACTCTTTTTGGCATTTACAAAATAAACAAGCTGGGGTTAAGTGAAAAGGCACTTAGTGTTTGCTGACCCTCTCCTCTTCCTACTCTTACATTTTGTGCTCCGTCGGGGCGGTGCCCCCACTTCTGCAATGGTTCAAAGTTAGGCTATGTTCAAAAAAGCACACCTCTACTCTACTCTACTGTACTTCAACTGAATTTCCAAGGGGGCCCTCAGCTATCCAGGAACAAATCATAATATGATACTGAAAGCCATGTTACAAAAATAATGTCTCGCTCTTCATGTCCAGACACACAACTGATCCAGCCTCAAACGCGCCTTGGAGACATTCTATCCTCGAACAATGGGTCATTATCTCGGACTAAAAAAGGTCCGATTTTCATCAGTGACTTGAGATCAACTGGTATGGCGCAACGAGATGTCACAATTGTGATGAAAAACTGACTTTTCAGACTATTTTCCTAATTTTCCTGGGTAGCTCTGGGGGTCAAGGGGTGGCAGCTGCCACCCCCTGCCCCCCCCCAAATGACGCCTCTGAAGCATACTGGATCGTTAATTAGTTAATGGCACTATGAGTTATTAAGACAACAACTTGTATTTTATCAGATACAAGTCGTAATCGGAAATTGCAGCACAAGTCCTTAGGACTTCGTTTTTGCTGCAATAATATATTAGTCATGTCATTTTATTTCATGTTTATATTTTGGTTAAAAATAAAACCTACCTACCTACCTAAACTAGCTAAATATTTTAAATGTCTTCTTTCATTTTAATTATCTTTCTTGCTCAAAATTAGTTGCTAATTGAGAGTAGGAATGTTTGATGAGTGAAATCTTGTCTGGTTTTCACAACAGAGTTGTGTGAAGCAAAAGCTGAAGACTGTTAAGGATTAAGAAATAGACCATGATACGGACGCTTGGAAAATACTGACTCAAACATAAGGTTTCTTTTGGAATTGGTAATAGCTTTATTTGAAATACAGAATCCACTGAAAGAAGAAGAACGCTCGAGATAAACAAAAATCAAAAGGAGGACCTGAGAGGAATAACAATTCAGCAAGGGCCGAAACGAAAAAGTAACAGGAAACATTATATTCAGTGTCTTTCAAATATAACAAAAATGTTATTGTGAACAAACAAAACGAGACGCAAATACAGACTTAATCCTGTATACACAATGAACGTATCCGGAGTAGTAGGCTATTCGTTACTTCGGAGTAACGAAATCTGAAAAATAACCGGAACCGAAAAACCATACAAATCTCCCTTTACTCAACTACTGTTTATCTGAATTTACAACTTAAAAAAAAAGAAAGTTAATGGGTAGACGAATGGCCCAATCCCGATCTAGAACATAGGCTTACGTTTTAGCTCAGAAGATTTCTGGACAATCTCATTTCACCGATGTCTCGCAATGAAGTGTTTCATGTCTTGATATCTTCCATGTACCTATATTTTACTTTTCATTTTTGGGATCCCAAAACACGTGGAGGGATACCTATGACTTCGTAAAAGTTGCCCGTTTGTTCGTCCGTCCCCGATGAAAAATTATCTCAAAATAGTAGTATGAAGTTGTACGAAAAAGTAGCACGCAGTACCAACTGTCAACTGATACTGCTTAAGATTAGCCCAGTGTGAGGCACATATTTCCATCGGGTATGTCAGCATGATAACTCTCTAAGGGAATGAGATATTTTGATGAAGCTTGGTGTGAGGATTCTTTGGGTCAAGAGACGAGTCGAATTCGCAGACGGGCTCTGTAGCCCTACATTTAGGGGTGGGGGAGGGGGTTCGAATTAAGGGCAAACAAAATATTTTATAACAACTAATGAGATAGTCGATTTAGGGGTAAGAAGACATGCTGAACACGTAAATGAAAATTATTGTCTCGCCGGACAAATGGTTCGCCCTTAATCTGGCCAATTCGGAAAATTTGTTAAAAGTAAAAGTTTTTATTTGAAGTTTGATTTTATGTTCGATCTAGGGGTAAGAAGACATGCTGAATCCGTATATGACAATCATTTTGTACCAAGGCAGATACACCCGGAATCCGGCCGAAACCGGAAAATTTGTTCTAAGTTAAAGTTTTATCTGAAACTGATTAGAGGTAGCCTACAATGTAGTGGTAAGGAGGCATGTTGAATCCGTATATGAAAATTATTTTCTCTCCAGACAAATAGCTCGCCCGAAATCCGGTCAAAACCGGAAAATTTGTCAAAAGTATTTTTTTTTTTATCTGAAGTTGATTAAAGGTTCGATGTAGGGGTATGGAGACCTGCTGAATTCGTTTTTGAGCTTTAGTTTTCTGCCGGACAAGTAGTTCGTCCGGAATCCGGCCGAAACCGGAAATTTGGCAGAAGTAAGGCAAGAAGTTTTGATCAATTGCGTCAAAGTAGATATGACGTATAGGGGTAGACACATATGCCGAATCCATATCTGAAATTGGTTTTCTCAGATGATAAGCCACTGGCCTTAATCTGTTTCTAAATTTTAATGGTCAAATGTTGAAGGAGTCTGGCGAAGACCGGATACCTACAAGACCCAATTGTCTGGATCAAATAATTACACTTTTGGGATCTCATCGAAATCTTCGGCCTTGTTTTTATGGCGTCAAGATCGTTTTTTTTATGCATGAAATTCTACTTCACACTCGATAGAAGGGGAATTGTGCAGTACAAAGAAAGAAAAGGAAAAGTCACACTGAAGTTTCAAGAACGATTTGACTGCAAAGAATAAAAAATAACACAGAAAAAAGAAGAACAAAGGATTAATCGGATCAAAAAAAAATTCCTATATGGAAAGCGGAGAAATGGTCAAGGCCTGGTCAAGGCAGAGACGTAAAGATAACAGCACAACAGCGTTTTAAATTCACTATTATGTTGATTTGGATTTCTAGTTAAGATGTTATCACTTCAATACATTTAAGTAAAGTAATGTAAGCTAGAATTTACTGCAACGGAAATAGCACTAGAATTAAAGAAAGTGCAAGACATGCAGTGGCATACGAAAATGGCATTTGGTTAACAATGATTCTTATAAACAGATTATAAAGTAAACGTGGAAAAGTAATTCAGCAGGATTTTCTGGGAAAATGAAGGCGAGAACTACATCGGAAAGACCTGAGCAATCGGGCAAACTACATCGCCGCCTTAATTTTGTTGCCATGGTACAGTAGAGGTATGCTTATGTGAACGTCTGGTAAGTGTGAACGATCGCCGAAGAAAAACCAAAATCCAAACCAGGCCTTTTTTTCAATAAATATTGAATAATAACCATTCACACCATTTGCAAATTTTGAATATTTTGCTGTTCACTGCTGAAAGTGATTAAACTATCAGCTATTTTCCTTCGTTATATTTAAGATGTTGCCGCATGGAACGTATCTTCTATTCAGAAGATGGCGGTCCGAACCTCCAGATGAATACAAAAGAGGAAGAAGAATTTTTTTAAATTCAAAATCAAAGAAAGTCAATTGAATTTCTACTTCGGGTTTGTGCTAGGATAACCCTGAAATACTTGGCAGTCAGCTGATATTAAGTTTGTAATTTTTATGGCACTTGCAGCCTCTGGCTCAAGTGCCATATACCGATCGCAATTCCGTCTGTCGGTCGGTCTGTCGGTCTGTCTGTCCGAATTTTTTTGTCCCACATGTTCGAGTTAGGGTACTTCCAGATGTGCTAGGACGATGAAACTTGGCAGGAAAATCAGGGACCCGACCAAACTAACCTAGAAGTAATCAGTTTCCCGACCCGACCATCTGGGGGGGAGTGGTGGACCGGGGAAATTCTGAAAATTAAGGAGTTTTGTCACACTTTTTCGAATTGGAGTACTTCCAGATGTGCTAGGACGATGAAACTTGGCAGGAGCATCTGGGACCCGATCGGACTAACTTGGAAACATTCAGTTTCCCAATCCGACCACCCGGGGGGGAGTGGAGGGCTGGGGAATCCGGAAAATTGGAGTAGTGTGTAACTTTAGAACGGGTGATCGGATTGGAATGAAACTTAATAACTGAATAAATGGCACACTACTGATGTCCCGTTTGAAGTCCGGACCGGATTCGACAGCTATGGGGGAGTTGGGGGGGGGGTGGGAGACCGGAAATTTTGAGAAACGGTTAGAATAGAGGGATTGGAGTGAAACTTGCTGGGAGGAACAAGCATATGCTCCAGATAAATCGTTTATACATTTGGACTGGATCCGGACACTAGCGGGGTGGAGGGCTGGGGAATCCGGAAAGTTGGAGTACTGTGTAACTTTCGAGCGGGTGGTCGGATTGGAATGAAACTTGATAACTGAATAAATGACATACCTCTGATGTCCCAATTGAAGTCCGGACCGGATTTAACAGCTATGGGGGAGTTGGGGGGGGGGAGACCGGAAATATCGGGAAACGGTTAGAATGGAGGGATCGGAGTAAAACTTGCTGGGAAGAACAAGCATCTGCTCCAGATAAATCGTTTATACATTTCGGATGGATCATGACATTAGGGGGGGGGTTGGAGGGGACTTTCCCGGAATTCCGGTTATGGCGGTTTTGGGGATTTTCACGACGAATCTTGGGAGGCGAATCAGGGACCCGATCAAACTGACTTATAAAGAAAAATTTACATGATCTGATAGCCGTGGGGGGAGTAACGGGAGGGGGAATCCGGAATATTGAGTCATGCGTAACTTTGAAACGGCTGATCGGATTTGAGTGAAATTTGGTAATTGAAGAGAGGATCTTTTTCATGTCCGGACAGATCCAACAGCAATTGGGGGGGGGGGCGAAAATACGTGACCGACTTAGACTGGTGAGATCGGGATGGAACTTTGTGGGAATGACAAACAGATGCTCTGGAAAAACACTTACGGAACCGGATTGGCTCCGGCGACTGTGGGGAAGTTTGAGGGGGGGGGGTCCGGGATTCCGGTGATCACGATTTAAGGTACTTCCAGATAATCTAGGACGATGGAACTTGGCTGTAATATTAGAGATTTGACAAGATTGACTCAAAAATGGCCACTTTCCAAACCCGACCATTCGTTAAAGTACTAATCTTGACTGCAAATTTCGAAAAATACTTTTAAACCAAATTCATATTTTCATGATCCCCATGAGCCCATTATCATTTTTGCCTCAAGGGTTTTGTTTACAAATAACGTTCTAGCTCCCTTAAAGTGTGAATCTGAACGGCCAGGTCGAAAAGTACTTTATTTCAAACAATACATCTCAACCCATGATCATTTGTGCCACAAGGGTTTTGCTTAAAAATGTATTTCTGTCACCCTTAAAGTGCGCATTTGAAATGAAAAGCGAAAAAAAAACTTTTGACGAAACGGTATACATCAAGGATCCCTAAGGGCCTGTGATCGTTTTTGCCTCAAGGGTTTTGCATACAGATGCATTTCTAGCGCCTTTAAAGTGCGCATCATTACACCCAAGTTCAAAAATAAAATACTTTTTATCTAGCTCCCTTAAAGTTCGCATTTTAACCACAAAGTCGAAAAATACTTTTGATCAAACAAAACATCTCAACACATGCAAGTGCCATATGAGCTTACAGCTCTTGTTATTTTCCATTTTACTTTTTTATATGCAATTGAAAAAAAAACAAGGTAGTGTAACAGTTCAAAAAGTGTTCACATAAACATACCTCTACTGTACTTTCACTGCTCATTCTTACTTTTCAAGAATGATTCTTTTCTACACGCCTTGCCGGAAGTTTTGAACTTTCCGCGCCGGTCAAGCGCAGTCTCTGAAAAAGTCTCCGCCGAGACGCCGAAGAGGTAATGACACGCGAAAACAAGAAAACGGTTTTTTAAAGCGCAATCTAAGGGAATTCAGAAATATTTATTTGTAAGGATTTTACAAGAAATTAAGTATAATTACTGCCCGTTGTACTTCAAATGTTCTGTTTAGTTTCTGATGCTTGGGAGCCTGTCATTTCCTGGCTTGTTCATTCTGACCGGTGGTCGTTTTTGCTTCAATTTAATGATTGCTCAGGTACAGGAGCTCCGCAAGGTTTCTTTTGACATCGACCATGTAAAATCAACTTTTAAAATGCTGTCCTGCCATCAACATATAGACAACGCCCTCTCCAAGCGTGGGTCGGTCTTTCTTAGCTTATAACAATTCTCAACTTCTTCTGCTATTTCCTGAGCCAGACCGTTAAGTCCAACACCTTGCATGTTGGTAATTATAGCAACCACAACGCCACGCGGAAAATCGGTCGACTCTTCCGATGGCATGACCAAAAGGACGCTGCTGGCACCAACCGCGCCACCTACAGATAAAGAGCGTTTCACCGTAGATGGCGATCGATGCGGATGCTCCATGAGCGCCGGAGCTGGCTGGCCAGCAACTTTAATTTTAGCTCTAAAACACAGCTCTTACTAGAAATAGCTTTTTTCACGATAAAATTGCCTGGAATTGTTTTCTTTCTTCAAAAATACCCATACCTGCGTTGTCATTAGGGATTCTCTTGTTGGCGCTTGTCGACTTTGGAGGGGCTTAGCGCAAAAATAGTTGGTGTTTCTCGCAAAAAATTCAAAACAAATGCGCGGCGCGTGGTTAAATGCTGAGAAATCATACGGCGCCTTGACGAAACAGATTAGGCAGCGCACATCAAGCCCAAAACGAAGTTATTGTTTTGAAATCGAACTGAAAATCGAAGTTCGAATAAAGTGATTCACACGGATTTGGTTAAGAGGGAGATTTCAGAGGTCAGTAGACCACTTACGTCGCCACTTGGGAGTGTGAAAACATTGAAAAGCAAGAGGGGTCCTTTAACACGAACGGCTTACGAGTTTGCCAAGCTCAAAAGAAGATAATTCCAACAAGAAACTGGGCGTTGGTCTTTTTCAGTCGAGGGTCCTAAAAAGATCCTAAAAAGCACGTATCTCCATCTGACAAGTTGCATAATTATGTACTCACTTGAATCAAGAAAATATAATAAAATAACGAAGAGAAATTTAAAAAACTGTGCCCCTCTATATAGTTACAGCTTTTTTCACTGCGTAGACTTCGCGTAACATAGTATAGTTCGCAATATTGCATTGCGTGCGACCGAGCTTCCTCGGAAACATATTGGCGCAAAAAGAAACAGCCTTACTAACCGACCACGCCACCACGCCGTTTCAAATTTTGCCGCGTCATTCGTGTCAAATGAAGCTCGGTTGAACCGATGAGGTTATTAGTCTTGTTTATTTGTTATTAGGCCTACTCCATTGTCTCATTGTTGATACTCTGACCGGCTGTCTATGTCCGACTGGAGTACATTACACAGTAGCGTTCGAGCCGTGGGGAATATTCAACTTTCAAAGGCGTACATGGATCGTAGTCTTCCGTATAGGGAGGTCGGTTCTTTTTCTTTGACACTTACTTTAATTTCTTCTTCAACTTTCTCTTTACAAATTTCACGTCTGTCTATATTAAGCACTTAAGATCATCTGCAGCTTTTTGGGCTTCACATCAAATTCCTATTTTGCTTACTGCGTAGTAGCAAACCTCAAATATCAAACCCAAACCTTTAAAGTTCAAACCCGCACCTTTTAGAGTCCACCTGACCACATTCAAAGACAATTAAAGGTTAAACAAAAGTCCAGATAACATGCGACTGAAAACCCAGGTTTGACTGATCAAAAGGTAAATTAAATTCAAGTTAAATTTGAGTAAAGGAAAAAGAAGTAAAGAATGTCATTGAGACGAGTGGAGGTGGGTTTAATACTAGTAGATTTGAATTATAAGTATTTTTTAAATTTGAAAATTAAGTTTTAGTTTTAAAAGAAAAAATTTAAAGGAAGGGATTTATTAAGCTTGTAAAGATAGGATGGAAGTGAAAAGATTAGAAAGAATGGAAGGAAAAAATAAAAGAAGAAATTAAGAAAATAAACGTAGAGATAGAGGAAAGTGTAGGTAACGCTAAATAGATAGGCCGGTCACGCATGATCACGTTTTAAAAATTTAAGATTGATAAGACCGTTGTCGTCACCGAGGGTAAGTGGAAGCGTAGTCACCTGGCCAATTCATACTGGACTGGAAGAACAGAAAAGATACTACGCGGCAAAAAAAAAAAAAGTAAAAAAAAAAAAAAAAAAAAAACCCAGGGAGCGGATGTTGGAAAACCGAGAAACTGATAAAGTTCTTTCTATTATCCCAAGAGCTCGAATTATTTCTTATATGAAGTTGTTTACGGAGAAAACTAACTTTGATATTTAATATCCTAACACACTATTCGTAACACGGTCGCGCTCTTTACAGACTACTATTAGTCCAGTAAAAGTACGGAAAAAAAGAGGTCATCCCGGACAAACTGGCGACACAGATGTTTTTGACACTAAAATTTTCAGAAAAAATCGCTGAACAGCATATCCAAAATCCGCCAAAATCGCCCGATGGGGGCTGCTTAAAAGGGTGGACGGGGCGAAAAATTAAGGGAAGAAAAAAAAGTATTTGTTTGTGATAATATGACAGTAGAGTTAGGGGTAAGGAGACACACTGATTCCATTTCTGAACTTTATTGTTTCATCCGACAAGTAGTTAGCGCGGAATCCAGTGAAAACCGGAGACTGGGTACCATAGAAGCAAAAAGTTTATTTTTTACAAAAAGTCTAACATCAAAGTCGGTTTAGGGGAAAGGAGACCTACTGAATCCATTTCAAAACTTTTGAATTCGTCAGACAAGTAGCTCACCCGGAATCCTGCGAAAACCGGAATTCGATACCATGCAAGAAAACAGTTTGTTCTTCAAAGAAAATTGTCTGGTCTAAAAACACAGTCGGTTTAGAGCAGCGGTTCCCAACCGGGGGTACGCGTACCCAAAGGGGTACGCGAGACCCTTGCAAGGGGTGCGCGAAGGAACCAAAATCGGTTTAATTCGTAACTTCAAAATTTCGCCTTACTCATTTTTGATTGCCGAATATTACCAGCAGAGGCATCACTAGACAAAACGTTTTGAGGGGCAAGGTATTTTTACCGACTGTTTTTAAAACAAAAATAACTGTTTTTACGAAAAATCGCGGCGCTCGCGCCGAATCGTTTCTTTTTAACCGTCTGGACGACCACTTTGGGGAAAGGGTTTTGCCGAGGGTTTTGCCAACAAGTGCGTGACGCCCCTGAATACAGCTAGTTACTGCCGTAAAATCTGTTCATGTGTCTAACAATATTGTTTCAAGAAGAATCGAAGACATAACCAGTGATATTGTCATTCAGCTTACGAATTAACCTAACGAAAACGTTTGCGATGCAGTTTGATGAAAGCACGGAGAACATCAAGACCAAACACATAAACAGGCTGACTGTAAACAAAATATTGCCGTAAATGACGTCGATCCGAGTATTCCTTACAATTTTAGCTAAAAAGCAGCCTCAAGTGTCTCATTGATTTTGTATAAATTTCTACATATGTACGCCTTATCATTTATGATAGTAAATATCGTCTTTTTAACGTTCTGGAAAAGGGGGTACGCAACAGTTTCGAACCTTTTTTAGGGGTACGCGGTACGGAAAAGGTTGGGAACCACTGGTTTAGAGCATCAACATGGGGATTCAAAACAAATGCGCGGCGCGTGGTTAAATGCTGAGAAATCATACGGCGCCTTGACGAAATCAGATTAGGCAGCGCACCTCAAGCCCAAAACGAAGTTATTGTTCTGAAATCGAACTGAAAATCGAAGTTCGAATAAAGTGATTCACGCGGATTTGGTCGGCTGGAGCTGGTGCACCTTCTCCCATGCACTCTCTGCGCAGGGTATACTGTTCTTGCAATAGTTCCCAACTTGACTTTCTTGCTTCAGGACGCAAGCTGTTTACCTTTCCCTGTCTATGAACCTTCGCAGATGGAACTGAGCAATGAGTCGCGTTCTTTGGTGAAGAACATCGCGATTTGCATCCAGAATAAATCCCACAACCGCCGTGGCAGCGGAAACTTCCCATGGGTTTGCAGTCCAGTTTCGGTTCAGGGCGTTCAGCCGTGGCTGGCCTCCACTTTGCTTTTTTCCAGAGAGGGGTGGGTGTAATCGCTCCTTCTTTATATCGGAGTCATCAAATCTGCAGCTCAAGTTCCAGAACTAGGTCAGTCGGTGTTTCTTCACGAAAGGTGCGGGGTCAAATGGCCGTCTAATCACCGTATACCATTTTTTTTTCTTCCGGGTCCTATCGTTGAGGCGTACGCCAAGGAGCGTTTGAAGACGGCCGTGGTAAAAAAAAAGTTGAGGGACTGAACGTCGACTGCCTTTATGGGCCATATTAGGGACCCTTGGAACAGGACCGAACGGATCCTCAACTGAAAGATCCGGATTTTGGTTTTGATGCAAGCGTGCCATTTCGAGGGTTCCGCGCGCTCTTTCTGATCTTGACGAATCCGCGTTGCGATCTCTTCCTTGCAGCCACCATTCGACGATGTAGTCAAGGTATATAAGCAGACTTCTAGCTCGATGTGGTAATGTACTAGCTGAAAGATATGTTGGAACCAACCTCTGCAAATGTACGGGGCTGTCGTTAACTACAGCCGTCGCATTTGACCTTGTCACTAGTCACAACCTGTTTGACACTTGCACGGGTCGACGTGAAGAAGACTTTTTGGGGCTGGTTTCTTCTTGATCGTTGCTGTGATGTAACTTCATCAGAAAGTTTTCCTCCGGGTTCGTTGCAGAAGAGTTTCCTTCCCATTCTATCCAATCCGGACAGAACAAGAGCTGTAAGCTCATATGGCACTTGCAAGGGTTGTGATGTATTATTTGATCAAAAGTAATTTTCGACTGTGCGGTTCAGATGCGCACTTTAAGGGAGCTAGAGAAAAAGTATTTTATCGTTGAACTTGATTGTAATGATGCGCACTTTAAAGGCACTAGAAATTCATCTGTAAGGAAGACCCTTGAGGCAAAAACGATAGCAGGCTCTTAGGGATCAATATATACGTATGATCAAAAGTATTTTTTTTTTCCACTATAATGCGGGTAAAATGCGCACTTTAAGGGTGCAAGAAATTATTTTTTTTATGCAAAACCCTTGTGGGACAACTGATCATGGGTTGAGATGTATCGTTTGACAAAAAGTACTTTTCGACCTTGCGGTTAAGATGCACACTTTAAGGGAGCTAGAACTTCATTTGTAAGCAAAACCCTTGAGGCAACAATGATCATGAGCTCATGGGGATCATGGAAATGCATATTTTGCTTAAAAGTATTTTTCTTAATTTGCGGTCATGATTGGTACTTTAAGGAATGGTCGGATTTGAAAAGTGGCGATTTCTAAGCCAATCTTGTCGAATTTCTAATATTCCAGCCAAATTTCAACGTCCTAGCACATCTGGAAGTACCTTAACTCGCGATCACCGGAATTCCGGACTCGCCCCTCAAACTCCCCCCACAGTCGCCGGAGCCAATCCGGTTCGGTTTTGGACTTTTTTGATATTCCCACAAAGTTCCATCCCGATCTCTCCAGTCCAATCCGGTCACGTATTCCCCCCCCCCAATTGTTGTCGGATCCGGTCCGGACATGAAAAAGATCACCACAGGCACGCCCTCTGTTCAGTTATTAAATTTCACTCGAATCCGATCACCCGTTCCAAAGTTACGCATGGCTAAATATTCCGGATTCCCCCTCCCTCCGATCCCCCCACGACTATCGGATCGAGTGAAATTTTATTTACAAGTCAGTTTGATCGGGTCCCTGATACGCCTCCCAAGTTTCGTCGTGAAAATCCCAAAAACTGTCATCACCAGAATTCCGGGAAACTCCCCTCCACCTCCCCCCCCAAGTGTCCGGGTCAGTCCAAACGTGTAAACGATTTATCTGGAGCAGATTCTTGTTCTTCCCAGCAAGTTTTACTCCGATCCCTCCATTATAACCGTTTCTCGAGATTTCCGGTCTTCCCCCACCCCAACTCCCCCATAGCTGTCGAATCCGGTTCGGACTTCAAATGGAACATCAGAGATATGTCATTCATTCAGGTATTAAGTTTCGTCCCAATCCGATCACCCGTTCGAAAGTTACACAACACTCAATTTTCCATATTCCCCCGCACTGCACCACATATACAAACCCCTTTGACCCTCGAATGCACTAGCTCTTTCCGATGTTAACAGAGTGATCCGATGCAAAGAGTGACGTCACGCCGCGCGCAGACCTACTAGTGTGAAGAAAGGGGTAGGGGTCTTACAAAAACTACTAAATTCTCAGGATTCCCCCGCCCTCTACTCCCTCCACGGTGGTCGGATCGGGGAAGTGACTATTTGCAAGTTAGTTTGGTCGGGTCCCTGATATGCCTGCCAAGTTTCATCGTCCTAGCACATCTGCAAGTACCCTAACTCGCGATCACCGGACCGACCGACCGACCGACCGACCGACAGACCGACCGACGGAAAAGTGATCGGTATATGGCACTTGAGCGAAGCTGCAAGTGCCATAAAAACTTGAAGGAGGAAGCTAGCTTGGCCAAGAACAGGCGATGCCGTAATGCATAGGAGTTTTCCAGACTTCCCTTTGTAGATTCTTAAGTTCTTTTTCTCCTGTGCAACAAGACCGTCTTTCGTAGCCTTTTAGCCCATAAGGAACTTAGGTACCAAGTTCGGGATTTCGCAGGGATTCCGGGCGAGCTAGTTGTCGGTCTGACAAAATGAATACAGATATGGCCTGAGCAGGTCTTCTTACCCCTAAGCCGGCTTTGCTATTAGACAAATCAATTTTTTTGAGAAAACTTTTTTTCTTGTACGGTAGCAAATTCCGGTTTTCGCCGGATTCCGGACGAGCTACTTGTCAGGTGGATAAAAATCAGTTTAGATATGGACTCAGCAGGTCTCCTTACCCCTAAACCGACTGTGCTACTGACCAAAAAAAGATTTTGTTATTGAAATTAAACTTATAACTTCTACGGTACCGAATTTACGGTTTTCACCGGATTCCGGGTGAACTACTTGTCGGGGAAAAAAAAAGTTCAGATATGGTTTCAGCATGTCTCATTACCCCTGAATCGACTGTGATATCACCCTAAACAAAACTTTTTTATCGCCCCTTATTTTTTCACCCTCTCTATCCTTTCAAGCTGCCCTAGAATTTTTTCCCATCGGTGGATTTCGGTGGATTTTGGATATGTTATTCAGCGATTTTTTCTGAACATTTTAGTATCAAAAACATTTGTGTCGCAATTTTGTTCGGGTCAAACCGTACTTTTACTGGACTATACAGGGACATTTTCTAGTGAATGGCTGTAGGCTTTTATAACGGGGCAAGATTTTTAAATTGCTCTTCGTTATGTTAGTAGTTAGAAGTCTACGCAATGGAAAGAAGTAACTAATACACCTTGGAACATTCTTGTATAAATATATATCTTTGATGGATTCCGGCTCCCCCCCCCAAAAAAAAAAAAACACGGTACCAACGGCGAAAAAACCTTCGGTTACCAAACACCCCTGGGGTTTATAAAATATAAATATATTTTTTCATGAAAAGTATATAAAGAGGCGAGCGGAAAACGAGCCGGCGTCACGCGTTTACATTTAACTCGCGTGTCTAGGGAAAATCCTGGTCAAAACTGCAGTTTCTAATAGACTTTCTAATTTTCTATAGTTGCGTTTTTGCTGATACCATGGTATCAGATATACGGTCTAAAGTCGTTTTTGCAGTTATCGTGGTATCTGATACCACGGTCAAAAGGCGTTTTTGCAGTCGTCGTGGTATCTGGCCAGTTACCGTGGTAACAGATATTCAGATATCACGGTCCGACCGTGGTATCTGGTCGTAGTATCTGGAGAACGCATCTCACTTTCATCAAATTTTGTCAAATTGGTTAGAAAGAAGTTCAGCACTTAGTGATGAAATTGGATATCAGTTTTTATTTTGGGATGACTTCGAAAAGTGTAATTTCGTCAATAGTCGTTTTTGCAGCGGACCGTATATCAGATACCACGGTAACTGCAAAAACGACTAATTGCAGATCTAGTTACCGTGGTAACAGATACCATGGTATCCGCAAAAACGCAACTTACATATTTGCATACACTTTCTTTCAGAGATTCAAGTGAGTAGCCAACATACGCAGCCTGTCACGATAGGGCCTTCAAATTGTCAACAGCACATGCTTCAATGTCTGACCTTGCAAAGTATTTCGAAAGTAATATTCCCGTTCGCTGCAATTCGAAAAGTGTTAGGAAAAGTATTTCTCGGCCAATGGCTACCATGATACTCTGCCGCAGAAGACCGAAGGACTAAAAAAATCGATTGTGGCAGAAACAAAACTATCATTTGGATGGATATTTTATGAAGTTCGAAATTTGGGTCGAGCTGTTATAGGGAAGAAGTGTGGATTAATATAAGCAGGAAACTGCATTTCCTTTAAGAAAGCTAACCTGTGTGGTAGACTTGGAATTTTCTTTCGTTCCCGAAGGCGATCTCCTTCTTTTTCGGGACGACAAACCACCCCATCCCGTACGACGTGTCTGAAGATGGAGACTTCTTCGTCTTATCCACCGGAGACCACAGTAGCTTTATAGTATCGCTCTTCAAATACCCTAAAAAAAGAAATATACGAATTTAAATTCAAACAAAGACTCGTGAATCATACGTCCAGTGTTTCTAGTGAAGTTCTGCACTGTCAAAAGTTTCTTTAAAGTTTAACTGAAAAGCCAACTTATTTTTGTGTCATTTAGTTGAATACACTGAATTATTTGGATTCTGCAAAGGGATTTTTTTTGTTTCGCACTATCTGCTTTAGTTATGAAGTTCAGAACATCTGCGGCCGTCCCCACAGCGAAAATTCTACTATGACGCGGGAAATTTTTGTCTAAACACAAACAAGGCTTTTCAGTGGGCAGTGGCGATATTGGTGAAGATTGCTTAGTGCCTGAACAAAAAAAAGTCATAAATCTTTCTTGTAAGGCATACAACAAATTAGAGGTACCACAAATCACACGGAAATTCCACTATTTGAAAATCGATTTTTCCTGAATAGTGGAACAACCAAGTAACGCATTTTCAGCGAGTCTTCAAGCCAATTTAAGTGAATAAGTGATGGGTAACTAGATTGTCCAATCTCAGTCCTTTTCGGTTAAACTTTAATAGGCGTTAATCGGGTTTGTCAGCTAACCCTCTTTTCCGACGTTACGCGTTGGTGTACGCAACTTCTCATGGTGTAGCTCGTGCCACAGGGCGGGGCCAAAGAAACTCCTCCCTTCATAGCAAGTTTGATCTTCAGGCCGTGGCTAATATAATAGCAAAATACCGTTTCTGGCCGTGGATTAAATTAGACTGAATTTTATTTTACACGTCTATCCAAAACATTTTGCAGCACCTGCTACGAAAGCCCCAAAGGGCTTGTTGGCCGCAGGTGGCAGTCTTCTCTATTCTACATATTCTGGTAACACCATTTGATGTACATCAAAGTACAAAGTACATCACTCATAAAAGTCCACTTTGTTTTGTTTCGTTGTGCGCGTCATCTAGCGGAAACTGAGGGATTCAGTGCGAGGAAGGTCGCCAAGCGATCAATGCGACCAAGAACTTATAATACTAGAGTGTAGTAGCTTAGAACATACGTCTCTCATCTTCTCGCATTTAATTCATGTTCCGTTCCGGACCCGAACGAGCTGTATCCCTGTATCAGAAACTTCTACATTCTCACGTCTCTGCAACGTTCAGTACACTAACCCTAGGGCGCTATGGAAGGATGTAGTATAGTGTTTGTATGTGTCTTTTATGTGTTTTATTTATTTTCTCTCCTTTGCTCCGCGTTTTAAAAATGGCGGGTTACAAAATAAATTAATTACTTACTTATAAGGTATTGGGTGCAAACACCCGCGTAGGCTTAACAGAACTCGATCGCGGATTTTTCCTCGGCGCACGGACGAAGGACACAGGTTCGTACCGTTATCAGTTCTTGATCTAACGGTCAGACTTGTTTATCAAACAGACTAACTCAACCGATTTTTACGTCCGTCCTACGCCGAGTGCACAGAAAAATACACTAGTGTTATTTTGCTCAGGTCGAGTGTCGTTGAAGACTAATATACAATACAGACGATGTTTTCTCATTACCTGGCAGGGTACGCTTGCTGTCATCCTCACTCCTCTGGTACGAATAAAGCAGCGAGTTGCCGAATTTGACAAGATCATCAACAGTGGATAGAAATCCTCCGCCGGCCCACTTGTAACTGTTGTCCACGAACGGGGCATTGACCAGTTTCCCTTTTTTATTTCTTACGTAAAATCTAAAAGAGATAATTTCATATACATGCATAATCATTATACTTTTAAAATTGGTCAAAATGGACAAAACAGGGATCTTTACAGCCCATCCAGGTACTAGCACCACATCGACATCTGTGGAGGATCAAGGCACTTCTTTAAAAATCAAAGAGAAGTGGAGAGTGAAAGAAGGGGACGCACGGTTGATCGACTCAAGCCCGATACAATAATAAAACATAATCCTGGTCTGACATACAGAGCGTCTTCTACCCTTCTAACAATAGTAACTGGGTCACCCCCAGGACAACCTGGACGCCCGGGTTCTCGGGTGACTGGCTCATTTGAAGATATATCGTTTATTTTTTGTGTTTTGTTATAAGTTGTTTAGTGTGATTTTGTGTAAAATAAAGAATAACCTAACCTAACCTAAACTATTATTTACTATTTTCGTTCCAAACGCGTGAAAAGTTACTACGCTGACTGTTCCAACCTTTTCGAAATAGTAACTAATAGTAACTATTTGCTTATCACGCTCGGGAGCGTAGTAAGCAGGGTAGCTACGATCTCTGTGACGTGGTTGGCCCGATTAGCCCGTGGCCCGATGTTTTGCTGTAAATTTAAAACTTCGTTCCAGCCTTGACGCCAAGAAACCAGGATCCGTGACTTCATGCGTACAGTAGAGGTATGCTTATGTGAACGTTTGTTGACTTCGGACTTTGCCATTTTCGTGCACTTGCTGTGTCTAAAGCTAACTACCAGTTAGCCAAAGTAGGTAAGAAGGGCAGCTGAAAACACCTGTAGAGGTATTTTGGATCTTCAGTCTACCATTTAGCCCAGAACTGCAGTGTTCACATTAAAGTAACTGTTCACATAAGCATACCTCTACTGTAGTAACCACGGCAGCCGCCCAAAAACCGAACGAGACTTGGCAAAGATCGACCCAAGAATCCGCCCAATAAAAACCAAACGGGTTGTCAAGTGAAACTGATTGCCGGCAACTTATAGGGCAAAACACCAAACAAATCATTATAACTCCAAAACCAGAAGACTCTGTGAAGGAGACCAGCGTTTGGCCCTTCTACGTTAGCTTTTCAAACTAGGAAAGCGGACGCTTATACTCCGCGTAGATTTTATGCGGCCGGATCTCAGTCGCGTTTTGACGGCTGTTTGGTGATTCCATCCATCAAGCCTCGAATTATGTCGAACCTAGGAAATTTGGGTTACTTTGAATTTGCTCATTGTTTGACGGTGTTTTTAGTGGTTTTGAACATTCATAGTGGCAGTAGGGATGGTTTCCATTGTGTGTGTGGCAGAAAGATCATTTTTTGTGGCCCGCTTTAAGTATGGGAAAGACGAGACCATAAATGGACTGTGTGCAAGCTTATTAACATATTGCGATTCCAAGTTCATAGGAAAACTGCAATAACGCCTTAGCACCTTGTGCCCCATGACTAGCGTTTGGCGCAGATTATGCAAGAAGCTGCCTTTCCCTGACGCATTGCGGTGGCGTACGTCATGACAATAATTTGTGAATATTTTGTCTTTTTACTGTTTTATTGAGTAAAAAACTACACTATTTAAAGTTAAGTAACTGTTCAAAGAAGTATTCCTCTACTGAAGATGGTTGCAATGCAAACACCTGTGCTTTTGCTAGAAAGATTTTCAAAGTTATGCATAATGTACCAGCATTACCAGCATGGTTTAAATAAATAGCCTATCTACCTACATAAGATGCGACAACCACGCGCAGACGGGTGGTAGGTAATGAATACTCTAGGTACACTTTCGAGAAGCGACCTGTCGCGAAACATCGACGCATAGTAGATAGAAGTCTTCGTCCCAATTTAAAATAACATATTTTTTTTTCTCCCCTAATGGAAGAAAGACCCACTTCGAGCGTCTAAATAAATTAAAACATTTCCAGGGTAGCAAGAAAAGCTGCTGCACCACCGGTTAGGGAAAATTACCTTATACCAAAGGCGTGCAACAGTATGCCTGCCAGTTTTTGCACCTGCGTAGGTGGCTGACTGACAAATCAGCATTTTCTGTTCAAGTTTACCTTGCTCTGTTCATTATGATTGGTTCATTCTCATCAAGCCGGGTATTCCTAAGACCCAGATCGTGGAAAACTTCTGTCATGATCTTCTTGAAGTCTTTTCCAACAGCCTTCTCCAAGACAGCACTGACCAAAGTCCAGCCATGGGTTGTATAGAGGAACTTCGACCCTGGAAAAAAGGTGGTTATATATTATTATTATTAACTTTATTAACCATCATAATGTACAAGTACAGAATAACTGAGTAGGAAAGATAGGAAAAGTAACTATTTATTGTTCTTTTTTTTTCAAGCACACTACCAAGAACAAATAATCCAACAGAACCTCCGTTTTTGATCTGGTCACATGCAGCGACTAGAATACCCCGACAAAACTGAGCGGAGCTAGAGGTACTTGCTATCAGCTTCGAGTTGATACCCGTCTACTTCCCTCTTCGCCACTGGGCATACCAGATGAAAAGCTGTAGCAGGCCTGCAGGCACGGAGACCCCCCCTGAAGCGCGTCACACGTGACGTCACAATGGTAGACAACCAATTGGCTGTAAAGGACGACTCGACAGACGGCGTTTGTAAGGAAATTTCTTCTCCGGGGCTCTACTACGATATAGCTGTTTGTAGAGGTAACGAACTATGATGCTCCGCGTAGCTCCTACCCTCCGCTCGTTTGCATCGGGCAGGGTATCGAGAATATATTCGACTCCGCATGGTCGTATTACAGAGATATGGAGAAGGAGGTTATTGAGATTATTTGTTCTTGCTACCTGGACAGGGGACTCTCGATTGCATTATATAATTTGCGACATAAAAATATTTTCATGACTGGTTTACAAATGATCAATTATGAAACAAAAATTCAAACATAACCTCCAAATGGTTCTTCACTTTAAAGTTAGAGATTAGAAAAGAGCTACTAGTGTATATTATGATTATTCTCAGGCAACTAACCGACAAGGCAACCAAGCTGGCATGTTGATTCGACCTATCTAATTTGTTTTCTAGCTTGATTGATACTACTGATGGGATCTTGAGAGAATCAGAAATTCGCTAGGCATCATGGGATGTCATTATCCGGCGTTTTGAGTCTATCTATTGATAAGAATACACAGATATCAAAATCGACCTTCCTGATTTATTTTCTTATGACGCCGTTAGGAAATCCAAAAGACCCGACGGTTTGGAAAGAGGTCCGATATATATTACCCTTTAGGGTCGCATCGAAACCATTCGTCTTGCTAAATCAAGGATTTTATACAAATAATTCGCTTAAATACAATGAAACTATATCAAGTTTACACTGGAATACAAAATGGTCAAAAATCTGATTATTTCGTTTACCAGTAGATTACCATGAGATCGTGAGACTTCATTTCCGATCGTGAGAACAAGAATCATGAGGTTTCGCGACAAATCAGTAGGAGAGGAGGTATTGCAACTAGACCCCAGTGCCCACATGTACACCAAGTTTCACCCTGATACCTGTCATGGTTATGAGCTCCACAAAAACGGTGAAAACCGAAAAAATTAAACC
The DNA here is from genome assembly GCA_023053555.1 of Branchinecta lindahli. Classification (NCBI taxonomy): domain Eukaryota; kingdom Metazoa; phylum Arthropoda; class Branchiopoda; order Anostraca; family Branchinectidae; genus Branchinecta; species Branchinecta lindahli. Next base: position 9,228,117 of record JAKZAO010000003.1, read on the forward strand.
GGCTGCAGCGGCCGCAATTACACTTTTCAGTACGGAACTGATAGTCGTGTTGACAATCGCGGCAGGAGTTCCAGCCCGCGACAACCGACCCTAACCATCTATCCGCAACATCAGGCAAGTAAGCGACTCCTTCCGGTCTAGACTAATGCAGCGTTTACAAGTACAGGAAAACTTGAACAGAATCCGGTCTTGGTGACAAGATTATGCTTACACGCAGAGGGAAAAAAAATTCTTCAAACCAGAAAATGTGACAAAAATAAATTCACAAAAACTGTTTTGATAGCATTTATGACATCAGTACCGATGACTGCTGCTTTCAAAAGCTAGCTAGACTTTGTTAATCTTTTTGCCAGCGCCGTCGACGAGATTCCTTTCAAGTAGACCGGAATTCCTTTCATCATGAAAGGATTTCCCGTCCCGCTAGACTTTTTGGGATCCCAAAACGTTAGTGACGGATACCTATGACATCGCAAAAATTGTCCGTCTGTCCGTCCGTCCGTCCGTCCGTCCGTCTGTCTGTAAGCACGATAACTCTCGAAGGGAATGAGATATTTTGATGAAACTTGGTGTGAGGATCCTTTGGATCAAGAGTAAGGTCAAGTTCGTAGATGGGCACTGTAGCCCTACATTTAGGGGTGGGGGAGGGGGTTTAAATTAAGGGACAAACAAAATATTTTGAAACAGCTAATGTGATAGTCGATTATGGGGTAAGAAGACATGCTGAACACGATAGTGAAAACCATTTTCTCGCCGGACAAGTAGTTCGCCCGGAATCCGGCCAAAACCGGAAAGTTTGTTAAAAGTAAAAGTTTTATTTGAAGTTAATTAGATGTTCGATTTAGAGGTAAGAAGACATGCTGAACACGATGGTGAAAACCATTTTTTGACCGGACAAGTAGTTAGCCCGGAATCCGGCCGAAACCGGAAAATTTGTTCAAAGCAAAAATTTTACTTGAAGTTGATTAGATGTTTGATTTAGGGGTAAGAAGACATGCTGAACACGATGGTGAAAACCATTTTCTCGACGGACTAGTAGTTAGCCCGGAATCCGGCCGAAACCGGAAAATTTGTTCAAAGCAAAAGTTTTACTTGAAGTTGATTAGATGTTCGATTTAGGGGTAAGAAGACATGCTGAACACGATGGTGAAAACCATTTTCTCGCCGGACAAGTAGTTCGCCCGGAATACGGCCGAAACCGGAAAATTTGTTAAAAGTAAAATTTGAATTTGAAGTTGATTAGATGATAGATTTAAGGGTAAGAAGAGACGCTGAATCTGTATATGACAATGATGTTTTACCCGGACATATAGTTCGTCCGGAATCCGGTTGAAACCGGATTTTTTTTATAAGTTAAAGTTTTATTTTAAGTTTATTAGACGTTCTTTATAGGGATAAGGAGATGCGCTGAATTCGTTTCTGAACTATCTTTTTTTGGCTGGACAAGTAGTTCACTCGGAATTCGGTCGAAAACGGAAATTCGGCAGAAGTAAAGCAGGAAGTTTCGATCAGTATCGTCAAAATAAATATGGCTTATACAGGTATATCTGAACTTAATTTTCTCAGATGATTAGCCTGGCGAAGACTGGATCTGGCGTAGTCAAGACGTAGTTGTCTGGGTCAAATATTACATTTTTGGGATCCCATCGAAACCTTTGGTCTTGTTTTTAATGATGGGGTGGTTTCCCCTGCGGCAAGGTGCAGGAAGGTAATTGGTTAGTTATTTTGTAAATTGAGAGGTAAGGTTGTGTTTGAGAGTAGGAGCAGTGACCACTCTCCGTATTATGTTTAAAATGTAAAGATTGTGGTTCTCGGCGTCCTGGAATGGACTGAATGTTTTGATTATGTGTGGTTTATCTTCTTATTTGTCAATAGACCTATTGAACTTGAACTTGAAAATTGCTGGTCAAAAAGGTACTTACTTATTTACGTTGACTGAGCGCTGTTTTTAGACATAAGTATGGACAGCCTAAACAATCTGACCGGAGTTTAATTCCCACCCCTTCTAAACTGTCCACGATTAGTGTTTTTATCCTGAAGAATCCTCACACCAAAATTTATGACATGTCTCAGCTACTTCCACAGTTATTTTTGGGATCCCAAAACGTTAGTGACCTATGATATCGCAAAAGTTGTCCGTCCGTCCGTCCGTCCTTCTGTACGCACGATAACTCTCGAAGGGATTGAGATATTTGATGAAACTTGGTGGGAGGATCCTTTGGGTCAAAGTACAAGTCAAGTTCGAAGATGGGCTCTGTAGCTCTATATTTGAGGGTGGGGGAGGGGTTTCAAATTAAGGGGCAAACAAAATATTTTGAAACAGCAGCTAATGTGATAGTCGATTATGGGGTAAGAAGACATGCTGAACGTGATGGTGAAAATCATTTTCTCGCCGGACAATTAGTTCGCCCGGAATCCGGCCAAAACCGGAAAGTTTGTTAAAACTGAAAGTTTTATTTGAATTTGATTAGATGTTCGATTTAGGGGTAAGAAGACATGCTGAACACGATGGTGAAAACCATTTTCTTGCCGGACAAGTAGTTCGCCCGGAATCCGGCCAGAACCGGAAAATTTGTTATAGGCAAAAGTTTTATTTGAAGTTGATTAGATGTTCGATTTAGGGGTAAGAAGACATGCTGAACACGATGGTGAAAACCATTTTTTCGCCGGACAAGTAGTTCGCCCGGAATCCGGCCAAAACCGGAAAATTTGTTAAAAGCAAAATTTACATTTGAAGTTGATTAGATGATAGGTTTATGGGTAAGGAGAGACGCTGAATCTGTATAGGACAATCATTTTTCACCCGGACATATAGTTCGTCCGGAATCCGGTTGAAACCGGATTGCTTATAAGTTTACGTTTTATTTGAAGTTGATTAGATGTTCTTTATAGGGATAAGCAGATGCGCTGAATTCGTTTCTGAACTATCTTTTTTTGGCTGGACAGGTAGTTCGCTCGGAATTCGGCCGAAACCGGAAATTTGGCAGAATTAAAGCAGGAAGTTTCGATCAGTATTGTCAAAATAAATATGGCTTATACAGGTATATCTGAACTTAATTTTCTCAGATGATTATCCTGGCGAAGACTGGACGTAGACAAGACGTAGTTGTCTGGGTCAAATATTAGATTTTTGGGATCCCATCGAAACCTTTGGTCTTGTTTTCTAGTCGTCTTCACGAACGGAATCCTTTCAAGTCGAACGGAATTCCTTTCTACTTGACGGGATTTCTTGTCCGTGTAAACGCTACATAAATCTCAGCCGATTGGTCCGATACTAGTGACATCAATGTGACGTTGTGAAGAACGTTGGGAAATTCAATTAAATATATGTTGGTGAACACATATTGGGATCTATATACAGAGAGACGAGCGACCACCGAGGCGCCGGACGCGTTTACATTTATAAACCGCTCTATGGACAATCATTTCGATTTGGAAAATGGAAAATATTCTCATGTAAATAGGTGTGACGTCACGATCCTCGGATAATCGGCTGAGATTTAGTCGACACCACCATTGGGCTTATATAAGCTATGGCAAGCACCTGAGTTGTCTCGGAAAAGAATTTGAGTCACAATACTCACAATCACTTCAGAAGTTTGCTCTGTGAGTGGGCAGCTGCCCAAGCTTAACGAGGATGTGTCGTAACTTGCCTAGGCCAACCTGACCATTTTTAGCACAGAAATAAGGATATTAAAACTGTTTATCTTATTAATCCTACTTTCCACCGTGTAGACCTTGTCATCATTGTTTCAACCTTAGCCAGTTTTAGCGGTAAACCAGGGGAACCATTTCGAAAAAACCTAGAGGGGAGGTCGTCATTCCATGTCCGCTTAACAAGGTAAAAGTTTGGTGAGAGACCTTCTTAGGATCAACTCTTTGCAACTACCTGTCATATTTTTTTCAAATCCCTTTGTTTCTCGCAGATTTGCTCATTTTGTATGGGTAACTGTCTCCCCCCCCCCCTTAATGACGCCTCTGCGGTCAACTCAGGACAAACTCTTACAGCGTGTTCCACCCTATTTACCGTAGTTACTTCGCATGACGTCACGGATTTTGGCTTCTTCGCGTCAAGGCTGGAACGCATTTTTCTATTTTCGGTAAAATTTCGTGCCACCGGCTACTGGGGCAAATCACGTCACAGAGATCTGAGTTATCTCGCTTACTACGCTCCCGAGCGTGCTAAGCTAATAGTTGCTATTAGTTACTATTTTGAGAAGGTTGGAACGATCAACGTAGTAACTTTTCACGGGGTTGGAACGAAAATAGTAACTGATAGTTACTATTGCCAGAAGGGTAAAACACGCTCTTAGGCACTCATGGCAGCTGTCTGATCCACAACCAAAGTATAAGTGCTATAAGTTAAGGTAGGCTACAATTTTATAATTTTCACAATAAAAGGACCAGAAATGCAAGTATCACACATCAAATGGTGCTTTGTCATTACCAACCTTAGAATCTCTATATATAACCGATAATTAAGTGTTTTCGCAACGAATACAAATAATATTTCGAGACAATGAGGTATCTGATTCGTATTACTGAATAATGAAATCCTAATCTAAGGCATTGCAACCGAATACCAAAAATAATATTAATAATTTATTTATGACCCACTGTACAAGTTAAAAACAGTGTAATAATGAGAGAAAAAAACGAAGGAAATACTAGCCTAAACATACAAAATATCAACTGCAAAACCTCAATGAAAAAGCCGGATGCGGCCGTGGTGCGCACCAAGTCGAAAACATGCGTCACACCAATTTTAGTCTAGAACATCGTACCCATCAACAAGCACCACAATCGCATCGTAGCGATCTACAAGACGTCTGTTATCGACCGATCTGGGTATGATATTAAGTCGTACTATTTTTTCTTACCTGGCTCATGGTGCAATTCATCATGCTTAAACAGATCCAGAGCTTCATCGATGGTCTTAAATGCATCTTTCAGATAGTATTCTTTCCTCTCAAACTCGTCCCTCTTCTTTCTCATTTTTTCGTTCTTCTTTTCATCCAATTCACCCTTTTCCTTCTTCTTATCATAATGTCTAATCCCGCCCAAGTGACTGACTAGGTGGCGAGTGGTAATTTTAACTTCTTTTCCCTCGTATGTTTTTGTGGGGAAATCAGGGAGGTATTCGTGAATGGATTTGTCAAAGTCAATTTTCCCGTCTTCATACGCTTTGGCAACCGCAGCCATAGTAAGAGATTTGCTAATGCTGGCAATCCTCATAACTGTGGACTTGTGGCACCGGATACGGTTTTCAATGTCAGAAAAGCCCAGGCCTGCAAAAGAGTATTATACTGTAAATTTGACAAAAACCTAGGCTCTTGTATTGATGATGATGAAAATAAGATGACTTTTTCAGATACCACTGTCAGTTACTACGGTCGGGATCTCAATATCTGAGTATCTGAACATCAGATACCACGGTAACTAGCCAGATACTCAGTAATTGCAAAAACGACTTTTGACCGCAGTATCAGATACCACGGTATCTGCAGGATTGACTTTAGACCGTGGTATCAGATACCATGCTATCTGCAAAAATGCAACTATTGTACTTCTGAATACAAGTTGAGTTGTACTTGGTACCAATTCTGAAACCACTTTACGTGGCGTCGTTTCAACTTTCGATCTCACTAACATAAACAGTACTAACTTGACGGAACTAGCGGGGAAAAAAATCTCATTAGTGTCTGCACTCGTTGCCCTCGTCATCGTTACTATTTCCTTAGCGCACCTGACCGAATATCACCTACAGCTACAAAGCATGTAAAGAAGGGCGAAGGGCAAACATACAAATTGCTTCCGAAGACGAAATAAAGTTCTAAAATTTTACCAAAAACCGAGAAAATGCAAAAAAAAAATAACGCGATTTTTCCAAAATCCCCCTCCTCAGTTACGACGACGAACATCAAAACACATTCATTGTTTTGAAATTCCGAAAGGTAAAGCTCCTCAGTTTTCCTAGAAAATACCGTCATGGCGACTTCTGGGGGCCATAAACTGATAATTCACTGATTGTATACACATGCCAGAACCATATCGAAACAACGTAAATGAATAACATTCCGAATTAAACGAGCATTAGGAATCGTAACAGGGCCTCGCTCTACCCAGCTAGTTTTCAAATTATTTGCTAACAGATATCTATAAAACATCTTTATTTAAGACAACTCAACGATCAATGGAGCGTCGATTTATAGCACCAATGAAAAGCCGATATATAGCAGCAGTTATGCGACCAAAAGCCACATAACTGCTGCTACATTGACACGCTGCTGCTGGTAAAGAAGAAAGAACCAGGAGCTTCTTCATTTGGACCTAAAAAACCGAGCTGGAGGGCTTATCCGCAAACGGTTTCCAGCCTCTCTAACTAAAATCCATCACGCTCGTTCCAATCTCATTCCTTTCTAAGGTTGGAACGAAGATGGTAACTTGCAGTTACGCTGCTATTGGCAGGAGCTGTAACACACCCTATCATACCAACCAATTGCTCTCGATGTAGAATTTCCTCAGTCAGTAAATTGTCAAAGAAGAAAGTGTGGAAACCTTCAAGAAATCTCTGGATAAAGTGGTCACCACTTGAGAAACAGTCTGGCGTATCACATGATTTAAGGCGATTAAGACACATCATAATGTAAATTGAAACTTTCCATTTGCCTATTTGGTACTTACCAGCAGAAAGGATAGTCTCTCCATCGATGGAGACACAAATCACCAAACCAGGTGACCCTGATTTTTCCATTTCAAGCTTACACTTCCCAAGTATTAATTTTTCCAAGCTCTGACGTTTTGCCTGCTCAGCCCCTTGCTCAGCACTTGCATGTTTGACTGGGATAGTGGATCTCCTAAAAAAAAAAAAAAAAAAAAAAAATTGGATCACTGAGACTTGGACAGACAGCTAGCAAATAATTTTAGGCTAAAGCCTAAGCTAATGCATGCCATGTTTGCACTGGTCTATGAGGATCCATGCAGTTTTAAGAAACACCATTAACATCAGTCTAGTCTTTGGTGATATCTTAGCAGTTTCTTGTTACAGTAGAGGTATGCTTTTTTTAGACACCTCTTTACCTTCAATTATCCTTGTTTATTTTATTTTTAACAAAAAAAGTTTTTCAATGCTTTTTCTTTTATTTTTTATTTGACTTCCTCTTGGCACAAAGAATGAGTTTCAAATTCCCCTTCTTTTTCTTTTTACCTAGGTTAATTTGGGGTTAGCTTTTAGTTTTATTAGCTTTTATTAGCTTTATAGCCAGATGATTGATTCCAAGTGACTATTGCCTTTATCAGGCCAAGTACTCATCTCAATCATTGGCAAGTGGCAATCAATTAGTTTCTGGATCTACTGGTAAGCTGGGTTATCTAGTGATTTTATGTCATGGATAAAATCAGGAGTCAGACAGGAGTGCCCAAGTTTTATGAGTATGGTTACACCATCTCAGGTTCAGGCCAGTCTACCCCCATACAACAATTTCAAAGTCAAAAGAAATCCTGGCTAGTACTGTGATAACTAAACAAGCCAGGATTAGGGCATCCTAATGCCGTCCCTTGTTAGTACTATATACTGTTAATGTTACCCTTCTGGGGAATAGCCTATGGGGTATATACGTTTGATTACCATGCTCACCCCTGCCATAATACCCCTGTGTTTGAACATGGTTATCAAAAAAGCCTAAGAGGGCTTAGTGTATTCTGAGAGTACAGTAGAGGTACGCTTATTTGAACATTTTTTTTTTTAAGTTTAACCGAAAAGGACTGGGATAGGACAATCTAGTTACCCATCACTTATTCACTTAAATTGGCTTGAAGACCCGCTGAAAATGCTTTACTTGGTTGTTCCGCTATTCAGGAATAATCGATTTTCAAATAGTGGAATTTCCGTGTGATTTGTGGTACCTCTATGCGCTTTTATTTTTGTTGTATGCCTTGCAAGAAAGATTTATGACTTTTTTTTTGTTCAGGCACTAAGAAAACTTCACCAATATCGCCACTGCCCACTGAAAAGCCGCGTTTGTATTTAGATTAAAATTTCCCGCGTCATAGTAGAATTTTCGCTGTGGGGACGGCCGCAGATATTCTGAACGTCATAACTAGAGCAGATAGTGGAAAACAAAAAAATCCCTTTGCAGAATCCAAATAATTCAGTGTATTCAACTAAATGACACAAAAATAAGTTGGCTTTTCAGTTAAACTTTAACTGTTACACTATGGTACCTACCTTGGTTTTGTCAGTTACATATAAAAAAGTCAAATGGAAAAGAAAAATTACAAACTTAATATCAGCCAACAGCCAAGTATTTCAGATTTATTCTAGCACTAACTTCAAGTAGAAATTCAATTGACTTTCTTTGATTTTGAATTTAAAAAAAAATCTTCCTCTTTTGAATCCATCTGGAGGTTCGGACTGCCATCTTCTCCATTGAAGCTGCGTTCCATGTGGCAAAATTTTCAAATTAACAAAGGAAACCACAGTTTAGCAGGCACTTTCAGCAGTGAATTAGCAAAATATTCAAAAAGTGACGATGGTGTGAATGTACTGACAAAATTCAAAGAAGAAAGTTACTATAAGTATTTATAGAAAAAAATGCCTGGTCTGGGTTTTAGTTTTTTTCTTTGACGATCGTTCACTGTTACCAGACGTTCACAAAAGCATAACTCTAGTGTACTATACTGGTTCGGAGAACACAGGAGAAACCCACAAACAAACACACATTAAAATCCAACTAGCATACCAAAGACTCGCCATCCTTGGAGTTTATTCTCAACTGGCTAGGCTAATAGTCGCATATGTTCTACCTAGACATTAGGTGGAACACAAGTTCTAAAATCCTAAACATTCACTAAACTAGTCTCAAGACTCAAGTCTGCTTACTCAGTTACTAAAACTTTAAGAGTTTCTGCCTACTTTAAGAATTTATTAAAACTTTACCAGAAGCTCCTCTCTGAGCTCTGTTCATCTGCGTATATGGTGGTTAAAGTTGCACCAGCACAAGCTGCCACAGCTCCTGAAAAGACGGCAAACCCCCTCATGACTTCTTATTCCAATTCCATTGATCTTATTAGACCGAGTTTCCAAAACTTTGAAATTCCTGCATTCCGAAAGAAAGCCATAGAGGCAACAGTACCGTACGTAGAAGGATAGAAGTGTTTGAGGTTGGTATTTCAATAACCCGAATCGAAAAGCCAGGGGGGTAAGCTAATAATCCGTAGCTCCCGGCTCCCGCTGTCCAGATTTCTATGAAACTATGTACCCAGGGGTGGCCCGAAGCACTCAGGCCAAGGAGGGTGTGACCCCTTATTTCAATGACTTCTGGATCGCAATATACGACTCGAACATACCGACAAAAGTGCACTGTTGCCGCGGCGCACATTCCCCACCAAGAAATGTAGAACCGGTAAAAGCGACGCAGGCGAAATTTTTTAATCTGCCTTTTTCTGGCAAGATTTAACTACTTCCCATACAAATTGTACTTTTACTGTGTTTAAAATCCCAAGATTCCAAGTCTAATCGCCAAATAAATGACACACCGTTCTTTTAAACAGAGTATACTACTCGAAATTCGTACCTCAACCTCGCTTTGTAATCGGCATTTTATCACGAACTACTTGTCAGACGAGGATAAAGAACAAACGTCAGATATGGATTCAGTGTGTAATTTTACCACTCGTTACCATAAATTGAATATCTTATAAGCTTTACACAAATATTAGAAGCCAGGCTGAAATCGTTTGCTATGCTCTGCCGTTTCGGCCTGCACCCCAAAGCAATGCGGGACAACTACTGTACGTATGTCCGACCTTTGCTAGAATACGCTTGTGCTGCCTGGCACCCAGGACTGACAACAGAATTGACCGACAGGCTTGAAACTATCCAGAAGAGAGCATGCAAAATCATTCTTGGAGCCCACTATATCTCTTATGAGGATAGTTTGGCCAAGCTTGAGCTGCCAACTCTTGCCGACAGGAGACACGACCTTACAATGAGTCTCGGGATGGCGTGTCTGGCCTCAGATCAACACAGGGATATACTCCCTGAATACCAAAGTACAGACCCTGGAAGACGTGACACGAGACGGAACAGAAAGACTGCGGATATGCATAAGCTAAAAGAACCGCCTCTGAAGTCAACTGACCGATACCTGTCCTCGTTCGTCCCATATTTCATCCGCCATTTTAACCCAAAATAGAAATTTCAGTGTTTTTGCACGCTGATATAAAAGCGATAGGTGTTTTTATATTTTAGTTTGTATTGATTATCAGTTGGTAAATAATGAATTGTATGTATAAATAGATTAACTTGTGCTCTTAAATGTTGACGATCCAACGCTAGCTGATTTTTGTAAGCTATTCAGGAAATAAAGTGAATTATTATTATAATTATAAATATACAGCTACGAATTTGACCTGTACTTTGACCCACCAAGTTTGAACAAAATATCTCAACCCCGTCGAGAATGATCTTGCGAACAGACAGACGGACGGACAAACTGTAAGAAGTCACAGATATCCCGTCACAAACATTTTGGGATCCCAAAAGCACCTCGAAAGTGGGATACTCGGAAGCGGGAACACAAAAGAGTCCCCGAAGCCGCGTTGAGAATGGCCTTGGCGTGCTTACGATAGCGTCCTGCTGGTATATTTCGTCGTCGACAACTTTGTGAGGAATTCCTTTGATTAAGGATGCTTGTGCAGACCATCAAGCCGACCAGCCAGTTATCGAGCCAGTCGAATACTATGGTGGTAGATTATACAGATGCTCGTGGTTTTTCCAAATCAATCAACCAAGGAAGAATTTGCTCTTTACTACCTATTTTTGCATGACCAAACGCAATCTTTCCGTTACTCATTGATATATTGAAATATGATTGCAGAGAAGGCGAAAATCTAACATCCGCCTTACGATAGCGTTTTATTAACCCACGCTAGGTTTGAAGGTCATAAAAAGACCTTAATGACCGTTCTTCCATATACGTACGTGTGATGACTGGTTTATTCTCGGTTACTTCACGACAAAAGAAATATCAATGAAATCGGAAACTATACGCTTTAGCGGCTCTAACAAAAAAAGCGCTCAGAAATAGACAAACTAGGACCGAAGACAATATACGAACAATAAAACAAGTGGGTAGCGCCAATGCGCCATGATTTTTCAATAGTTTCAGCCTCGTACTACTCTTGAATCATTACTGACTACCACTATCAGTGTTGCCACTCGACCGGCACCGCTCCGCGGCGCCGGCCTCGTCAAAAAGCGGCATTTCCGCGGCATCCTTGAACCAAAATGTGATAAAAATCGCGGCATGCCCGAAATTCTCGGAAAACGCTCTGTTTTATATTTTTGAGAGAGAATGGGTGAAAAATCTCGTTTTAATATGAATGTTGATTCAGTGTCAAGTGATGTGTGGTGAAGATCTGTCATAACTGCGAGAAAACACGTGCTGTCTATCCTTCTTTTTAGCGGTCAAAGGTAAGGATGGTCAGCTCAGTACGGGAACACACATTTGTCATTCATCGTTTTCGTCAAGCATGAAACAGAAGTAAAAGTGCAGAGGTACCACAGCGTCGACAGGGAAAGTCCACGGTGGAAAAAACGAATAAATGTGAAGTGAATAGGGAAGAAATTAAAAGCAATTTTCCCTTGGGCCTTCAAGCCTATGCAATAGAATAATTGATGGGTAACTAGATTCTCGTGTCTCAACCTTTTTCGGTTAATCTTTAATGAAAATCAGTATCAAAGCTTCAAAAAGGAACATTCAGATAAATAAGATAATCGGAATCGGACTTATCACGTGTGTGACAAACAATATCTTTGGCCAGACCATACACAATGTTTTGGTTCAGAACGTTACACTCACAAGAAGAGGCACTAGCCTTCACAAACCGGAAAATTGGCAGAAGACAGGATCGTTTGGATCGGTATCGTCAAAATAGGTATGACTTATAGAGGTAAACACACATGCTGAATCCATATCTAAACTTGGTTTTCTCAGAGGGTTAGCTATTTAGCCTTAATCTGTTTCTAAATTTTAAGAGTAAAAATGTTCAAGCAGTCTGGCGGAGACTGGATCTGGCGAAGACAAAACCTAATTGTCTGGATTAAATATTGAACTTTTGGGATCCCATCGAAACCTTTGGTCTTGTTTTTCACTTTCACAGAGGCACATTCAGTTATCAGATATTTTGCGTCCAGCCAGCTGCGTCGGAGAGCAGAAAGGCCGGACATAGTCGACAAGTGCTAACAGGGAAATTGCTAATTTCGAAAAAATCTATATTTCTTAGCTATTTCATCATGGTGACTTTGGTGATCTCTTCTAGCAAGAATCGGGCTTTCAAAACCTTCGGTAAGAACTACACCTCTGGTTGATACCATATTATGAATTCGAATTTGAAATGATGAAGTGGGTTGTCGACATAACGTCCCCATTCGAAACGTCCCCTGTCGAAACGTCCCCGTCGAAACGTCCCCATGACAAAACGTCCCCATGACAAAACGTCCCCATGACAAAACGTCCCCGTGACAAAACATCCCCACGACAAAACGTCCCCGTGACAAAACGTCCCCACTTAAAACGTCCCCTGACGAAACGTCCCCATGGCGAAACGTCCCCGGCTATAGATTTACATCAGACCGGCATTCTCTCAAAGCGGAATAATTTAGGACCACGGCATGGGAATAAGGGATTAAAATCGCCTAGGTATATAAATGTATAAATGTTATCCCGAGCAATTCAGGGTTTATAAATCACTTGGCGACTGCTAAAAAATGAGCTACAGGCTGTTACCAACTCAAATAGCAAAGCCCAGTGATCCGAATCCACCTATGAATTTGTTTCATGAAGGTAAGCAAACAAGACTTGGTTAGCTTTTCTCTTTACTTGTCTCAGAAGGGACGGGTCTCGGCCGGCTATGAGCCATTGCAGATTTTGGGGGCACTCTTAACCTACAAGTAAATAGCAAGAATAAATAGGGGCTCCCTTATTTATTCTTGTAAATAGGTATATTTGCATGCACTGGATTCTCCAATGACACTGAACCAGAATTCTAGGTTTGGAAGGCACTTACCGGCCGGCACTTAAATACTTGTACACATTAGCAAATTAGTTGCAACGGAGTATGACTTTAAAGTTTAACTGAAAGGGGATGAGATAGGACAATCTAGCTACCCATTACTTATTCACTTACAGTGACAAGAAGATCGAATGAAAATGCGGATTTGTGGTGCCTCAATGCGCTTGTTCCTGTGTTTCATGCTTGACTAAAAGAATTTGCGAAAAAAAGTTTTCATGCAGTGAACTACCTTCTGCGAGCTGATCAGTGGTCACTGAAAAGCTGCGTATGTATTGAGATTCAGATTTTCCGCGTCATAGTAAAATTTTGTATTGTGAGGAAGGCCGTAGATATTCAGGGCATCATATTAGAGCAAATAGTGAAAAAAAATCCTTTAACACAAGACAAATAATGCAGTGTGTAGGCCAACAGATAAATGCGACAAAAATAAGTTGTCTTTTCAGTTAAACTTTAAGGACGGCGCTCACTTTAGGGTTCGAAATACTACCTTTGGAAGGCAATTACCGGCCTGCAACTCATATCGCTTTTTGGAACAGAAATTGCATGCAGATTGTGCATGTTCATTCAAACGATGTAGAACTGGTCGGCTACGAGTCCATTGGAAGGCATATTACACTACATATTTTTACTGGAAACTATACATTTATGAAGCGACCGGTCCCATGTCCGATCTTTCCTGCTTATAAGGAATGTTCCCGTATCTGTAATGCACACTGTGAAGTTGTTTTACCTCGATCATGCACCTGAAGATCGAGGCGAACTTATAAATCTATGCTTGGGGACGTTTCGCCACGGGGACGTTTTGTCATGGGGACGTTTCGTCACGGGGACGTTTTGACACGGGGACGTTTTGACATGGGGACGTGTTGACACGGGGACGTTTTGTCATGGGGACGTTTTGTCACGGGGACGTTTCGACGGGGACGTTTCGCCAGGGGACGTTTTGTCATGGGGACGTTTCGTCGGTAAGCCGATGAAGTAACGAACTGGCAACTACTTAAAACACGCAGTTTTGGTAAACAGAAAACAGATCATAGAAGCCGCCCACCCCCTAGGATAGGCCAGTACTTTTTGGGTCAGTTAACTCTTTCTGACCTGATGACAACCAGGACCATAACGACTAGGGGGAGGCGCCCCCCCCCCGAAAATTGTCGGCCAGTCGTTAAAAAGTAGCCGAGTCCACGCGCAGCGCCGCTATTTTTCGTGAAAACAGTCAATTTTTTACTTGGAAATAGTCGATTTTTCTTAAAAACTGTCGGTTTCTTCTTGAAAATTGTTGTTTTTCTCAAAATCAGCCGATTTTTCGTCACCACAGTCGTTTTTTCTCAATAATAGTCGTTTTTATCTGCAAAAACCAGTCGGTAAAAATGATAAATACCTTGCCCACCCCCCCAAACATTTTGGCTAATAACGGTTCTGACGACATCTGGGCTACTTAAATATAGTTACCACTGACCATCAAACAATCCTGTTAAATAAGACAAGTCTGTCTGGTCCTTATTGCTAACTTGAAAACACAAACTAGAAATGAACAGAATGAAATGGTTGAAGAAATGGTTGGGCTGAGCTGACAGAGGTCATGAGATGAACTGAGAAACTCAAACGTCAAAGTTTCGTCAAACCCGCAAAAACAAATCAACCCACTGGCCAACACAATGGCCTCCCAGGGGACAACCTGCCGACCGACGGGTCATTCATTAATTAAGGTCCGTCGTTGACTTCCGCGAAACGAGTCGGACGCGTCTTTGAAATCCCCATGTTATAAAAGACATATCTTGCTAGACATTTGCGAAAGATACGAAACTTCAAGTTGGACAAATTTTACATACGGGAACGAATGCGGTATAAAAAGCCATTTCGCGGCATAATCGCGGCGTGCGGCATGATCAAAATTTTATGCGGCATTTCTCTCAGAATCGCGGCGTAATGCCGCGAAATGCGGTATAAGTGGCAACACTGACCACTATTCTCACTGCGCTGGAGGCGCGTCTTCTTCAGGCTGCAGGGCTTCCACGGAGCGTGGTCCCAAAATTCCGATGCGACTACTCGGATGTTATATAACGTCAACGTTGTTTGAACCGACCCGGTATTAAATCTTCCTTATCCGGCAGCGGATCCAATGTTTAGGCGTTACTTAAATGTCCTTGATACCGCGATGACGCGTTTTCTACTAATGAACAAGTCTAACCTTTTAGCCTAGAATAAAAGTGTAAAGAAATTGTTGCAGTAACAGGCTCTCGGCAACCGCAAAGGATGATCGAAAAACTATAAGCCCTTTGTGGCAAGAACGCTGACTGGCGCATTACCAACGACAAAGCTGCCTGAAAGCATCAGCAATCGAGAAAGATGCAACTGAGAAAGGTGCAATCGAGTTCTAAAACTCGATATCCGTTGCTTCCGGCCTTAATCCCGCGCGTTTGTATCTGAGCACTGGCTTTCGCACGTCAGCCTGTTCTCTCAAAAGTCGGAGCGGATACAAAGTCATCAAAGAACAAGGCTTCCACGGCCGGACGGCGTCCGATTTTTCTACCGGAACCGAAAATTCACAGCCGGCCAATAGCAACGACACCCTATGAAGAATGTGTAGCCTGTGTAGTTGTACGGTAATTATACGAAAAAGTTGCATGTATTGATATGCAGTAGTATAGAATATTTTAATTTAATGTTCCTCACACTAGGCTAATCTTAAGCAGTAGTACTCAGTAGCATCCCGCCTTGCTCCAGTAGCATCCAGTGATCCAGTTATGCTGTAGTAGCATCAGTTGGTACTGCATGCTACTTTTTCGTACAACTTCATACTACTATTTTGAGATACTTTTTCATCGGGCATAGCTGCATTGGGCTCATCAAAATTACGCATCACACTCAGTGGAATCTTAAAGCTTCAGACCATCAACTCCGGGAGGGCTGAACGACACACCATATTTTCACTGACGGACTGACTCTTGTGTTACTGGGAGTTTTCTTCTTCGACAGTACTCACAGCCTAAGCTTCCATACATCACTCAGAGTACAGCAACTGCTGCAGAGCATACTGCAACCTGCAAACATAAATCTTTATTACTGTTTGACAGTGGAAAACGGATACGTCAGCTGCATTTTATTAGAGCTATATTTCGGCCAGAGCAAAACAACACTAAGGAGTAGCGCCAAGACCTATGCTTTCTGTTCTTTGCAAACGGGTCATACTCATAGCGCCGCCCTTTACGATTGCGGCATTTAAAGCGATACAAACTTCCGGGTTTAGACATTTCTGGTTAAGATAAGATGCGGTCTCCACACATTGTGGAAACAGGGGAGGCTGTATCTTTTTTTTGCTATGTTCAAAATACGAAGTCATTGGATTCAGCGCTGGTGCACGACCGATTGAGTTTCAGTAGGGACGTTCACTATCGCTAGTGGTGCTTGTGTCGCGTCAAGACCAGAGCAAAATAACGCTAGGGAGTAGCGCCAAGACTAGGAAAAAGTGACACACAGTCGAACAGCAGCGGTACTAGCACTGCTAGCGGTAGTGAACGTCCCTACTGAAACTCAATCAGTCGTGCACCAGCGCTGGCTCCAATAACTTCACATTCTAAACACAGCAAAAATAAGATAAAACCTCCACTGTTTCCTTGATGTGTACAGATCGCATCTTAGCTTTACTAGAAACTTTTAAACCCGGAAGTTTGTCTCGTTTTAAATGCCGCAAGCGTAGCGGGCGGCGCCATGAGTACGGCCCGTTTGGAAAGCATGGAAAGCATAGGTCTTGGCGCTACTCCCTAGTGTTATTTTGCTCTGGTCAAGACCTATGCTTTCCATGCTTTGCAAACGGACGCTTGCGGCATTTAAACCGAGACAAACTTGCGTGTTTAGAAATTTCTAGTAAAGCCAAGATGAGGTCTGCACCCATGGAGGAAAAAGTGAAGATTTCATCTTTTTTCTGCTTTGTTCACAATATGAAGTTACTGGAGCCAGCGCTGGTGCAGACTGATTGAGTTTCAGTAGGGATGTTCACTTTCGCTAAGTGGTGCTAGTGTCGCTGCTATTCGAGTGTGTGTCACTTTTTGCAAGTCTTGGCGCTACTCCCTAGTGTTATTTTGAACTGATTTCGGCCCTTCTTGGCAAGGGTTCTCTTCAGGCTCAAGCCGCACAAGCTGGAAAATGCATTTGTGGAGAAACGACGAAAGATTCTAGTAAGTATCCGATTTGTGAATTTCTTTGTGAAAATTGCTTGGACTTAAAGCTGGTGCTGCGATTTAATTTTGGACGCGGCTGCTGTTTTTGCTGCTCGATCGGGTCGCTGAAAGGGCAGACATTTTTCCGCATTTTGGTTTTGGTATCACCTGTCTCTTCTTTCAAGACGGGTACTTGTCGGCCTATTACTGATGCACGATGCGAAAATCGTTTCAGGATAGGGGGATCCGAACGCTTTATTTTCTTCTTGTGCCTTTGAACCCCTGTTTTAAAACATTCCCGAAGAGATCAATTTCGTATTTTTGAGCACCCTCCTATTCCCACGCAGCGAGTTCATAGTGCAGACTTTCCCCACTTAGGCTACTACCACCATGCATCTGATGCCCTTCCTAAATCTCCCACTCTTTGTCTCATCTTTGTTCTGAGGACAAGTAATTGGCAGTATAGGATGTGCCAAGCTCAGCAGGAGGGAGACCTTTTAACACATATTGTCACATAGCAAATATGTCGGTACATTTGTCTAACCATAGGTAATTAAGAAAAAAAACGACTTTTCCCTGCTCTACGAAGTGACTTGAAAGAGCAAAATAACTTCCGCGCCTAACTGTACAGCAACTTTTTGGATACTTCTAACCATGCAAGACAAAAAACAAATACAATCCATTTTCTACAGCTTTGCAAAATTATTTAAAATTATTCTTTGCAAATTATTCTGCCTCTACCTACCCTTGGACAAGAAATTCAGATTTCCAAAGGTTATGAAATCAGTGAGCCATAACTGAAAATTATACCACTAATTCTTGATCCTTGAAGGTCTTCTTGTTGTGTTGTATATTTAGTAAGTCTGATTTTGACGGGTGAAAAATAAATCATCCATAATCGTCATCAAAACTTTATCGCGGGCGAACTGTATCGAAAATTATTCACTCAGCTTAGCAAGTCTTCGGTAGTAACAGTGCGCAGATAATGATGAATGCCGAACCTGAACTGAATTCCGAACTAATAGTTTCACGTGTATAATAATACTTTTATTCCGCTCGTTAAAGTTACTCCTAATTTCTTCGAAATATGTAGAGGCGACAGCCTTTTTATGGCACTTGCAGCTTCGCCCAAGTGCCATATACCGATCGCTTTTCGGTCGGTCGGTCTGTCCACACATCTGGAGTTAGGGCACTTCCAGACGTGCTAGGACGATGAAACTTGGCAGGCGTATCAGGGACCCGACCAAACTAACCTGGAAATAATCAGTTTCCCGATCCGACCATCTGGGGGGGATTGGAGGGCAGGGGAATACTGAGAATTTAGTAGTTTTTGTCACACTTTTTCGAGTTGGGGTACTTCCAGATGTGCTAGGACGATGAAACTTGGCAGGCATATCAGGGACCCGACCAAACTAACCTGGAAATAATCAGTTTCCCGATCTGACCATCTGGGGGGGAGCGGGGGGCGGGGGAATCCGGAAAACTGAGTAGTGTGTAACTTTCGAACGGGTGATCGGATTGGAATGAAACTTAATAACTGAATAAATGACATATCTCTGATGTCCCATTTTAGGTCCGGACCGGATTCGACAGTTATGGGGGAGTTGGGGGGGGACCGGAAATCTCGAGAAACGGTTAGAATTGAAGGATCGGAGTGAAACTTGCTGGGAAGAACAAGCATCTGCTCCAGATAAATCGTTTATACATTTGGACTGGATCCGGACACTAGGGGGGGGGGGGGTGGAGGGGATTTTTCCGTAATTCCGGTAATGGTGGTTTTGGGGCTTTTCACGACGAAACTTGGGAGGCAAATCAGAGACCCGATCAAACTGACTTATAAATACAAATTTACATGATCCGATAGTCGTGGGGGGAGTAGCGGGAGGGGGAATCCGGAATATTGAGTCATGCGTAACTTTGGAACGGTTGATCGGATTTGAGTGAATTTTGATAATTGATCAGAGGACATGTCTCTGGTGATCTTTGTCATGTCCAGACCGGATTCGACAGCAATGGGGGGGGGGGAATACGTGACCGGCTCAGACTGGGGAGATCGGGATGGAACTTTATGGGAATAATAAAGAGATGCTCTGGATAAATGACTTATAGAACCGGATTGGCTCCGGCGACTGTGGGGGACTTTGAGGGGTGGGTCCGAAATTCCGGTGATCGCGATTTAAGGTACTTCCAGATGTGCTAGGACGATGGAACTGGGCTGGAATATTAGAGATTTGACAAGATTGGCTCAGAAATCGCCACTTTTCAATCCGACATTCCTTAAATTACCAACCTTGACCGTAAATTTAGAAAAATGCTTTTAAGCAAATTTACATTTTCATGATCCCCATGAGCCCATTATCATTTTTGCCTCAAGGGTTTTGCTTACAAATGAAGTTCTAGCTCCCTTAAAGTGCGCATCTGAACCGTAAGGTCGAAAACTACTTTTTTTTATCAAACGATACATCTACCCATGATCATTTGTGCCACAAGGGTTTTGCTTAAAAATTTATTTTATCACCCTTAAAGTGCACATTTTAACCGAAAAGTGAAAAAAAAAATACTTTTTACCAAACGGTAAATATCAATGTTCCATAAGGGCCTGTGATCGTTTTGTCTCAATAGTTTTCTTACAGATGAATTTCTAGCGCCTATAAAGTGCGTATCATTACAGCCAAGTTCTAAAACAAAATACTTTTTCTCTAGCTCCCTTAAAGTGCGCATCTGAACCACAAAGGTAATCTTAAAAGTACTTTTGATCAAACACTACATCTCAAACCATGCAAGTGCCATATGAGCTTACAGCTCTTGTTATTTTATTATTTATTACTTCCAAAAACGTTAAGCTAAAAGCTTGTCGCTATAAATATATAGCCTAATGACACATATTGCGTATGAATTTCCGGACAATCCTTGTATTGACCCAAACCTGGAAATATCACTTACTTTTCTTGTAGGGTGGTGTCCGATGACATTTCCATGACTGCCCTAATGACTCTTTCGGCACCGAATTCCCTCAACTTGACCCTCCGGTCTGACAGACCATCGTCATTAGCGCGCAAAAGGTTTCCCATGCATTCTGCAGCGGCTATTTGTAGACGGACGTCGAAGTGACCCTTGAAGATAAGAAATGAGATCATGTCCTTTCTGTAGCGGACGGCAAGCAACCGAACCAACGACTGACAGTGAGTGCTCCAGGTGCGTGTTCTTAAAAAGAGTGCACGGTGATCAAGGCCTGCAACAATTCTACCTGCGCTCATTAACTCAGTCGAATACTGAACTTCCTGAACTGGAGAGGTCCATGAACCCTGATTGCTACATTTCTCTGGAATCCTGGACCTCGCAGCACCCCGTGAGGTGGCAATCGTAAATTCTTTGAACCTGGCTGTCAGAAGTTTGGTAACATTTAACACATGGCTGCGCACATTTCTGTTAAATGTTATGCTGGATGCCGAGGATAATTCTGTTATGAACCTATTAAGTGTCAAATTTAACAAAAAATAACACTTAGACCACAACAATTCAAAATCAATTCAATTTATTTCTAAAACGGGAAGCGGACAAGCCGAATATTTATTCAGTCGTTAATAAATATATTTATATACAATTTATAGTCAGCAATTATGAATTAATTTAAAATAAAAGTAGTCGTCTAATACATTTAATAAAGAGAGTTAACTTCTGGTACACAGTATAGTCGGGACAGGTACATATTACTGGACTCTCATATTAAATCCTACATACACACGAATACATTAAGCGGGAACTATGGTATATCAGTTCAAGCGATGTATACCAGTTCAAGCCCATTTATGTATCCACTTACGAGGAACATATATCACTTCTTATGCTGCTTTCACACTGACGCGTTTATCTTGCGTAATCTGATGCGTACGCGTCGACGCAACGCAAGAATAGAGCCGCTTTCACATTGACGCGTTTATCTTGCTTAATTTGATGCGTACGCGTCGACGCAACGCAAGAATAGCGTTGCATCGACGCGTACGCATCGGATTACACAAGATAAACGCGTCAATGGGAAAGCGGCTTTAATCGACGTCGCGCTTAACCAGACTTCTAAAATATGCTATTGATAACGACCTTTCCCTTATCCATGTATTAATTCGTTAGCACCGTTAGGACTAAGAGAACTACATACGTTTCATGTGACTTCATAGTACCATTCATACCCAACAACTTCTTCTGAGAGAAAACTGCTGCTGTCCGAAATACGCCATACACATCGAGGAGCTCTTTCGTTGCGACATGTTGGTGTAGAAGTACGGAACTCGTTGCCGAACTGTATAAAGGGATTAGTGTCTTTGAGCTCTTTCCAGAAAAAAAAAAATCTTTTAGAGTCTTGAGAGTTGGTGTGATTTCTTTTATTTATTTCTTGTTCTTGACAAGTTGGGGGTTGTGACAAGTTGTTGCCGTGTTTGACGCGGATAAGGTTGTGACAAGTGATTTTGATAAGAAATGAAATTTTTCTTAATTAGAGGTATTAATTATTTTGAGTTCCTGAACTGGCCGCTTAGAGCCTTTGGCATGTTGGCAGTTCCAGAATTCATCTGTTAATTTTTTTTTCTTTTTTACAAAATAAAGCAACCTCAAATCTCATTCAGCGGGAAAAGCCGTCAAACATCAATGGCGCAAAACACAAAATACGACTTACCACGTAGTCGATGATCTTCTTCAGAACATCTTGGTTTGTGATGATGAAATCTTTTGCGGTGTTTCCATCTGCGACATTTGATAAAACACAGAGGCCCTGCTCCTTCACTTCTAAGCTGAATTCACCTTCCAGAATCATCACTACTGCTTGCATTATCTACAAAGGAAAAGGAAAATGTGTTGACGGCACGCGCTGAGAGGCAGGGTGTTGGATAGTCGCGCAAATATGCGAGTCCTGCCCCCCCCCCCCCCACCTTGGCCGGATCCTGTCCGGACGCAAAATAACAAATAAAGGTCGTAACTCAAACTGCGTCGTCTGAGTCTCGGCGTCTTTCCAAATATCAAGTTTCATTAAGATCCGATTATCCGTTGAAAGTTATATATACTTGAGCCTGAAGAGGACCCTTGCCAAGAAGGGCCGAAACATAGCTCCAAAAAAATGTAGCTGACTTATCCGTTTTGCTTTGTCAAACACAGTTATAAATACCTCAAGATGCCGGATTCCCCTTTCCTCCACTCCTCCCCGGACCTGCCATGGAACGATAGCTCTTTTCACTTGCCAAGTTTCATTCAAAATCCAATCACCCGTTCAAAAACTGCCCGTGCCACTAGACTGCGGATTCCCAATTCCTCCACTCCTCCCACGAAGGTCGGATCGAGGAAACGACTATTTTCAAGTCAATTTGTTCGGGTCCCTGACCCGCCCACCAAGTTTAATTGTCCTAGTACATCGGGATGTACCAAACTCGCGCGATCACTAGAAATCCAGCCCCCCCCCCCCAAACTCCCCAACAATTCCCGAATCCCGTCCTATTATGTCAATGACGTATTTCGAAGTTATGATTGTTCTTCCCACCAAGTTTCATCCCGATCCCTCCAGTCTAAGCGATTTCAAAGATTTCCGGTTCGCCCCTCCAACTCCTCCCAATGTCACCGGATCTGGTCCGGATTTAAAATGGGACGTCGGAGGCACGAGATCTTTCTAAATATCAAGTTCCGTTTAGATAACCCAATCAATAGCTGAGCTTGCCACTGGATTCCGGATTCCCCTTCCGTACACTCCCCCTCGACGGTCGGATCGGGGAAACGACATTCTCGAGTCAATAGTTCGGGTACCTGACAAGCCTGCCAAGTTTCATTGTCCTTGGCATATCAGGAAGTACCGAACTCGTGGAATTAATACAAACTCAACTTGGATCCCCCCCCCCCCAACTCCCCCACTGTGACCGGATCCACTCCGGTTATGCTATTCACTTGTTCTTCCCACCTAGTTCCATCCCGAACCCTCCACTGAAAGCGTTTCCCAAAATTTCCGGTTCTCCCGTCCGACTCCCCCCAATATCACCGGATCCGGTTCGGATTTATGGGCCGTCTGTGTGAGACACGAGGTCTTTCTATATATCAAGGTTCATTAAGATCCGATCACCCGTTCGCACGTTAAAAATAACTCACTTTCCGGATTCCCCCTCCCTCCACCCCCTTCCCAGATGGTCGGATCGGGGAAACGACTATTCTCAAGCCAACCTGTTCGGGTCCCATACACGCCTGCCAACTTTCATCGTCCTAGCGCATTAGGAAGTACCGAATTCGCGGGATCACTAGAAATTCGGATCCCCCCCCCCACAGTGAACGGATCCGGTCCGGTTATGTCAATCACTACCGATACATATCGGTAATGAAGAATGGCCGGCGGTGATAATGATACACAGTCAGTGTTTCGTTGATGCCAAAGACTTGGGCGATACCTTAGGTTACAAGTAAGGCACCGTGATATTTTGGAACATCTGTCGGGCCCGCAGACGTGTCTGTCCGGCCCGCAGACGTGTCTGTCTCTAGCTGCGTGGCGAGCTTATGGATTGTGTTGTAGATTTGACTCATTGGGGCCTCAAGTTGTAATTTCCATCTTATGTGACTCTACCAAAAAAAACTTGCCTAAGCCACGACAGGTTATCGGCGAATAAAATGATTTATCGATGTATCATCGTCTTGTTTGTTGGATATGCTCGTGGTTGTAGTGTAGCGGAACCGCGTTGGTATAATTATGACGGGGTAGATAAATAAACAAGTAGATGATAGTGGTTCTCCTTTATTTTTTTTTTGTCACTCCCATTGCCCTCAGGGTGTTTCTCCCGTTGAAGTTCCGTTGCCCTTTTCCCGCTGTCGAACAATGTTCTCAAGCGCTTATTTCCTCTAGCAGGCGTAAAAAGACAATGCACCCAAAGACAGTATTAACGTTTATTTAATGGCGTCCTCTCATTCGTTTCTGGGGAGTGAACGATAAAACTTTGACGGAGCTTTGTCAAAAAGTCCCCGCAAGTTGTTTATGCCAGCATAGCTTTATCAGTTCTTTCTTTAGCAGAAACTCCAGGTCAAGATATAGAGCGTGTTCCATACTACTTACCGTAGTTACTACGCATGACGTCACGAGTTTTGGTTCCTTGGTGTTAAGGCTGGAACGCATTTTCAAATTTTCGGTAAAATATCACTCCACGGGGTAATCCAGCCAATCACGTTACAGAGATCCGTAGTTACCACGCTTACTACGCTCCCGAGCATGGCAAGCAAATAGTTACTATTCCGAGAAGATTTGAACGGTCAGCGTAGTAACTGTTCGTGAGGTTGGAACGGAAACAGTAACTAATAGTTACTATTGTTAGAAGGGTGGAACACGCTCATTAAACATACCTGATTCCCATGGATGCTCATAATGTGGTCGATGTGGTTGTACTGGGACAAGAGATTCCGCATTAAAGCCAGGGTTTTCAATTGGACGGCCTGCTCAGTATCACACAGGAGCTGGAAAATTTGATCCTGGCCAAGAGACTGAAGTACGGCTGTTTTCACACGCAAGTCCGCTTGAAACGATATGTTCTGCAATAAAAACAATTTTCTTGACCCATGATCTCCCTACAGGGTTGTAGACAGGGCCGTATCCGGGGGGGGGGGGGGTTATAGGGAGTTCGACCCCCCCTCCAAACATAAAAAAAATAATCGTTTTTATAGGCTTTAACCGATCTTTGTCTTTATTGTACTTTTTGGTCTGACCCGCGGGCAACCCCCCCCAAAATACATTCTTGGATACGGACCTGGTTGAAGATCATCAAAGGCGCTGATGGCTTCTAAATCCCCAGCCTACTTGTGCATAAACCGGTTTGTGCAGAGGGGACGCTCTCCCAAGAATGCTTGCTACAGTTCTTGAAACTGTAATATTATGCTCATCGAGGTATCAGACCACATAGCGTGACTGGGTTAGTTGGTGGTCGATACAAAATTGCCTAGGCAGAATGTGTAAAAATCGCTTTCGAAGGTCGCATCCACGGTGCTCGTCCTCGTGGTCGCCTTTCGAAGCGCTGGAAGGAGAACTTCTCCGACTACAACCTCCCTCAGAATGGCACAAAACACAGAGCAGTACAGGCGGCACATACATTCGCTCGTGAGGAGTGAGGCCCCGAGACGGCCACCAAGGCTGGATGGAACTTAAGTCAAGTAAGTAAGTCAAGAATGTGTAAAAATGGGAAAACGGAGGCTGGAAGGATGTAGCTTAGTAATTCGAGCGGATTCGTGACATTCAGGGTTTGGAAAGCCAATCCGAATCCACCCTGACAAGCAGGAGATTCGTATCTGGCCAGAAAGACAAATCCTAGATTCAAATCGGAATCCGGATTCGCCGATATCTGCATCAATGCGAACGAGTGTTTGATCTTACCATCAGAGCCCAAACCCCGTTCAGCCTTAATGCTGGGTCAGGGGATGCCGTGAGGCGACCGAGGAGACTGGGAGCTCCTTTGTCGAGTAGTGGCTCTTTGGAGGGTGAAAACTCAAGGAGAAGGTTGCAGAGTATCGCTGAGGCGGCGGCCTGAACGGCTTCGTCTCCGGTGATCATCAGATTCAGAACTGGTCGCCAGACCGAGTGGTCCTGAAACGAAATATATATTATATATATATATTTATTTTTGCCCGCTTACAAAAGGGAAAAAGCGGAGTACAAGGAAAAAGAAAATAAAGGAAACTGAAGAAAACTACAAAAAATATATACACGCCATGATTCTAACCTATACCACAAATCGAGTTAGCAAATGGTCTGTGCAAGTATTTAAAGCTCTTACTCTAGTACTTTTTTCAATTTTTCACATTCATTAAGGACCTGCCGTGTCTACAATGCCAATACAACCTACTTCCGTAAGACAATTGCAATGTGTAATTATAATTCGTATGCCCGGAGGCCGACATTCCATATGTTACATTATAAGCCCGCTAACGATACTATCTCACTAATCTTTGCACTTGCAATGATTCGCTATTTTCCATGCGCATTATGCTCCCGACCAGTGTTCGCATCTTACGCTATGTTGGTAAAACCGGTTATCTGAATTCTGCCGAGTTTTTGCCAGAAGTCAATGGGTCTGGGAAAAGGGTTGAAACAGCCAAAACCGTGGATATTTTGTAAAAAGCATAGCCTATTATAGTTTACAGTATTCAAATAGTTTTGAATTTTAGAACATAAACAGTAAACAGTGCGAATATGCTTTGAAAATGTATTTAAGCACTCAGGAACAAAAGAGTGATTTTGGAAGCCATCTTATTTCTCGATCTCACACAAAATTCTAGGACGGTCCCGAAAATGTTTGTACATATTTAATCACAAAAGCCTTCCACTTTCATGATTTGTGGGCGATCTCCCTCCCCCCACACTCCCAAAAAACTTCCTGTTACCCTTACCTACTATGTATGCTTGCAAGTGCCATATGAGCTTACAGCTCTTGTTTCTTATACTGTCGGAAAACTGCTTTGGTCTGACTGAAACAGAAAAGTGTCGACTTCCATGTATGAAGCACACTCGTCAAGAAATGCCTTTGAGCGCCATATCGGGCAGTCGGCAACAGTTACTCTAAACGGAGGGGGAAGAGCTAAGAAAACCACTCTTTAAAGTTTAACTAAAAAGCCAAATCATTTGTGTGTCATTTAATTGGATACACTGAATTATTTGGATTCCGCAAAGGGATTTTTTGATTTTCCACTATCTGCTCTAGTTATGAGGCTCGGAATATCTCCAGTCATCCCCACAGCGTAAATTCTACTATGACGCGGGAAATTTTAATTTCAACACAAATGCGGCTTTTCAGTGGGCAATGATCAGATTAGTGTAGATTGCTTAGTGCCTGAACAAAAAAAAATGATAAATCTTTCTCGTAAGGCATGCAGCAAAAATACAAGCGCATAGAGGCACCACAAATCACACCGAAATTCCACTATTCCACTATTTGAAAATCGATTATTCGTGAATAGCGTAACTACGAAGTAACTCATTTTAAGCGGGTCTTCAAGCCAATTTAAGTGAATAAGTGATGGGTAACCAGATTGTCCTATCCTAGCCCTTTTCGATTAAACTTTAAAGGATAAGTGTTGAAAGGCCCTCATGAACTATTTATTACGGAGTTGGGGTAAGCATAAGGAATAACAAGTCGACCTACCTGAAAAGTTGTGCGAAGCTGCTGGACAGACCGAGAGATAGAAAGCAAACAGCGAAGAGCAGAAAGGTGCAGCTCTCTCGGTCCGTCGTTCAGAGCAGTCATCAGGTTCGGCATCAGCCCATCTGTCTCTAGAATCCGCTTTCGAATGTCTTCGTCCGTAGCTGCCAGTGACGCGAAAGCCTGAAACAGATGTTTAATCATTACAGGCCCTCCTGTACTCTGACGTCTCTATTCTTGACCATTTTTGCACTTGCTATTTGATTTTATAGGCCAAATTAGTCCTTTCTTATTCTTTTTTTTTTTGCGCACTCAGCACGTTACTGAAAGCTCAACGCAAATTTTTGTTTTGTTTTTCACTTACTACATGTGCTTTCAATGTAAGAAAATTCATGATCACAGTACAAGGTTCCTGGTTGTCACTGACACTCGCTAAAACTCTGAGTTCTGGGTGTTCACCCGACATTCGCTGGAACTCTGGGCTTCTTTACTTCAAGTTTTTCGTAAGCAGTTTTATGCAACTTGCAGAACTATTTGTCTCAAAATTTGTATAAAAAGTTCTTGGGTACTTATATAAGACAGTTCTCGAGTAGTTTCAACTTTTATACAACTTACGCCATTCAAACAGAAATCACAGATCAGAACTTATAGTTCTTTATGAACGTCCTACTAAGTTATTAGTGAATTCTGTGGGTCTTCCTTCCTTGATACTTCTAAAATATAATTGTTTCCTAATATAACTTAAGTTTGAAAATTTCTATCCCATGCCCCATACGGAGTTCCAACTTCCCCTACAACCTATTTTGAATGTAGGCTATACATTTCGTATAGAGCATAGGGAACTCAAGTTTTTGTCGAAAAGGTTCCTACAAGTGTTGTCTTCGATGACAGATTTTTTTTTTCAGACTGAAGCTTTGTTCTTTGACCGAAGGTAAAATTATGAAAAAAGTCGGAGCCTTGTTCGTCAATGAGGTTAACCTAAGGTAACAAGAGTACGAACTTCGACATTATGACGCGGAAAATTTGAATCTCAATACAAACGTGGCTTTTCAGTGGCTAAAGGTGGGCTCAGTGAAGGTGAGCTCACTGCGTGACCATTTAATATTTGTTTTCGTCAAGCATACAACACAGGTACAAGCGCACAGAGGTACCACAAATCCGACACGGAAAGTCCACTATATGAAAACCGATTATTCATGAATATCGGAGCAACGAAGTAACGTATTTTCATCCGGCCTTGAAGCCCATTTAAGTGAATATGTGACGGGTAATTAGACTGTCATATCTCAGCCCTTTTCGGTTGAACTTCAAGGAAGAAGAAGAAGAAAATCCGAACAAAGGTGCTTTTGTCCGTGCGCTTCGTCGTCTTGCGAAAAGGAAACAAAATGCCGCAACATAACTTCAGTTGGATCTTAAGTTTAGTAACATCAAAAACAGAGATAAGTTTAAGAGCTGGAAGAAGATCGCGGAGAAACCATTGCAGTAGAAAAGGATCATGGACCTCGAAAATCATGGACGTTTGCTTCGGTTCTAAGTCCCTGAGCAAATCTTGTGACTTACCCTAAATGCAGCTTCCCTCAAGTCGTTCTGCACCTTAGTCGGTACTTCACCGGGGCTAGAAGAGGGTGCAACCGCTCTTGGACTCTGGCGAGGTGGCTTAAGAAAATCTGCCAGTCGTGAAATGGAGTGATCGCAAACTGCGGCAGACCGCTGAAGCTCGGCGTCAGTTTCTATAAGATAGGCGAGAGTCCGGGCGGCTTCAACTCGCTCAGATGTTGTCCGGTCGGACTGGCAAAGCCGGATCTAAAAAATAACAGATTAGACTATAAAGTTTACAACACTCTATTTTTGGGCATTCGTGATTTATATATTGTTACTAATGGGAGTCGGAAAGAGGTAAAAAGTGCAAAGACAAGAAGTTAAAAAAACAAAACAAAAAGTTAAGAAAGAAGTAAAAAAAAAACGGGTTTTGGTCAATCGACCTTGTGTCTCGGGCTTGACCCTCTATATATTGTCATTTTATACAGAAGTGTAATCTAAAACGAACTCGAAATTCGATCCGGCGTTATTCTTCTTCTGAGAGATCAAGCCGGACGGCTCAAGCGGGAAGTTCCTACCGAGACTTGATTCTTTTACGCTAACAAAAATGCCTTACTAGAGTAGGTAGAGCTTTAAACTTCACAATGCCATCAGAGGAAGATAGAGTTCCGGGCCGGTGAAGGTAAGTGACAATTTTGGCAGCAGCTAACTGAACCGGGTACGACTGATCGCGGTACAGAAGCGTTTCCAGGTGTTGCAGAAACGGATGACCACCAATCCTGAAATATAAAGAGGTTTTACAATAAAAATGGTCTATATGGCTGTGGAGCTGTGGGGCTGATTTTTTTCAAATGACAAAAGCCACTGTCGACTGTCGGAACTAATTTTTTTTGGCGCTTATGTTTTTCGATGCTGGAACTAATATTCCCATTTCCACGTTCTGATCTCGTTCCTATCAACGGGAAAAGCAGGGCAAGAAGTTGAGTAACCAGTTCAAGTCCCATGTGACAGGCTCTAAGAATTATGCGGACAGGCAGTGTGATAACGAGAGAAAAACAGATTGAGACTAAGCTGGCAGGTGATGACGCTTGTGTCTGAGAAATATATTATGGATTTCAGCTCTACTTAAACGAAGATGACTGAGAAAATAAAATCGAAGTACTAAATAGGATGGTCTCCAAATTATTTTGAAAACGAAAAAAAAAACGGACGTGTATGCCTTCAGTTCTACGTTTGACAGGTTTATGCGAGATACTCACTCAGCAGATTGAGCATGAGTGAACTCAGCAGAGACTACTAAATAGGATGATCTTCAAAGTTATTTTGAAAACAAAAGACAAAACGGACGTGCATGCCTTCCGTTCCACCCTTAACAAATTTACTAAAGATACTCACTCAGCAGAGACTAATATAACCGCAGTTCTTGCCTGATGCCGAAGAAGAGAGCCAAGGCACTCCAACCCAGCCAACATCACGTCCGGGCATCTGGAGCATAGCAGAGGGAACAGCGCCTGGATTATACCTTCCGAGACAAAACGTTCCTGAAGCGTTTTCACCTATTAACAGAGATACATTTTAGGGATCTAACAATATCGGGCTAGTTTGGTTTAGCTTCGATTGCGATAATGACAGTCTAGGTGCGTTATCCATCTCTACCTTCATTTGTTCACTATACCATCAAGTGAGCTGTCTCTCTGGAAGATTGGAACGTGCATCCAACCAAAATGCTAGCTTCTCCATCTATTCTGCTCTACACGCTAGTGTCCCTTCGGTTGAACGCCGACTGTGATTATGACAGTCTAAATCTATTGAAATATAATATATTGGCATTCAGTAACGTTTGTAACTAGTATAATTAATTAGTGATTAACCTCTAAAGGTCAACTTACGGACTTAAAAAGCTTCTAGCAGCCTTTTAACAAACCCCTTCACTTTCCTTTCATGGTCTGAATTAGTTCTGAAATCGATTCGGGCAGGACTATCTTTTCTGTCCGACTAACAGGAGAGAAAATCTCTCTGGGACTGACTCGCATGAAGTATTTAGCTAGCTCACGATCAGAGACCCTCCGGTTAAAGGTGATCGGAACAAATACAATAGATGGGCTTGCGACATTGTCGGTAATTCAGAAACAGGAAAAAACAGCAGCTTGCGTTTCATAATCAATTACAATTCCGAGGATGCCACTAAGAACCCCCTTGTACATCGCCTCTTTGGGTGAGGATGGAAACTGAAATTGCTCCTGGGGGTTCGAAAACCATAAAGCTGTTGCACAAACCGTCAATAGGCTACTACTCACCTCACAAAGACAGGTCAGAATTGATGCCGCTGCAATCTGATTGGTAGGGGTCGAACTGAGAAGGCCAATGAGCTGCAAGCTAAGTTCAGACTGGGCAACTCTGTCCGCAATGACTTCGAAACAACGGGGGTGTGACTTCAACAAAGTTTCAACAGCATTCAGACTCCAAGACATTAACTTTTGATTGTTTGACACGAGATGATACAAAAGTGGTGGCAGTATATTGTTATCAATGATAGCAGAAGCACCTTCAGGTATCCTGGCAAGGGATCCAATTATGGCAGTGATTTCAGCTTTCAGGGCATCTGTTGAAACTGGATCTGAGAGGATGGCTGCAAGCCTACTTGTAACGCCATCTCTTACTAGAGCTTGCTTCTGGCGATTGGAGCCAATTATTGTGTTTTTGGCTTTGCTAGAATGAAATATAACAATCAAAACGTGCGTTCTTTGTCTACACCCCCCCCCCCTAGCATGGATGGTGATCGGCAAAACTCTAGTGGCTGTTGAAATGAAGTGCTGCTGATGACCACTTTTAACTTCTTTTTCTCGAATCGAATCGGTAGCCTATGCCTCTGGCCGCACGCGTGCCTTAATATTACTTTTTGTGCCGACACATACGGGGTTTACCCGCGGCATATTTGTGTGCCACGCATTTCTGACAGTCCGTCACCAAGAACAAATAGGCACAAGAACCTCCATCTCCCTATCTCTGTAATACGACCATGCGGAGCCCAATAGATTCCCGATGCCCTGCCCAATGCAAACGAGCGGAGGGTAGGAGCTTCACGGAACGTCACAATTCGTTACCTCTACAAACAGCTATATCGCAGTAGAGCCCCGGAGAAAAATTTCGAGATTAAAAGCCTATTGGTTGTCTACCGTTGTGGCGTCACATGTGGCGTGCTGCAGAGCGGGTTATGTTCGAAGACGGAAGTAGACGGGCGTCAACTCAAAGACCAGCAAGTATTTCTAGCTCTGCTCAGTATTGTCGGGGTATCCATAGTCGGTGCAGGGGGACCAAAGCGGGAGGTTCTATTGGCGTATTTGTTCTTTGTCGTCATGGAAACACTCGACCAACAAGTTGAAACTCCCGGAAACGCTGTTTTGTCTTTTATTGGCGGTATTTTCAAATGCCTGAAAACAAAAACAAAATCTAATCAAATACCTTAAGCTAATACAGAGCCAAAATAATAATAAAACTACAAATAATCCAAAATAAAATTCCAGATCTAATCCACACGGTGTTGGCCAATTATGGTTTTCACAACCATTTTCTTAACCACAGAAAGAACTGACTGCACAGTTTTTAAACTGGACTAGGTAGTCAAGTCCATATTATTTTGTTGTTATTCCTCACATGATGTAAAAAGAACAGTGCTGATAGACAAGCACACATTCACTGACATTCCAGCGTCATGGTTGACTAATGGTCAGACAAAACGTGGCAACTAATTAAAAAGAAAAGTAGATCTCATTTCAGTTCTAGTTTGGTTGAACTTCCTGCCTGGCTTATGCTCAACCTCAAAAAATTCGTTACTCACTTTCAGCATTACCCACTTTCAGCATGGAGGACAACCTGAAGGCCAGAAAAATTCTAGAATTAATCGGAATTAATGAAAGTGATGCAAAAAATGGTGGATGCAAATTGAAAACAGTTATGAAAAAAAGTGAATAACAAAGAACCTAGACACTTTTTGGACATACACCACTGGAAAAGAAATTACTGTGAAAACCGAATTTACTTGACAATACAACCCTCACCTGTGAACAATTTCCTAAATTTGGACAACCAACCTACGATACGTCATCGTTCTCTCCTTATCATTTATTCCCTTGGGAATCAACGTCATTGCTGACATGTTTATGTTGTCTGTTATTGCCGGACGTTGAATACGACGAAGAAGGCGCTGCTACCTTGAAAGTGAAAATCCCTAAATTGCCCGCTGCTACCTTGAAAGTGAAAATCCCTAAAGTGCCAGTGTTGCCACGTGTACGAGAACCCCACCAGTCAAAATGGCACCAAAAAAGAGACAACGTGAGAGCCCCGTAAAAGGACAGGATAAGTGCCCAGGATGTGCAAAAAGCCTGGACGAGAATTCACAAGCCGTCAATTGTGACAAATGCCCCAACTGGTTCTGCATCGAGTGCCTAGGACTAAGCGATGAACAATACGTCCTGCTTGGAAAAATGAATCGCACTATGAACTGTGAATGGAGCTGCCCCCGGTGCATCTTAACCAAACCTGTGCGCGACGCCGACACCCTAACCAAAGCTATTGAATCTTTCAAAACAGAAGTACGTGAGGACATTGCTAGCATAACGTCAACTGTCAACATGGGCCTCAAAGAGATTCACGACGAACTTGCTACAAAATGCAATGTTAGCGAGGTAAAAGCGATTGTGGACTCGGCAATCACCGCACAAGTGACAGGGCTCGCACCAGATGCACTAGAAGATTACATACGCCGTACAGTCAGAAGCGAGCAAGACAGGCAGCGACGCAAACTTAACATCGTCGGATACGGGATTCCTGTCCAAGCAAGTGACGAAGACTTCCTTGCCAACTATTTCCAAGAAACCTACAAAATAGCGACCAAAGTATTTACCGTGAAGAGACTACCAGCCTCGGCCCCCACGGCTGGGCAACCACTGCGACACCCACCGGTCCTATTCACGGTAGCCAGCTTCACTGACAAGAAGCTTATCCTGGATGCGTCCTACCAGCGAAAAGATTCGATTCGATTCTACGGCGACAGCTCCAAAGAAGATCGCAACGCCAGAAAAACCTTGTTGGAGGAGATGAAGAAAAGACAGGCGAACGGAGAAACAGACCTAGTGATAAGAAAAGGAAAAATCATAAAAAACGGGCAAACTCGAGCAACTCCGATGGAGAGCTGCTCGAGCATGCAACAGTAACCACTACCTACAACCGTCTCGGCCCCCTTGTAAATAGACTTTGTGTGAGTGACTATAATGATGTAACAGTAAGTTTGTGTGAAAGTGAAAGTAGTGAATTGACATTTACGTCCCCGTGTCCTTCCGCACTGTCCCTCGATAGCAGCTCTGTGTACCTCAGCTGTAATTCACCCACCTCAACTGTAAGTGAGAACAACAGTGAGCAGAACCCAAAATCGCCCAGACACGCCCGAAAACTTGTGAACATCATGACTGCAAATGTCGATGTCATCACCAATAAGATGCCGGAACTGGCAACAGTGCTCGAACTAAGTCAGATAGACATTGCAACTCTTACAGAAATTTGCCCCAAGAATTCAAGATATCAACTGACAGAAGACTCAATCTGCCCCTCTGGATACAACATCTTCAGCAATCTGTCTGATCCAAACTGCAGAAGAGGAGTTGCTGTTCTAGCTTCCAAGGAATTCCAGGTAAAAGAAATTTCTGTCCCGAATTCTTACTTACCTTGGGTTGAAGCCACATGGGTCTCCCTGTCCCTACCTAACGAAATGTTTGTCCTAAGTTCAGTTTACAGGAGCCCCAGTAGTCCATGCCAGCTGTCCTCCGAAAGAGCAATTGCTGAAATGACCCAATTCGTACTATGCAATTTCCCAAAAGCAACTCTGCTCATGACAGGGGACTTCAACCTCCCAAATGTGTCTTGGATAGATGGCCAAGGTATGACCAAGTCAAGCCTTGAACAAAACCCATTAGTACAAGTTCTATCTGACAACTTTCTGTACCAAACAGTAACTATGCCCACAAGAATGCGTCCAGGACAAAATCCCTCTACACTGGACCTAGTCATAACCAATGACCCAGAAAAGGTGATCAGCACACATACTCTCAGTCCAATTGGCTCAAGTGACCACATGCCAGTTCTCTCATCTATACAACTCAACTCCAAACCATCAAAATATACCAAGCAATCTTTTACAAACTACAAGATGATGGTGGAGGAGCTGCTAGATGCTAACCTGGAAAAACTTGTCTCAGAAGATGTCGAAGTCTCATGGCTATCTCTAAAAAAGGTCCTACTAGAGAGCCAAACCAAACACACCAGCGTGACTTGGAAAAAGAAACCAAAAACTCTACCCTTCCTCACCCCGAAAATTAAGAAACTACGCAACAGGAAGAAAAGACTTTGGGAGAAGTACACGAAACAAAAAACTACAGCTTTGTACGAGAAGTATAAAATTGCCAGAAACCTCCTCAGAAAAGAAACTCGAAAACTGACTTCAAACTACGAAGAACGTCTGGCCAAGAATGTCAAGGAAAACCCAAAACTATTCTGGAAACATATTTCCCTTAAGAAGCCAGGCAGACACTCCGTACCAGACTTGGAAAACAACAGCTCATTCTCCTCTTGCCCCTCTGAAAAAGCAAACCTGCTCAACCAGCAGTTCGCCTCAGTTTTCTCAAAGGACGACATCCAATCAGCCCCCCCACCAGCAGAACAGGCTCACACTCCCTTCCCAATGGTACACTCACCAGTCACACTCGAAGAAGTAATCAAACAGCTTAAGGAGCTAGATGCAAACAAATCTACTGGTCCTGATGGTCTCAGCCCACGACTGATGAAGGAATTAAGCCCTGCAATATCAGCCCCACTGGTAAAACTATTCAATCTGTCGCTAACACAGGGAAAGCTTCCAGGGGACTGGAAGAAGGCAATAGTCATCCCAATTCACAAGAAGGGTAGCAAAACTTCTGCAGCAAACTACAGACCTATCAGCCTTACCTGTGTGGCGTGCAAGATCATTGAGAGAATCATAAACAAGCGCATCATCAATCATCTTGAGGCCAACTCACTTATCAGCAACAGCCAGCATGGTTTTCGTTCAAAGAGATCCGTGGACACAAATCTTCTTGAGTCATACAGTCTTGTAACTGACCTACTAGAGAAAGGATTACCTGTGGACATGATATTGCTGGATCTAGCCAAAGCATTTGACAAAGTTTGTCACCGCTACCTCATTCACAGGCTACTTACCCTATCTCTTAGTCCACAAGTGGTCAGTTGGACAGAGGACTTTCTGAGGGATAGAACGCAGCAAGTGAAAGTGACCACTGGACCAAACAGTCACTCCCTCTCTGACGAAATCAAAGTCACTAGTGGGGTCCCCCAGGGCAGCGTCCTGGGCCCCACCCTGTTCAACATTTACATAAATGAGCTACCTCTTATCACCAGCAACAAAACCACCCTGTATGCGGACGATTCGAAACTCATAGGTCCTGCCAACACCTCTTCTGCCATCCAATCCCTCCAAACTGATCTCAACAACATGTGCTCTTGGGTCAAAAGATGGCTGCTGGAATTCAACACAGAAAAATGCAAGGTCATACACTTCGGACACAACAACCCCAAGCATCAGTACCTTATGACCCAAAACTCTGGGAGTCACCACACACTCGAGCCTGTCCAGGAGGAGAGAGACCTTGGGGTCATTGTTGACTCCCAGTTGAAGTTCAGCTCCCACTCACAGCATATCTCAGCCAATGCTAGCAGAGCCCTAGGCATCATCAAACACAGTATCACCAGCAGAAGTAAACTGGTAATCACCAAACTCTACAAAGGATTAGTAAGACCTAGATTGGAGGTAGGGACTATACTGGCTACCCCTCGATTCAAAAAGGACAAGGCAGCTCTTGAACAAATCCAACGAAGGGCCACCAAGCTGATCGCCGGTATGGAAAATAAGACCTACAGTGAACGGCTGAAGGAACTCAACCTCCCCTCCTTAGTATACAGACGGAAACGCGGGGACATGATCCAGGTGCACAAACTTCTCTCAACCAATCAAGAAAATGAGATCCTGGAGATTGACCCCTCCCACAAAACACGAGGACACCCTAAACGAATCCGCAAACTTCACGCCAGAACTGGAGCAAGATGCAACTTCTTCTCAAATCGGATTGTGAACCTCTGGAACAACCTCAAGGAGGACACTGTTGCTGCTGAGTCAACAGATGCTTTCAAACGACATCTGGATGGTGAGTGGCGAGATGCACCGTGGAAATTCGACTGGGAAGCACCGGAATCTTCCACCAGAACGTAACCATCAACAACAGTCATCACAAGGAGTGATTCAACAGGATCGAAAATCCTTATTTCACTCCAAGCTGTGATTTAAGGTAATTTAAGGTAAAACATGTTTTATGAAAAAATAGAGAAAACTCTTACATTGCTGCTTGATGACACTGTTCAAGGTCTGAAGAGAACAGACCTTCAAACTTGCCAGCGACAACTTCCTGAAAATGTATAACATTAACAAAAACCTAGTAAAGAAAATAATTGCATAAGGCCTGTACATAGGCTTAAATATAGCTTAGGAGCTGAGCTTCACATCATTCTCTCAAGCATTCAACCAACACCAAGTAAGACAATGCTGATGCTGGTGACAATGCTGATGGTGCATATGGCTAAAGCTGCACATCTTTACCCTGCCAAGCCAAGCCAAGTTGATCATCACCATAGTGTTAACTCCCAGACACAGGGGAATAAGTAAGGTTGGAGGAGGGAGCTCCCAACAAAATGATGGCCATCAAACACTAGCCCAAATGTAATAGGCAACCACTGGTCTTACTGACAAAAACCGTATCAGAGTTTGTGAGTTATCATCCATGTCATGGAGTAGGCTATTTCCTGTATCATTTATGGTTATTTCCATTTCCAGATCTGGACTTCGTCAATCTGCCATCCACTTAGTATTTATGCACTTTGATGTTGCTTCCATCCAGTCAAAATATAAAAGATCACAGGGGACACAGGTCTTTCATCATTTTTTCAAAGGAGGCATGCAATTCTGGAAATTTAATGTTGTGCATTTTCATTGCTGTGCAAATAAAGAGAGAAATATCTTGAAAGAAAGATCTACTCTTGTCTTGTTTGGAGGGGGGGGAGGTGCACCCATATTTTGCCCTAAATGCCACCAAATATTATGTGTCAGCAAAATAGTCTAGCAGTATATCCTCCTATTTAATTTAACCAACTATTAATCAGAACTATTAATATGAATCTGAATTCATGTTTGTTTCTGACAATTATACAATTTGCTTTCATATTTTTCCAAGTACCAACAGTTAAACGATGATAGCTTGACAGAAATAAAATTTGGGTGACCAGCCATTACGGTAACAAAGTCACCAGAAAAGTTTTGGGTCCTCACAGAAATTCATGTACTGGCAATGCAGCTTGTGCGCTAGTATCTCAGAAGAAAATCTACAATGAACAAGAAGAATACTGTTTACCTTTTTTTGAAGTTTCAGTGGTGTAAGAACAACCATAGCCTGGCAACGGATTCAGTAAGTTAAACTATGAAGGAAATGGTATAGGCTTAGCAGAGGCGTCACTACTGGGGGGGGATGCCCCCCAATGTTGCTGGCCAGTCGGTAAAGAACAAGCACCGCCATTTTTAGTAAAAATAGTCAATTTTTTATTAGAAATAGTATTTTTTTCTTAAAATCAGGCGATTTTTCGTCAACACAGTCATTTTTTCTCAATAATAGTTGTTTTTATCTGCAAAAATAGTCGGTAAAATGACCAGCCAGTCGATAAATAGCCTACCTTGCCCCCCTTGTGCCCCCCCCCCAACATTTTGGTTGGTAACGCCTCTGGGCTCCAGTAGGCTACTTAATAATTTCCAAGTAAAAATCCGAGAGATGTGGTATTACTATTAGCCGCCATCTGACCGAAAATAAAAATCAACAGGTTTTGACAAAAGAGTTCCATTTTGCTCTTTTTAATTTTACTCCTATTCTCAGCTCAGGTGAGCTAATGCAGAGTTTATGTTTGTACAACAAATCAAATAAATCCTTTTTTTGTGAAAAGAGTTGCCTTGGGCTTGGGCTTGGCTTGATTGAAGTTGATATGTTGAGAGCTTCTGCAAAGACAAATTCCCGCTTCTTTTCACCGAGAATCCGGGAATCTGGTAGATTTTTCTACCAGATTCCCGGACGCGTCTGGGGTGCTATCAGACCTGTCTTCACTACCCAAACCGACATTGAATTCGAAGAAAACGGGAGCCCAGAATCCGGGCGAAAAATGTGGGTAGTGAAGCCCGACCTTTAATAATCATCACTGAGAAAATAGAACATCACAAGAGTTCTTCTATACCGCTTAGCTATCTGCAACGAGTACTTCAGAAATACGCACCATTTAACTGCTTTACTACAGCCACGCAAATTCACAAAATTAACAAGTATATTTTATTTTTTTAATCCTCTTCTTCTTGAGACAAGTCACCATAAACGCTGCTGCCGCGTGGTGGAGAAAATTCAAATAGCTACATTTAACATTATACCTAGATGGCGCGGTGACTGAGTACAGTATTCCTCGAAGCTGAATGTGAATTACTTCGGTGGTACCAAGAACAAACAATCTGATAGATCCTCCGTCTCCCTAGGTTAGGTTAGGTTATTCTTTATTTTACACAAAATCTTATAACAACTTATAACAAAACACAAAAACTAGACGATATATCTTCAAATAAGCCAGTCACCCGAGAACCCCCGAGAACTCTGTACTGTAATACGATACGACCAACAGGAGTCGAATATTTCCTCATACCCTGCCCGATGTATGTTAGGAGCTACGCGGCGCCGGGCGCATAACGTTTCGTTACCTCTACAAATAGCTATATCACAGTCATCGCAGAGAAGCTGCGCAGAAAAAACTTTCAAAGTAAAAGCCGATTGGTTCTCTGGAGTCGGACGCGCTCCAGAGCGGGTCAGCGACTTAGCAGTCAGCGTGCCTTCTGCACTTCTTCCGCTGTTATGAGCAACAGCGAAAACGGAAGTTTGGTGTTAACTTAAAGTTAGAGCAAGTGCCTTTAGCTCAGCTCAGTTTTGTCGGGGTGGGTATCCATAGTAGCTGCATGGGACCAAGAACCCCTTATTTATTCTTGATGGGACCAAAGACGGAGGTTCTATCAGATTATTTGTTCTTGGTGATACTACTGTCACTGTCAGAAGTTTCATAACAGAAACCACAAGGATGCGAACTTGAGATGTAATCTGTTGTGATTTTGAAAACGTTATGCATTAAAAGCATTGCCAGGGAGAGCCAAAAAAAAGCCGAACAAGCATCTGCTGACTCTTCCGATATCATGAGGACAAACAAAAAAGTCAGCAGATGCTTTTTCGGATCTTTCCGGCAGTGCTTGTTATGAATAACATTTTCAGAATTGCAACAGATTACATCCCAAGTGTTGTCTGTTGAAACTGAGCTACGTTATGAAACTTCTGACAGTGTAATCGTATTAGTCAGCTCAGATTTTATTTTGATCTTTTTTGGCAGGAGTCTTCCTCAGGTCGTAGCAAAAATTTCAGCCGACTAGTCAGTTCAGCACCACCAATCAGAGTTATGGAGGCAAAGATATATTTTTGGCTAAATTCGAAATAAAACCCCTCGTCTCATGACAATAATCAAGTTATGTAAGCGCCATATCTAGTGGTAACGAGACCGTATATACAGCACGAATCTTACTGCTTTCTGAAACACCGTAGGTTTACTTCAGGGTATGGCTCACTCTCTCGACTATCATCTCTTAGTTAGGTACTGTGAAAACCATGAGGGTGAAGACTTTCATTTTGCTTCTGAACATTTTGAAGTCCTGAACTGAAAGACAGAAGTTCTCTTCAGGCGGGGTTTCAACCCACGACCTTCGCCTTCCAACGCCACTGCTCAATCACTGAGCCTCACTGAGGTACAGAGGGGCTTTTGAACATACTTCGCAAACCACTGCACTCGTCAGATAGAAGCGGGCCATAGATCCCGGAGGGCAAACTCAAGGGCATCTTCCATCAGATTAAATGTTTAGTTGCGTTTTTTATATGAATTCTCAGTTCTCGCTTCTCGTACACATTACCGTTTTTGCTCTTCTCGCTTTTGACAAAAACAAAAATTTAGCCACCGTTAATACCTGCTTGTACGGGTTGAACAGCCGCCCTTTGTTCACCAGTCAGGAAGGAGAACGAGAATCGAGAAGTGACTATCGAAGCAACTTCTCGATTCTGCAGAATCGCGAAGCTTTCCCCGTTTTCGATTCTGGCAAAAACGCAAGAAAAGGAGTATTAGCTTCATTTCAATCGTCAAAAAACGCAAAATAGGAGGATCGAGAGGAGAATCGCGAGGAAGGTTGAAATAAAAAAACGTAACTTTTGATTTTCTCGATGAGGCGGCGCCATGTGAACACTGGCGCGTACAGTTTCTTCTTGAAATTCTTAACCCAAGCTGGTACCCATCGGCTTCCGGCGGACACTATTTTCAAATATTTTCCGCAAAAAATATGCTTTAGACAGCGGGGAGCCTGGACAGAGTCGACAAGCGCCAACACGAAAATCGCGAATTTCACGGGGCAAGTAGCCTAATTTTCAAAGAACGATATTTCTGAACAATTTTATCACGAACAGGCTATTTTCTAGTAAGAGTTGTGCATGAAGAAATACACACAACATTCTAACTTTCGCAAAGGTCAGCGATGAAGTCGACCCAAGCAGCCGGCGGTGAATCGATGCGCGTAGCGCACTTCCAGATGAACACAACTTTTACTAATCCGTTTAATAATCTGCTAAGAACACAAAAACAAAAATGACACAAGACCCCCAAAGAACGGGGCCCGGTAAACATAACCATAGCACATATTTACAGAACAATCCTGATCATATGCTAACAGAAAATAACACTGCAGACGCTGTGCGCCCCCCTCAAAGTACTTCAGTTATGTTTAAGTATAATTCGTTTCGACCTTACGTCACCCGCAGGCCGCAATCATTCATTCTACACAAACACGAACAGAACAAAACAACTGCCATATGAGTCTATAGCCCTCGAAACCCCGTGGCATTAAAGACATGACGTATCTCGGGAAATAAAATCCTTTTTTCAGCCATTAAATCTGGGCACATGGTGTTTCAATATCAATGCGAGTCTCGGGGCATAGCAATGCGAATGCTCTAGTACTGCAACCATGTAAGGTTTCATTTTTCTTCCCGCTATCCGTTGGCGCGCCTTATATTTGACTGTGCTAAACGGATAAGTCAACTAAGGTTGCGTTCCAAGACTTAACGATTGTTAACAACTGTTAACTTTGCGTTCCAGGTTTCTGATTTAGAAATTTAAGCTCTGCCCACCTACGATTTCCGTTCCAGAGCTTAACGATTGTTAACTATTTTGTAACGATGGTCGGTGAGCATCGTCGGGAAAAGTTAACAGTTGTAGAATTGGGAAAAGTTAACGATCGTTAAAGCTGCAGTTATCTCCGCACCGAAATAAAGTTGACGATTGTTAACAATTGTTAAGTTTCTGGAATGCAACCTAAGATTTTCTCTGGCGTCGGCTCTTCCTGACAACGGTCCCCGTCATAGGTTCATTTTTCTAGCTAGAGCCTGAAGAAGACCCTTGCCAAGAAGGACCGCCATATCGTTATAAACATCTCAGCTGACTTATTCATTTAGCGCAGTCAATTATGATTCGCAGTCAGCTTGGGCTGAAGGAACAAACAGAGCGTGTTCCACCCTTCTAACAATAGTAACTACTAGTTACTATCTCCGTTCCAACCTCGTGAAAAGGTACTACTAGTTACTAGTTAACTATTTGCTTAACAAGCTCGGGAGCGTAGTTGGCGTGGTAACTACGATATCTGTGCCGTGAGTGGCCCGATCAGCCCGCAGCACGATATTTTGACGAAAACAGAAAAATGAGAAAAAAGAACTACGGTAAGTAGGGTTAAACACGCTCTTAGGTTCTGATCCTTTCCTGGGAGCTCCTGGCTCTCACAATTTAAGCGGTATCTACCACACACAAAACACAATTCAGCACAGCGATGCACAATTTCTACAGACAAAACTTAGGACACTATCTGTTAATGCTACAAAACATTTGTGCTGCGAGACTTAAAGTGCTATGTTTCCTTAAAATATAGCACTAATGTTATTTTCACCAAAAATAACAGGATACATTTTGTAACACTTGCAGATAACATAAAAAGTGTTGTCTGTTTAAATTGTGCATCCTTGTGTTATATCCAGTGTGTAAACAAGAGAAACCCAATGTGGGGGGGGGGGAGGTTGGTGGTGGCTCAGAACATTGCAGACAAATGGGTGAAGTGATACAACCTTGAAAATTGCACACGATTTACAACCAAATTCTAGAT
This sequence comes from Branchinecta lindahli, assembly GCA_023053555.1. NCBI lineage: Eukaryota > Metazoa > Arthropoda > Branchiopoda > Anostraca > Branchinectidae > Branchinecta > Branchinecta lindahli. The sequence goes on from JAKZAO010000003.1 coordinate 9,271,433, forward strand.
GTTTGACGCTAGTAGAGACAATAAAGTTCGAACCCTCCATTGCCGCGTTTTACCGCGTAGAGCGTGTTCCGCCCTTCTAGCCTTAGTAACTATTAGTTACTATTCTCGTTCCAACCTCGTGAAAAGTTACCACGCTTCATGACCGTTCCAACCTTCTCGAAATAGTAACTAATAGTTACTATTTGCTTACCACGCTCGGGAGCGTACTAAGCGTGGTAACTACGATTTACGTTACGTGATTGGCCCGTGGCACGATATTTTGCCCAAAATAGACAAATTCGTTTCAGCCTTGACGCCAAGAAGCCATAATCCGTGACATCATGCGTAGTAGCTATGGTAAGTAGGGTGGAACACGCTCAATGTGGATCAAAGTATTTTCGAGTGTGAAATAGTCGGCTCCCTTTTGCCTCAAGAAACAATGAAACCTCTATTGCAGCGACGTGTGGATTTTCCAACTCATTTCCAATTTTTTGAGGGAACAATAAGACGCGGACACCCAGCACCCAATAAGTGTGAGGGCTGTCAATTGCATTGAGTTATCTGACTAGCTAGTAAAGTTAAAACTCGATCGTTCCGAACTTAAGATGCATCTAAATGTAAGTGAGCAAAACGAAGGAGGTCACTAAAATATTGCAGCAACACTCAGGTGACTCAACATGACTCAGGTCAGGAGCAGCACGTGGCGTGGGGGGGGGGACGAGCTGCAAAAACCGAGAACCGAGACATAATTAAGTCAGCATCTCGGAAGTCACGGGAAAATGCTACAACTCTTTCCAAGGGACAATCTGTCTCGAAACCCTAAATACGCAACGTACCATGAAACAAAACTTAGGCCGTGTTCTCAGCCCACGAGGTATCAACGATTGTTAACAGTTTTCGTGCCGAGTGTACTGCGTTGTAAACGATTGTTAATACAAGTAGTCAAGGGTCTGAGAACACAACCAAGAACTCATAATGGTCTAAAAAGGACTGCCGTTTTCTCATTGCCTCCACGCAACTACGCAATTCCGAGATCCCCGAGAAATGAAGCTAGTGGAAGGATGCTATCACACAACATATCATGGGCCCTCGGTTTTGCTACGAGGATCCTCAAGCCTTGAGCTACGTGCCCACTGAACACGAAATCGCGTTCGCTAGGCGGATTCGGCATCGCAAGCGAGAAAAATCCGCATCGTCAGGCCACAAAATTCGCGCCCCGCCGTTTCAACTCCAAGTCGAATTTTACTGGCGTCGCGGCTAAATTCGTAAGCGGAGAAAATCTCACTCCCTTACGGAAACTTCCCGCCTGAAACCGATCCAGACAAAGTGAAACAGATTTCAACCCGATTTCAGCTTAGTTTTTTTCTCAGAACGCCTCGGGTTGTGAGGGCACTAATCATTGTGCGACTGAAGAAAGATTCGCGCGAGAGCACCCGACTACATCTAACGGTACTTTTCACCATTAGACCCCAAGCCAATTTTATCCGCTTGGCGTGTCGAATCATTTTCGCGTTCTTTGGGAACTTAGCTTCATACACAAGTCACAAGCGGTACTGCAGAAACAAACTGTCGATCTCTCTTGGTAAAGATTAAAGTTAAGTGTAATATTTGCTACTGGATTATTCTTATCCCTACGGAGATAAGATTAGTACCAAATAGGGATAAGATGAATTCGAGTAGCAAATACTGCAGTTAACTTTAATCTTTGTACGGAGAAACTTTTTACAGTGTAGGTCAGGTTTAGACCCTTTCCACAGTACCCCTCCCGGAACTACCTATGCTCTACCATACTCGAGTAGTTAAAGGAAACGATGTGAAACCAATGAGCAAATCTACCAAGTCGATAACCTTGATTGTGACAATATCACAGACTAACAAATACGAAGTAATTCTGGGAAAACTAACCACTACTATATAACTTCAAAGATAATTAACAAGGAACTCGCAACTACAGTAGTCGTATACGCACTCTCTAGCAGCAAAAATTGGCTTTAGTTAGAAATCTGTCTTTACTGGACCACATCTCCCGCCGATTACTGTACCAGCCTACCCTTTGCATTGCTCCGGTTGCAACTTAAAATTTGATTTCACCCTTAAAAAGGATAGAATTCGTCGGTGCTGCTGTTTCGGATCACGCGCGGTAGTCCTTGTGGGTGTCCAAGCAAGGCTTGACGAACAGTTTCATACGACAATCTTCCTTCTTAGAACAAATTTGCTCTTACTGCCTGAACTTGCACATGCCAAGAAAAAGGGGATAACCGGCACCCGCAGCACAGCGTTACAAAGCCGAAGCTACGAAGACATTAAAGCCCGTCAAACCACCTAACGACTTCTCTAACATCCCTTACTGTCCGGAAATGACAGAATTCGAATTTGCATTTTCGTCAAGAACTCGATGTTTTCCTCTTTTACCTTTTCTAAACCTTGCCCCCTTTATTCTGGACTTGTCGATACCGAGAACGCCAAAACGAGCGATCTTGAGCCAAACAGAGAGCGTGATTGGCTACCAACTTCTCTATTTCCTCAAGTTTCACTTTACGCGAGAAAATGAGAGACAAACAGACAATTTATCGAAAAGGGCGGAGAACACAAAGCAAAGACCGTTTTGCAAAAACGCAACTTATGTCTTGTTATAACCATCCCAAACCTGCCTTACCCTATGCTTGCATTGCAACGGACAGTACATAAAGAGCATATCGAGTCTGCGATTCCTAGAAAAACGTTCGTCTCGAGCTCACGTTCCTTGTTGAGTTACACTGCGGGAGGGGGGGATATACTGGATAGATCCTGACAAGATTCACGCCCCCCTTCTAGGTTTCCTGCTAGAAAACTAGACTGTACTGGTATGGTACCTAGTAGTATAATTGTATGCCATACCGTTTCCGGAAGGGGCATTTTTGTGTAAGTCTCATTAGAACTCAAAAAATTATTTTTAAGCGTCTCCATGTAAATTTTTCCACGAAGGTTTCGTAAATATTTGTTTTCTCTTCCTCAATATTTCATCCCTGTTCCACCCTATTAACTACGAAAAAAAAAATCAAGCCACGAAGTTGCCTATTATGCTGTGGGTGGTCTCCACGCTTTTGGGTTAAGATTTTTCTGGTCTGGATTTCTCAAAAAATACCCTACCACTCATTCACATTTGTATTTACCGAAACACACCATCTTGGAAATAAAACATATCGTGAACGTAGAACCACAACGATTTCTAAACTTCCGTTCTATCACAATTTCTCTTGCAAATTTCGGAGTTTCTTGAACTTTCAACTTCTTGCAACTTCTGTAGCCTACCTCGTTCAACTTAAATTTTTTTTAATGAACCATGTTTTCGAAAAAGCACGGTCCCAAGACTTTCTTTCGCAATTCAACCACAAAGAAAGGGAGGAACTGGGTCAAGTTTATTCGATTATCGACCTTTTTGTCAAGTACCGAAAATCGTCAAATCTCTTCAAAGGTTTCCAGTTTAAGAGGATGTAAGTACATCCGTGAGGAGACAGGAGCTCCGGACAAGCCTGTGAACGTACCCAACCTGCCATTCCCAGGCAGTCACTAACCTCCCTCCATAAAATATTTAAACAGAAGAAAAACCTTATTTGCAAAATGAAACGAAGGCGTGAAATAGTTACAATTCCGAAGTTTGCAAAGTTGTTCGCTGACCTACACAGAGTCCTTTACGGCAGCAGGCAAGAAGTTCAACTTCAACTGTTTTTTCGTCGGCTGCACAGAACACCTTCACGCACTTCGCAGAAGACTTGACGAACGCCATCTGAGGCGTCCTGAATTTCGATTTGACGATCCGTAGCGACATGGCCGGAAAATTCATGAGACAAACAAGGCTTTCTAAAAATCTATCAAATTTGTATATCGGAAAACTATGATATGTGCCCTGCAAGGGGGTGCTGTCGACGAAGAGTTGCCCACCCTCGATTTGGTGTACACGGGTCATACAAGTGCCGGGGAGTGGGTAACCACTTTGCTGTCGAATTATGTTTATAAGCTGCTAGTTACACCGGGAAGGGTGCGAACGTTCAGATAAGCTAGGATGATGAAACTTGACAGAGAGACTTACTTTGGTCAGATTTTCGGTATCGAGATTTACAAGATGCGTTGCAGCCTTGTTTTAACAATGGATTTGCTTATTTGAAGACAACCTGGACGGTTAAGTATTAGCGGTTGGACGCCACTTTCTTACGCAGCATGTCGAATATCTTTGGTAGACTTTACTGAATTGATAGTTTATTAAGAACAGAAAGTACACGTAAGGAGTGCTTCCATATTGTAAAATCACGTTCAAGAAGATATTATAATGATTGCCAAGTGGATTGTCAAGAGCTTAGTATGGGCTGGAAGTAAAAAAGTATTTTCGCCTTCTTGAAAACTAAATTAGAGGGGAATGCCTTTCAAGAAGATATTCAAGTGCTGACGTAAACAAACTTGGTGTCCCGCAATATCAGAGGACTACCCTAGGAGTGCAAAACCCCATACAGTATATATTTTTTTTTTTACAAAGCTCGGAGTGACATAGATCCTGCGAGGACCTTTTAATAGCTCCGAAGCGCAACTTATTGCCTGTGTTGTGTGGCAACAATGGGGTGAAGAACTTCACTGTGGGTTTGACCCATACTACGTGAGGTTTGTGTGCCTCGAGTTTTAGAGGCTTCATGCCATCCAATTATTTTCCTTTGTCTGTGTATGTAAATTATTTTGTAGTTGTTCCACAGCCAGTTGTCTATGTTTGGAAACAAATAAATATAAGTTACTGTAATTACGTTAAGTCGAATTTGAAAAGTGCTAGGAAGGGATTTTGAGAAACGTGAGCTCGAGACGCAGACGAAACCAAATAATTTCCCAGTGGCAAGAATTCAAGTCCAACATTATATCACAAAGAGGGGAAAATTGCGTTTGCACTTAAACCAGCCAACGAATTTAGATTGTCCAGAGGCACAACATTCATTCTTAAAATTTCACTATACACTACAAATGCCCAAAACAGTGTCGCTGAAGAACACCGTGTCACTGTACACAGACACAAACTGTAGGCTTTGGTAACAAGTCTCATAAAAATATATCTCTTCGAGGGGGTATAAGGCATCAAATTACCGGTTTCTAGTGAACTGTGAAAACACCAAACAAAGAGTCAGGTCAACTGCCTTGATTCCAAAAGCTCCTTCTGCGCTAAACGTGATCACTTTTGAACTTCCTCACCGCACGACATGTGATCAGACCTTAGCGGTTCCGCAAGTTTTCAATACACTGTCGATGGGAAATACACTTATAGTCGCAATATCCGACAGTAATTCACTCGCACATATGGTCAGAATTCAAATTTTCCCGCCAAGAATTAAATCACGATAGCTAATCCAAACTATTTGCACCGCTCCACAGTCTCGGTTCTGGTTCGAACTTCGTAAGTACAAAGTTATCACTTAATCTGGGGTTAGAAATGCGCGAGTGAGTTCATGTAGCTCCCCAGCCTTCGGTAATCCGAGGCCGCTTATGCAAAGGCGATGGGTCATACTCCGAATGCAGATGATGGCCAGAATCAGGGGACGGCAGATGACCTGAAAAGCAGAATATTTAGAGACCAAAATGAAAGGCTTTGCCGGCTCCTAGGGTGATGAAAAAGATGATGAGCTTAAACTTAGCTCACAGCGCTTCAAAAAAGACAAAGGCAGGTGGAAGTTTGGAAATCGCATCGAAGAGACGTGGAACCAACTTTCGTCCCACGTCGTTGCCAGCCAATCAGTCAACGCCTTCAAAATGCACTTGACGTCCATGTTGTAACCGACAAGTATTGTTTTGACAATTTGTGTTGATTTCAGAGGATTGCGCCTTTTTTTTAATAATAATAATATCAAATATTTTTAATCTTCTAAAGGTAATTCCTTTTCGCTGGGTTTCGTGTAGGCGAAATTGAGAGCACTAGCATTAGATCTTAGAGTGGGTGAACACACAACCAAAAACCTAATTCGCGCGGGGCAGCTTCTGGTCACCTGCCGCTCTCTCTTACAAGAAAAGATGACAAGTGCAAGCTTACCCGCTTTTCTGGAATTAAAGAAATAGTCGACTATCCATAAATGCTCCTATTCTATCAATAAATCACATTTATTAAACCAAATAGCTTAAAGCTAGGGGAGTTCGTCAAAATTAGTTAAAAGAAGCAGTCGCAGACATAAGAAATGTTTGCGAATGACATCAGAGCAACAAACAACAAATTAATTAATAGGCTTCCCGTATGGAAATAATTAAGTCTTAAACAGTTGTTAACGATCGTTTACAATTGTTAACGATCGTAAACAATTGTTTACGATCGTAAACGGTTGTTTACGATCGTAATTTTACGATCGTTTTTTTACGATCGTAATTTAACGATCGTAAACAATTGTTTACGATCGTAAACGGTTGTTTACGATCGTAAACGGTTGTTTACGATCGTAAACGGTTGTTTACGATCGTAATTTTACGATCGTTTTTTTTACGATCGTAATTTAACGATCGTAAACGGTTGTTTACGATCGTAATTTTACGATCGTTTTTTTACGATCGTAATTTAACGATCGTTTTTTTTACGATCGTAATTTAACGATCGTAAACAATTGTTTACGATCGTAATTTTACGATCGTTTTTTTACGATCGTAATTTAACGATCGTTTTCAATTGTTTACGATCGTTTTCAACTGTTTTCGATCGGAAACAATTGTTTTTATTTTCAAGACAATAAATACAGGCCTGATTTCTAACAACGGCAATAAGAAAGTTGATTAGTTTTTAGTTTTGCATAATCCAAATAGTTTAACTAAAAGCTGAAACTAAAATCCCAATCGTAAACGGTTGTTTACGATCGTAATTTTACGATCGTTTTTTTACGATCGTTTTCAATTGTTTCCGATCGTTTTCAACTGTTTTCGATCGGAAGCAATTGTTTTTATTTTCAAGACGATAAGAAAGTTGATTAGTTTTTAGTGGCTGGGAGGTTTGGTATAGCTATATATAGGGGTAGGGTTGGGATAGTGTTAGAATAGGATTAGGTTGAGGTAGTTAGGTTAACGGATCACTAGCGACCATTGCCAGGCGATCATACCTAACCAATTGATTACCTTTCCTTTTCATTTAACCCCTATTATTCTACCCACTCTGAAAAGTTACGTATACCATTATTCACCCCTATAACTTGGTGCTGACAAGTTATACCGAAAATGCCGTCTTCCTTCCTATACAATGAATTCCCAGAGGTATGCTGACCTCACGTGCGCAAAGGATGACCTGTGACTGCCTCTGCAACAAGCCAATCAGCGCCGACCGCCTCAGACCACGACCGCCTCAGGGAGTGACATTTCTTCGGGGTGTTGCGGATAAATGTTCCCTTCGTTAGTTTTTATTCGTTTTGTCCAAACAATTGAACAAATGTAGAACTGGCTGAGGATGATATCTTTTCTACTCTAGTGGGTGGTTTAGTGGAATCTTCATGTCTTCTTATGGTCGCAGATCTTTCAGGACCTCACCAGCTGGAAGTGGAATGCCTTCATGACAGCATATTTTACAAAAATCTGGAAATATCAGTGCTTAATTCAGTTATAAAAATGGAAGTGACTACATACAGTGTGGAAATATCGAGGGGTTGACCACTCTCGATTTTAGTGTACAGCAAGTGCCCGGTGCCGCGATGCCCGGTCGGTGCCGGCACCGGCTGAAACCCGTCGGCACCGGTTGTCACGTGTTAAATCAACAAAATAACCATTTTTGGAAGCGTTTGAAAGATGAATCGACCAATTTATTGTCGGCACCGGTGCCGGCACCGCCTATTTCGGTTGGTGCCGGCCGGTGCCGGGAAAGGGTGTACAGCAGGTGCCGGGGAGTGGGTAGCCCCTCGGGAAATATGCCCAATGCTCGTATTGAAAAAAAAACTGTTTTCGATAATAACGATCGTTTACTATTGTTTTTTTTTCAGCTTGAATTATCTGCCATAATCATACTGGAAATACGATTGGGAACAACCGTTTCCGATCGGAAAAATACGATCGTTAACAACTCTTTCCAATCATAAAAATACAATCGTTTACGATCGGATTGTCCCATAATACAATTGGGAAAAAACGATCGTTTACGACTGGAAACAGTTGTTAACGATCGTTTTTTTTACGATCGTAAAAATACGATAAAAAAAAACGTAAAAATACGTAAAAATACGATCGTAAAAATACGATCGTTAACAACTGTTTCCGATCGTAAAAAAACGATCGTTTACGATCGGAATGTCCCATAATACGATCGTAAAAAAACGATCGTTAACAACTGTTTCCGATCGTAAAAAAACGATCGTTTACGATCGGAATGTCCCATAATACGATCGTAAAAAAACGATCGTATACGATCGTTTACGATTGGAAACGATCGTTTACGATCGTAAAAATACGATCGTTTACGATTGGAAACGATCGTAAACGACTGTTTCCAATCGTAAACAACTGTTTCCAATCGTAAAAAAACGATCGTTTACGATCGGAATGTCCCATAATACGATCGTAAAAAAACGATCGTTTACGACTTGAATTATTTCCATACGGGTTACGCTTTCCGAGAAACGTCCTGGAATTAAAGTCGGTAAAGAAGTGTCAAACTATACTAATGCATATCAGTAAGGTAAGGTAGAATTTTACTGAAATAGAAATAGCAGTAGGGTAAATTAAGTGCCAGACTTGGCAGTGGCATACAAAAATGGCATCAATAATACAATTTTTATAGACTGATAATAAAATCCTAGCCTGATACAAAAAATTTAGTATAAGTAATGCAACTGCACAGGGCTGCATTAAAAAGTCACTTCTTGTAGTACGTTGAAGACTCAAGCAAACGATTCTAGATGGAACTCCAAACTAAGCTGCCTACCTGATATATGTGCGGTGGCACTTAGATGATCCGAGCTACTCGACGACGGAGGCCGATGGTGGTGTATCGCTCCACCAATAAAGCTGTAGTGAAGCCCTGATGGTCCGTCCGGGTGTCCTTGGTGGTGCATTCGAGGTGGCGATGGTGGTTCTGCTTTTATTTTGGTCTTTGAGTCCCCCGATTTCGGTTTATCAAGGGGGAGTGGCCGAGGGCTTTCGGGGGAGTGGCTTGGAGGACGGTTGCTTCCGATAAGGTGGGAAAGCGAGCTGGAAATATAGAAGATTAAAGCTTAAATGATACTAGATTGTTTTCTTCAGAAGGACTCCTCCGCCCAAACTGACTGCGAATCGTCTCCGGTGGCGCTAAACGGATCCGTCAGCTGAGATTTGTTCTAGCGATATTTCGACGCTTCGTGGCAGGGCCGTATCCAGGAATTTATTTCGGGGGGGGGGGGGGGGGGGGGTTGCTCGTGGAATTTATTTCGGGGGGGGGGGGTTGCTCGCGGAATTTATTTCGGGGGGGGGGAATTGTCCACGGGTCGGACCAAAAAGTACAAAAAATACATAGATCAGAGGTTAAAACCTGCAAAAAAAATTACTTTTGTGGGTTTCGGGGGGGGGGGGTGAACCCCCTAACCCCCCCTGGATACGGCCTTGCTTCGTGGCAAGGAAGGTTAGACGCAGACCGAACAGGGTTTCTTGTTAAAGGTAAGAATGTTTACGAACAGAAACCAACAGGAATACGATACAAGGGCCATAAATGCTTTAAGGCAGAACTTGCCGGAACTATGTTAGGCTTATCATACTATGACAGACTGGACAAGAATGCAGAAATCGCAACCCAGGCGCTTCTAGAGTCATTAGTTTATCAAGACGTTGGAACCTTCAAATTAATAAGAACGCAGTGCCAACAATATCTGCCGACTTGACAAGACGAGCAGCAGACGATGCTAACGATTCAATCGTGGGCGATTTTAACTGCAAAATTTTCAGCTTTTAGACAAAAACGTGACCTGGAAACCAAACCACAGGGATCCAGTGTACCTACATAAATAGTTTGTACCTAGAGCATGACATGTAGAGTTGTGACAGTTTGCAGCAGACTTCAACCTCAACAATGCCACACAGACGTTCGCAATCCATGGGTTCTATTTGTATTTTGACTAGATGGAAACAATGTTATCGGTTTCAGTAATTTTAAGTACAGCTGACAACTGACTTCAGTGCATTGAGCGGTATCTCTGCTGTAAATCTGTATTGCAAGGCAGCCGTTCTTTACACTTATGTCACACGTGAGGTATCCACATGGTTATCGTTGAGAACTCTAAAGTTTTCTGACACAATCAAGACGAAGTGTCTGTGGGCAATGAACTCTTTCCATGATTTCTACGATAACAAATCGACAAAAACAAGGCACTCGTCACACTCCTGTCCTACCTTATCAACCCAGATAAGCGCGGCGAGACTTTAAATCCACACCCACTATAGGACTTAAAGGACAAGTCGCGTAGACACAATGAAACTTTCTTTGAAACCCTGCGGCGTTTCTAGAAAGGAAGCCCATCACGACCGTTTTCAGCCTCACTCGGCCCCCCTGGCTTTAATGAGAAACCCAGAACAACTGCATAACAGGTATTTCCGGAAGCTTTAAAGCACACCTCGCGCTACTTACTGTTTATGTAACAATATTCATAACTATCAGAATACTGCAAAACTAAGCTCTACTTTTAACAAATTATCCACGGCTGCACTTGGCATTCAGAACACCAGTTTTACGCGTCAATAGCATGATCCTCGAACACTCGTCGGGAGCATAATGCGCACGGAAACTAGTGAATCGTGGCAAGTGCAAAGATTAGCGAGGTGTCGTTAGCGGGTTTGGAGTGTCAAATACGAAATTTGGGTCTCCGGGTTCAGAATTAATTAATGCAGTTGCGGAACTCGGCGGAAGTAGGTTGCATTGGCAATATAAGTACGACCAATCATTTAAGAGCCTGGTCCACCCTGAAAAGATCCGAAGACGTGTTCGTTAGGGATCAAGGACGCAGGGTGAATCATGGGTACTATGTTTCCCTTAAATCACAAACACACCAGTTCTCACTTCAAGTACCTGCAACGGTGGTTTCTGTGTCGTTAAAGTTTAACCGAAAAGGACTGGGATAGGACAATCTAGTTACCCATCACTTATTCACTTAAATTGGCTTGAAGACCCGCTGAAAATGCGTTACTTGGTTGTTCCGCTATTCAGGAATAATCGATTTTCAAATAGTGGAATTTCCGTGTGATTCGTGGTACCTCTAATTTGTTGTATGCCTTACAAGAAAGATTTGTGACTTTTTTTTTTGTTCAGGCACTAAGCAATCTTCACAAATATCGCATTGCCCACTGAAAAGCCTTGTTTGTGTTTAGATCAGAATTTCCCGCGTCATAGTAGAATTTTCGCTGTGGGGACGGCCGCAGATATTCTGAACGTCATAACTAGAGCAGACAGTGGAAAACAAAAAAATCCCTTTGCAGAATCAAAATAATTCAGTGTATTCAACTAAATGACACAAAAATAAGTTGGCTTTTCAGTTAAACTTTAAGTCTTTCCTTTCCCTTACGCTCGGATTTCCTAGATTCTTAATCTAAAATCTAATACTTTCTTTTATCTTCTCGAATTTTTATGTTAACGATTTTATCCTGATTTATTACGTGGCTGTTGACAGCGAAACGCGGTACAGTGGTTTTATATGGCAAAACATTCATTCTAACAAATAACGGATAGTGATAAGAAATTCTGTTTCTCATCCTTCGAGACCTTTTCCGCAAATACTGATCGGATTAAATACTGTTCCGTAAATTTGTCACCTGTTATGCACAGCGCCACAGAGCTAGTGTATCGAGCGCTGCAGGGAGATGAGAATGAAGAAGTTTCGTGTACACTGGAGCTCAATCCATTTGTTTGAAGTGTAATTTGTTCGAAGTGTAAAACTGCATTGTAATTTAACTTGTGTTCTTTCTTTTTTATATGTACTCCACTATTTCTATTTCTATAGAAGTTGGTAAATAAAAATATTCATTCATTCATTCATTCACTGGAGCTCAATGGGGTCGAGAGTTTCATAGCCCGAGTATGGATCGAAGGGAGAGACCGATATTCTGCTACACAGTAGTATTATGTGTTCTTGAGCTACACCATTCAAATCCTGCCAATGGGACGTGTCGACCCTCAGAGACAAGCACGCAGGCAAAGCATAGGTGCGTTCACCTGGGCCAGTTAGCCAGAACCTATCAATACTCCATATGACTAAGTCCAAAACACGCCAGTGATCCTTAGGAAGAAGGAGTTAACGTCTCCGTAGCGACTCAAACTCAGCGACTCAAATCCTGTGTCAAGCAATCACGGCGATCTTTGGGAGCAGCTGTGATACCATTTCTGCCTTTCTTCCGCTAGGTACCCGGAGAGGCCGGTGATTTTGCATCGGCAAGGAGAGATAGTCATAAAGAGTATTCGTTTGACTTCCTAAAGCAATCATCCCCTTGTCGACATTCACACAAAGGTTGTCAGTCCTTATTGTGTCCTTAATCTTATGCCCTAAGTTTTGGCTATCAATAGCCCATGGTACCGACGTTTCTTGGAGCTGTCGTATAAGAAAACGGAATATCAACGGATATCAAATCCATTAATGTTTATTTATCTCCTGCTGTTATTTATTTATTGTATTATATTGCTGTGATTATCTAACATCTATGCGCAATTGTACACAGACACATGCGCATACAGGTGATACAAATCCGACAGGGAAATTTCACTATACGAAAATCGATATTATTCGCGAATAGCGAAGCAACGCATTTTCATCGGGTCTTCAAGCCTATTTAGGTGATGGGTAACCATATTGTCCTATCTATGCCCCTTTCGGTTAAACTTTAAGGACATTGAAAACCTCTCAGCCTTGAAATGGCGACAGAACAGAACATATTTAACCATGCCTTACCTGTTTCCATGTGATAAGTGCTGACCGGGCCAACTCAGGCCAAGGCCCGGATCTAGGCCAAAGTCGTTCGGATGGCTTAATCCCGATTGTGAATAGCTGCCACCATATAAGCTGCTTAAGCTCGGGGCTTGGATGGATATACTTGGAGGTACGTTGAGGGTAGCACCACTCGATGAAGTGATGGACAGCCGAGAAACCTAGAAAAAGATAACATAAGCAAGAAGGAATCCCTCTAAATACACGCCCCTGTCCCTCTAAATACAAAATGCTGACAACGCCGCTTACCTTTGTCAGCTTAGAAAGGCCGACAGCGCTACTGATTTTGGGCCGTGTTGGTCCATCAATTCCTGTGTCACAATATTGCAAACACAACAGAAAACTTCCTTGTAGAAAGACATGGTGGTATAGGCCTATAGCTGCTGATCTTGCCTTGCAGTGTTGAAATTGGGTGGAAACCAGTCAACCACAAACCCCTGACTTTTGGATAACATATGCCAAACGCTTGGTATATTTAGGGTTTGGAATACAATATGCCTAACGCTGGATGTCCTAAGCAAAACGCTGGATACCTGTTGGTACTCTAACCCTGACCCTACCCTACTATAGGTGAATTCTGACTGGTTGATTTCTGAGCTTCACTCAAATCATCCAATATTTTTTGGGGTTAGAGTATCCAGCATTTGGGCACAGTATATACAGCATTCTGCATAGGGTATGGTAAATGCTAGATATACCCAGCATTTGACATAGCGTTATCCGAAAATCAAGGGTTTATGGTAGGCTGGTGGAAACTGCGAGATCCGGATTTACAAACTGTAAGGTCCAAGGATTACGAAATCTCCCGCTTACCAGTTTTTACCCCCCCCCCCTCCTTCGCCAGTCTTGATTTCCGTGGCGCTGATTTTCCGGGGTTCCGAACTAAACCCAGCAGAGTGTCGAAGGAGTCACACATGTTAGAATATTGGAACATAATCTGTCTCTACCGCTACTTGTTCTTTAAGGTAAAGTAAGTTTCGCTTACTTACCTACGGGTACACACTATTTTTTCCAGGATCAAATTACCACGCAAAATCCCCAATCACCATACGTCAAACTCGGTGAAAGAAAAACTTAAAAGATCTTAAATACATTAGGGAAGGCCCCAAATGTCTATGCTTTGCAACAAGAAACAGCAAGAACCGGAAAAGAAATATTAATCAGCACAAAAGAGCTTTCAGAACTGGTAGGTCCTTGGAACATCCTTACCGAAGATGCGATTAATGCTGAATCCATCAGTTCAGTTCAATTTTCCGTTCAGTTCAATAGTTTCAAGTGCATTATAGGTAGGTTTATTTTACTCAGTTCAGTACTTTCTCAAAAGTTATTTAGAGGCAAAAGCCTTTCCTGTCGCACTATATTATTATTGACTACACAGAATACTGCAAGGATTAGAATTCAGGGGTTTGTCACTTGTTCGGCCACTGTCAGGGATTGCCACATTACCCTCACAGGAACGGATGACTTCAATTCTTCCCGACTTTTTATTGATTGGTGCATTCCTCTTAGTCCAACACGAAAAAAATCTGTCTCTTTTTTAAGCGGATTAGACTTCCGCTTACTGCTTCCAAGGAGCTCACTGATCAGAAAGAGTGGTTATGCAATTTTTCGTGTTTCTCGTGAAGCTTAGGGGGCCGCGTGGTTAAAACAGTAGGAATGGGTCAGTAATTTTCTGAAAGTACAGCACAATTGCTAGAATAATGGAATGTAAACTGCATTGTGCTACTCGTGCTTTAAGCATTTCCCGGAGTCTCTCTTGATGGAGTCGCAGTTTGATTCACCAGTATGATAGGGCATGAACACCACGGAGTATTTTTACTTCAGGGTTTTACATTATAAGATCAGCATTCACATCCTTTTTCAATAAACCCACAACCAAAGGTTCCCGGTTAAAATCCGTCTCACGAAGCATCTTTGCTTCAGAGTTCACCCCCCCACACCCCCCCATTAGTTAGTTTTCCTCTGTAGGTAGTTCCCTATCGTGAAAGTAAGCTAATCTATTAAAAATAAAAATAAAAGTTCGGATAAAGACAAGCACATTTTGCTACCCCTTACGGAACTAGTTCGATCGGGATCTTCATTCTTTCATAACATATTTCCGTTTTTTTCCAGATTTCAAACGTACCATTGCTCGAAGACACAAACCAAAAATTAAGACATGGACTTGTCATATCTGCTTATTTATTACACAGTCTATTTAACAGGTTTAGAATCTTTCTATATAGGGCTTGGACAACTGTAAACAAACTGTGCATGTGTTGGAGAAAATGTCCTTCATATACTCAGACAGTTACCCGTTATCAAGGAAGAACACTGAATCACAAAATCGTAATAATAACATACGAAACGGCAAGGTATAATCCGTACCACAAATTTGATTGACCCAGAAATGTGTTGCTAAGTAGTTTTTTTTTTTAAACACTTACTACACGTCAAGGTAATCCTCCCAGGTATTAACGCCTTCTTTACCAGTATACACTTCAACTAGACATTAAACTTGTTACAGAAGCGAGACCAAAGGTTTTGCTAAGACCCCCAAAGGGGGGGGGGGGGGGGACATACACTGTAAAAAGTTTCACCGAATAAGGATGCAGTATTTGCTACTGGGATTAATCTTATCTCTATTGGGATAAGATTAATCCGAATTAGGGATAATCTTATCTCAATAAAGACAAGATTAATCCCAGTAGCAAATACTGCAAGATTTTTTTTACAGTGATAGCATTATTTTCGGTTCAGCAGTCAACGAATTTCCCAACTCCTGTTAATTAAAAAAAAATCTTACGGACTTGGAAATTGGGGATGAGAAATAGTTGAGGGGAGTTGTTTGGGCCCAAGGACGGCGAAGCATAATTGACTGCGTTAAACGGATACGTCAGCCGATTTTAGTCTAGCGATATTTCGCCCTTCTTGTCAGGGGTACTCCTCTAGAAAAACGAACCTGTTTACCATCACAGGTTTTTTAACGCAGGCAACTATGTTTGGGGGAAGAAAGTTGGTTTGACGAGAGTTGGAGTAGTGACGATCAGTTGCTCGTTCTAATTCGTTAATTCGTTATTTGTACTAATATTTTTTTTTACATCTTTCTCAGGTGACTCCTTGTCACTTTGTAAGGCGGAATAATGATATTTTTATTTTTATATATAAGTGAATGTGTTTTTTATTTATATATCGTCAAAGTAGAAAGAAAACATGTCATATTAAAGAACTTAAAGTTCGAACAACATCAATAGGATTTTGCTATGCTTGCGGAACTGATTTGATCGAGGTACTTTTTTTTCACATTAGTTTCCCGGTTTTTCTAGAATCCGAGCGTACTATTGCCCAAAGACACAAGTAAGAAATTCGGATATGGATTTAGCATTTAAATACTACCTGAGCCCAAGCTGACGGGGAGACATATATTCAAACAATGCATAAAACGGATACGTCAGCTACGAGGCTCTGGCAGCGATATTTCGGCCCTTCTTGGCAAGGGTCCTCGTCAGGCTGTCGAACTTCAGGGACAACATTGGAGAAGAAACGAGCCTGCAATCGTTCCTTGCGAGGGCCGAAATATCGCTGCCAAAGCATCGTAGCTGATATATCCTTTTTATGCATTGTCTGAATACAGATCTAGCATATCTGCTCACTTGACAGACAGTCCACTGAACAGGACGTTTTTCTCGTTAAGAGCATGCCGCCCACCTTCCTTACTCTTAAATAAAGACTGAAAGACCCAACTATGAACTTGGCCTGTACTTTGACCCAAATCATCGTCACACCAAGTTTTAACGAATTACCTCCACCCGTTCGGCAGTGATCCTGCTTACAGACGGATAGACGAAAGAAAAATCCATCGTCATAGATATCTTGACACTGACGTTTGGGATCCCAGAAAGGTAAAAGTACGGCCCGGTAACAAGCGATCCACTCATGTGAGAATTTAATTTTCCAATGACGCATTAACTTCGCCATCGAGATACTTAAAAAACCGCTAGTCCCAAGCGCTTAACAGTTTTCTTTCATTCCGACTCGTTTCATTACGCAGGAATATAGATTTTGTGGTTAAAGTTGGTGCTTGCTCCAAAATTACCTATATGTGATTAAAGAATCGCATGGTGAGATTGCACAAGCAAAATAATTGCTTTTAATCAACCTGAAAGCTGCGATGCAGCAAGAATTCATCATCTACTATCTTATTACCTAAACGGTACTATTAGCAGGCAACGAAAAGTAAAACAAGTTGAGTATCGTCGCACTGCTACCCAAGGCAGTCGAAGGTGGACGAAGCCATTACAAATAAAGTTTAACTGAAAAGCCAATGTATCGTCTAACTGAATACACTGAATTATTTGGATTCTGCTAAGAGATTTTATTTTTATTTTTCACTATCTGCTCCAATAGGGGGGGGGGTAGTGGGTTCAACCCCCCCCCCCGAAACCCACAAAGTACCCTCTTTTGTAGGCTTTAACCTCTGATCTATGTATTTTTTCTACTTTGTGGTCTTACCCGTGGGCACCCCCCCCCGAAATAAATTCCGCGGGCAAAAACCCCCCGAAATAAATTCCTGGATAGGTTCCTGCATACATCGTATCTGACTTTCCATATTTAGCCATTGTGTTATATACAACTTAATATTAGTGCAACGGCGATGGCAGATTTCTGGTTCGGGCAGTCGCCGAGAGACGCAACTTCATTTGATCATCATTTCTTTTCGTAACGCACGCACTGAACCAAAATTACCTCGTGTGGATTCATAGAGCTTGACCCATGACTTGAGCCGGGTATGACGACTTTAAGTCCTGTCCTGGTCGGTAGGTGGCTACTGACCATTGGAGATCCTGACCTAGGCAAGGGTGTCTTCATACTGGATTGCGAGGATGGGGGTGGGGTGCCCCCCGACTCCGGACTGGCGGAGGAGACGTATCCGTTAGAGCCACCACTGATGTCCAGCATGCCACCTGAAAAGGGTTTTTATTTCAACAACGACTAATAATAACAATTAGTGTACATGTCTTTTCAATGAATATGATGGAGTGGCCAACTTGGTATTCCTTCTGTCTTTACAACGATGTTCTTTCACCCAAGTTGGATGCCAATCATGGTCTCCTCTATATTAGGATTCGATCAGATATAATATTATAAATATATATGTTGGCTATGTTATAGCCTATGATGTGTTTATTTTTTATATTTCTTCATTCTGTTTTTGACTGTTGATTAAGTACGCTAATTTATTTGTAGTCTTGGTAATTTACTTTATATTTATGTTACTCTTTGTGACTGGACTGATGTGTTGTTGTCAAAGAAAATTCTATTTACTCTTCAGTTTTGAAGGATCAAAATAATTAATAATACTAACAATTATTGCGCTTCTTGGTTTACGACACTCAGGATAACTTGAAGAGGACCTCTGGCTAGAAAGGTAAAATATTCACACAGAACATAAATCAAAATAACACAAAGATGTACAAATCATCTGGCAACATTCCCTTGGAGTTATTTGCAGAAAAACAAAAAAAGCGAAATAATTAGCTAACCTTGTCGAAAATCGAACAGAAAATCCAAAGAGAAGAACCCAATGTCGCACAGGGGCATTACTTCGTAAGTTTTCTAATTGTGCTGTTTTATTTTTATTTTTATAGCCTACTGGTGTTTTATCATGGCCGACCAGGATTTAGGATGCTGAAAGCTTGTCTCGCAAGATAGTTGGGTATTTTTTGTTCGTGTAAAAAGTGCAGTAGACTACCTACGCATGAGAAAATTAAAGCCATGAATTCAAAACAAAAAAAACTGTGGTAAAGTCAAGTACCGTCACTAAAGACTTGAAACAGACTAGTTAAAAGCAAATTGACATGACTATTCTCTCATCATATTGTTTATTGCTCGTTAAAAAGTAATTGGCCTTTTGACATAACAGCACTTTTAGAACATTGAATTCGTTATTGACGGAACAAATGCATCTCACTAAAACCTCTGCTTGAACGGATTTTAAATGGACCCCCACTGGCTCACGGAGTCTATTCCTTCGAAAAGTAGTTGTTTTTCCACAATTAAATCCAAGACTTTCAGATCCGGTTTGCCGGCTCACAACTCCACACAAACCTCATAGCCACACATGGCTGCATAAGTATTAACATTGTGTCACTTAATTTGCTTTCCCTCTGGTCTTCAAATCCACAAAAGTGTCACCCTCGCCATAAACTCAAACCCTGTTCCTAATCGCGAGAACACATATCGTGCTAATTAATCACATCACCTTTAAAAATTCTCCACAGCGACCTCTGTATCCAAATGTTCTACGGAACTTGGACACAGTTGCCCACGAACCAAGTGGAGAGGACTTTGGGACCCTATCGACCCGTAACCAGCTTCAATCAACTAAGCAAAACTATTTTCGTTGTTTAATTCAAAACCGTTACCAAGTTAAAATACAACATGGTCCCAGTTGTCCTTGAACCGGAAGGACGGGGACGACAAACCTCAAAAGAGGCCTTCCAGACCCTATGATCTCCAAGTAAACAAATGTCTATCTCTGGCCGCTATCAAGTAATGAGCTTAACTCACTGGGCAATCTGGGCCCAGTTGCCCACGTGGGGAGGGTGGGGAGGCGCAACTTAGAAAGACACTTCCAGATGCAAGGGCTTGTAAGTACACGAAACTTCATAGTCCTATCTTCAACCGTGGTCATGTTTCGAACAGGTCACTAGGCAATCTAGGTCCATTTGTCCATAGACGGAGAGGGAGACACTAACAGATATTTTCATACTCTCTGATTTATCTATAAAAAATGTCCCTGCTGTAACTCCAACCGTGGTCAAATTACGAACTTAAATTGCTGGCAATCCGGGCCCAGTTCCCCTGAACCGGGTGGGTTCGGGGATCCCCAAAGTCACATCTCAACCCCAATGCCAACATGTAAACCAAGTTTCAACCTGATATCTATCGCGATTGGATATCTATCGCGATTCACGAGTTATGAACCATACAAAACAGTGAAAACTGAAAAACCGAAAACCGGCTATAGCGGTCGCAGATATCAGATATCAGACACAAAATATCCAGGAAGAAGATAAACTTTAGCTGGTTTATCAGTTAGAATCAGTGATAAGTTTCAAGCGGGCTTGAAGCCAACATACAGAGCAGGCAGATCAGACCCTGCCCTTCCCCCCTGCTGCACCTCTGGTTGATCCTTGATCATCAAATGCGACTGTTTGGCTCCCTCATGGCATATGCTACTGTAGTATTTTAAGTGACAAAAAATACAGAACAATGGTGACCAACAGGTCAATCAGCAAATTTACGACAATCGTTAAACAGGTTAACTGGGAAGAACTCCAAACACAGTATTTAGCCAATTCGGTGCCAGGAGTTTTATCAACACAAATATCTATCATCTTATAATCTTTTTATTTCATTCCACCTTTTTCTTATATTCCCTTTTCTCCATTTTTTCGGTTAGGCCTATTTTTTTTAGGGTAACTATGAACTGGACGACTGATGGACAAATGATAGCGTCGCACCAACTCAAAAGAAAAAATCAAAAATCATTTACAACCAATTTCTCAGGTCGGATCATAGCAAGTACGAATGACAGTATGAAAGAATCCTTTAAAAAGGTATTCCTTCAGCCGTGTTCGAAATGAAATCAAAGCACTAGCTTTCACCTCCAGCGATCCCTCAGAAATGACTATGCTAAGTTGCAGATTTAAAGTTACAGTTATCATTATTCAGAGGCGAATAGTATTATTATTATTAAACTTAAGACAGTCTTGTGCATATGATTCATCAAGAGGCTTGGTGAGCTTTTAGATGACCTTTTACAGCTTGATAAAACAGAAGAAACACAATTGGCAGTGCGAAACAGATGCGTCTGCTGAATTTTATTAGAGCTACATTTCGGCCCTTTATGTTTCGGATCCTGGACAAGTTCATTTTCCACGCTCGAGCGGCTTGAGCCTGAAGAGGACCCTTGCCAAGAAGGACCGAAGTATACCTCTAATAAAATTAAGCTGACGTGTCCGATTAGCACTGTCAATTATGATTCGCAGTCAGCTTGGACTTGGATAATATTTAGCAGAAACACATTTTGTCATATCTGCTCTGAAGACATGACAGATGGTAGATTCCACCTACCTGCATTTGAGGGTGGTCGGGGGCTGGCGGTCCTGGCGCCCATTTGTGGGTTACTGTGGAGGAGACTAGCAGCATCCCCGTAGTTCGTGGACTGGGAGCCATTAACAGGTACAGAAACTGGTAGATTATACGACTGAGCGAGTGAGTTCTGAAAGAGAGAAATATGTAAGTTCCTCAAAGGCCGTACCTCAATCTAGAGTTTTTTTTCGTAATCCAACAAAAAGTCAGCAGATGCTTTTTTTGGCGTTTTTTCGGCCCTCCCTGGCAATGCTTGTTATGCATAATGTTTTCAAAATCAAAACAGATTACATCCCATTTGTGTTATCTGTTGAAACTGCGCATCCTTATGTTATCTGTTATGAAACTGACAGTGCAGTGCCAGCTCGGCCAATACTGGTTGACGCCAACCTTGCGCGATCTCTCGGTATGTTTTAGCGTTGGTCCTTGTTTCCTTGGAGTCGCTTCATCGTGATCTCAAACTGCCGTCCTCCAGCGGGAAGACTCCACAGTTCTAGGCAAAATAGATTCCAGTTCTATCAATATCAGACGCCAGCGTGGTATAGACGGCAGAGTCTCACTTGATTGACCAGTTGCCACCAAATCCGTCTGAGACCACACAAGCTTCAAAATATAATCAAGAGTCAAAGGGAAATTCAACCATTAGAAGAGTGCAACTTATCGAAGCCTCACACTGGAAAATAACAATCACTATTCCTTACAAAAAAGAACAGAATTGGTGAAAAGATTCATTCCCGGATCCAGCAAGTATGACCAACTTCTTTGCTTCTGGCTTCGCTTCTGCCAAGCTTCCTTAAATAGAAGTTGTGGGAATGCTAAACCATGGCAGGAGAACAAAAGCAAGAACTGATGCTCGACATTTGTCGCACAAATTTACACTGATTTACGTCACAACTTTCCACAGAGCCAAAGATCTGTTGCACTAACGTACACCCGACTGCGTCATAAAATTCCGCTAAACTAAGAGAATAGGACGAATCATTACAGGCGAACGCACATTACTTTGTCTACAGCAGTGCTCAAACAGAACGGGCTAGCCACACCGCTGTTCGACCTCTGGGTCACATCTCGGATTCGAAGCAAGCAGGTCCGTATCCAGGAACTTATTTCGGGGGGGGGGGGGGTCCGTTGCCCGCGGGTCGGACCAAACAGTACAAAAAGACATAGATCAAGGAGGCACACTCGTGCCTCTTTAAAGAGGCGAACCACGACAATGTTAAGCGATCTTCGGTTCCAGTGGTCGCAGAGGGATGGGGAGGGATGCATTTCGTAGCCCGAGCTCCAACTAAGAAACCTGCCAAATTTCATCCCCCTCCGACTTTTCCTTCATGGGGAAAATCTGGCCGAAAGTTTCGACCCCCCAACCCCACCCCCCCTTTAACGTTGTCCGATCGGGCTGAAATTCACAAGTTAAGGTCCCCTAGGGCCCAGGAGCTTATCCGCGAAATTTCAGCTCGATCCGATAACTCCTTCCTTGTTTTCCAGAAACCACGCATAGCCACTTAAAATTCATGTTCTCCTTTTTTTTTTTTTTTCGCCATGCCTACAGGTCACAGCCGACATCGGATCTGGGTGTACGAAGACTCATTCGACGCGGAATTCTCCGAGTAATTTTCCTGGAAAGTTTCGTCGGAAAATCTTAACCCCCCGATTTTCTAGCTTAGAAAAACCCCATTTCCCCATAAGAGCCCATGTTAATTTTTGAAATTCTTAAAAGTTACGAATTTCAACATTCAAGTACATCAAAATGATCAGCTCGACATGGTGAGACTGACTGCAAGCTTCAAAAAATTCTGTCTTAATCCGTAAAATTTTTATTTGAGAAAAATGACCTTAAATTTTTCCGAAGCCAAGAGCGGGGGGTTAGGGGGGCGGCAGCCCCCCACAACAAAAAACCTGTACAAAATAGTCTTTAAAAGCGGGGGGGTTGGGGGGCGGCAGCCACCCAACTTCCTCTCCTAATTCCTGTACGAGGAGTACAGGAATTATTAACTTACATCCACCATGGATTGTAGAAAAACGTACAGAAATAATATGAAAAAAACTTCGTTTTCTTAAAGAGTTAAAGAGGCTGCGTCCCAAAGTCGAACCTTAAAACGTACAGGAATTAGGAGAGGCAGTTGGGGGGCTGCCGCCCCCCAAACCCCCCGCTTTTAAAGACTCTTTTGTACAGGTTTTTGTTTGCTACCCTACCCCGACCCCCAGCTCTTAGCTTGTGTGCTCTATGTCTGGGAAACAGTTTCAATAATTATGTTAAAATGTAAATGGAGTGGTCAACTTCATTGTTACTAATTACTAGTTTCGGCGCAATGGTTCTCCTGTCCTCTTGTGTTTAACATTTTTCGAAGTTATTCCATTATTCATTCATTTCAATTTTTTGTTAATTAAAAGAGGGCCTTTCCGAAGCCAAGAGCGGGGGGTTAGACAACAAAAAACCTGTACAAAAGAGTCTTTAAAAGCGGGGGGTTTGGGGGGCGGCAGCCCCCCAACTGCCTCTCCTAATTCCTGTACGTTTTAAGGTTCGACTTTGGGACGCAGCCTCTTTAACTCTTTAAGAAAACGAAGTTTTTTTCATATTATCAGAGATTAAAGCCTATAAAAACGATACTTTTTTCATGTTTGGAGGGGGGTCGAACCCCCTACCCTCCTGGATACGGCCCTGACCGCAAGTAATCGAAACTATGAACCCGAGTCACACCTAGCTGATTACATCATGGGCCCACACCGTCAGAAGTTTCGTAGCATTTACACGAGGATGCGCAGCTTCAACAGATGAGATATAACAATCTTAGCTGTCGTCGTTACACAATATTCCCGTAACGATCTTTTAAGTGTTATCTTTTCACTTAAAAGGAACGTTGCAAACCATGTTTAGTCTTTTTTGCAGAAACGTAACAAACAAAGGCATGTATTTTTTTTTGTACCGTCAACAAATAGGTAGTGTGTTATCATATCTGTTGAAACGGATCATCCTTGTCTGAATTTTATAAAACTACCGACAGACAAGGCCGTATCCAGGGGGGGGGGTTAGGGGGTTCGAACCCCCCCCCGAAACCCACAAAAGTGATAGTTTTTTGCAGGTTTTAACCTCTGACCTATGTATTTTTTGTACTTTTTGGTCCGACCCGTGGACAAAAACCCCCCCAAATAAATTCCGCGAGCAAACCCCCCCCCCCGAAATAAATTCCTTGATACGGCCCTGCCGACAGTGCATCAAATTTTCTTCACACGGCATTGCAAAATGCATGCACAACGGCACTGGGGTTATGCATGACCGTTGTGATCCACGATTCTCAGATGTGAGACTTCATTCACCGGCAACTTGAACCTGAGACACCGTGTCACATCTAAACGGCAAACAACATTTTCTTCATACTGCCTAACAAAACGCGTGCCTACTAGAACAGGGATGGTGCCCCGATGGTCTGATGCATGAGGCGCAGATGACAGTGCAGGAGTCCGGGTGCAGTAATATCGCTCGCAAAAGTTGGGAACTACATTCGGAGATGGGCAGATGGTCTGGAAGATCGACATCCTTCTATATCACTATCGGTTCTTGCTAAACAAGACCAAAGTTTTCGATGGGATCCCGAAAATTTACTATCTGACCCAGACAATTAGGTCTTGTCTACGCCAGATCCAGTCTTCGCCAGGCTAATCATCTGAAAAAATCAAGTTCAGATATACCTGTATAAGCCATATCTATTTTGACGATACTGATAGAAACTTCCGCCAAACTTCCTGTTTCGGCCGACTTCAGAGCGAACTACTTGTCCAGCCAAAAAAAGATAGTTCAGAAACAAATTCATCGCATCTCCTTGTCCCTTTAAAGAACATCTAATCAACTTCAAATAAAACTTTAACTTATAAAAAAATCCGGTTTCAACCGGATTCCGGACGAACTATATGTCCGGGTAAAAAATGATTGTCATATGCAGAATTCAGCGTCTCTTCTTACCCTTAAATCTGTCATCTAATCAAATTCAAATACAAATTTTACTTTTAACAAATTTTCCGGTTTCGGCCGGATTCCGGGCGAACTACTTGTCCGGCGAGAAAATGGTTTTCACCATCGTATTCAGCATGTCTTCTTACCCCTAAATCGAACATCTAATCAACTTCAAGTAATACTTTTGCTTTTAAAAAATTTTCCGATTTCGGCCGGATTCCGGGCTAACTACTTGTCCGGCCAGAAAATAACTTTCATATTCGGATTCAGCGTGTCTCCTTACCCCTATGTCAACTATCTAAAAAGCTTTCAAAAAATATTTTTTTTTGCCCCTTAATTTGAAACCCCTCCCCCACCCTCAAATATAGGGCTACAGAGCCCATCTTCGAACTTTACCTGTACTTTGACCCAACCAGTCCTCCCGCCAAGTTTCATCAAAATATCTCAATCCCTTCGAGAGTTATCGTGCTTACAGATAGACGGACAGACGGACATTTTTTGCGATGTCATAGGTATCCGTCACTAACGTTTTGGGATCCCAAAAAGGCGGTCATTTTACCGCTCTATCTTCTGGGGCACACTTTCTCAAGACGCCATGGGTCACGTATTCAATATGTCACAAACAACGTCAAAAAGGAACAAGTGTCACGACTAGTATACTGACATCAAAGGACCAATTAAATGTGTCATTCGTCAGGCTGCAATATTCAGTAGGACGGCACACTGCGTTTTTGGGATCCCAAAACGTAAGTGGAGGGATACCTATGCCATCGCAAAAGTTGTCCGTCCGTCCGTCCGTCTGTAAGCACGATAACTCTCGAAGGGAATGAGATATTTTGATGAAGTGAGCATTCTTTGGGTCAAGAGTAAGGTCGAGTTCGTAGATGGGCCCTGTAGCCCTACATTTAGGGGTGGGGGAGGGGGTTCAAATTAAGGGACAAGCAAATTTTTTTTAAACAGCTAATGCGATAGTCGATTATGGGGTAAGAAGGCATGCTGAACACGAATATGAAAACCATTTTCTTGCCGGACAAGTAGTTCACCCGGAATCCGGCCAAAACCGGAAAGTTTGTTAAAAGTAAAAGTTTTATTTGAAGTCGATTAGATGTTGGATCTAGGGGTAAGAAGGCATGCTGAACACGAATATGAAAACCATTTTCTCGCCGGACAAGTAGTTCGCCCGGAATCCGGCGAAAACCGGAAAGTTTGTTAAAAGTAAAATTTTTGTCTGAAGTTGATTAGATGTTCGATGTGTAAGAAGGTATGCTGAACAATAATACGAAAATCGTTTTCTCCCCAGACAATTAGTTAGCCCGGAATCCGGCCAAAACCGGAAAATTTGTTAAGAGTAAAAGTCTTATTTGAAGTTGATTAGATGATAGATCTAGGGGTGAGAAAAGATGCTGAATCCGTACGACAATCATTTTTTAGCCGGACACGTAGTTCTTCAGGAATCCGGCTGAAACCGGAAAATTTGTTAGAAGTTAAATTTTTCTTTGAAGTTGGGATGTTGGATGTAGGGGTAAGGAGATACGCTGAATTCGTTTTTGAGCTTTAGTTTTTCGCCGGACAAGTAGTTCTTTAATTTCAAAACCGCAAAATTGACAGAAGTAGGGTAGGATCGTTTCGATCGGCTTATAGGGGCAAACATACATGCTGAATCCATATCTGAACTTGGTTTTCTTAATGATTAGCTGTTTGGCCTGGCGAAGAAAAAACCTTATTGTCTGGATCAGATATTGAATTTTTGGGATCCCATCGGAACCTTTGGTCTTGTTCAACTGGACAGAGTTCAACCTGTTTGGAATGAGTCACGGTTCTGGATCACTCAGTACGTCGAATCCGCGGTTGTATCTTAAAAGACCTGAAGGGCCTCTTTTGGTGATTCATTCTACGTCCTGGAAAATCCGATGCCAATTTTGTCTCCTCCAACGACACTACACCGATTTTTGCGTCGAAATGGACCAGGCTCCCGCTTATCATTGGTTACCGTTATGCTCGTTTTTCATCAATTTAGGGGCCCCAAGCGACTAAGAAAACCGGAACGGTTTTATGTTTTTTTGAAAAATGAAGCAGAATTGCCAAAGAGTCAGGTGAGTTGGCATATTAAAAATAGAGACTGTATCTACTACAACTTGCGCTTCGACAGCATGTCACCCGATGGGCTAAAGCACAAAGAACTATTGCCACATTTCAGAAAATTAATTCATAAAAAGAAAACAACGTAGACACCTTCGCCAGAAACCTGGAAAGTCCAAACAACGTTCGCAGCCAGATAACCATTAACAACATCAAATGTTTCGATGGGATCCCAAAAATTTAATAATTGATCCAGACAATATTGGGTATTGTTTTCGCCAGATCGAGTCTTCGCCAGACTCATTTTTAACATTTTTACTATACAAATTTAGAAACAGATTAAGGCCAAACAGCTACTAATCTGAGAAAACCAAGTCCAGATACGGATTCAGCATGTGTGTTTACCACTATAATTCAGATCTATTTTGACGAAACTGACTGAAACTTCCTGCCTTAGCCTACTTCTGCCAAATTTCCGGTTTCTGCCGAATTCCGGAACTACAACTTAAAATGGAACTTTCACTTTTAACAAACTTTCCGGTTTTGGCCGGATTCCAGACGAACTAATTGTCCGGCGAGTAAACGGTTTTCATAATCGTGTTCAACATGTCTTCTTACCACTTACTCGACTATCTCATTAGCTGTTTGAAAATATTTTGCTTGCCCTTAACTTGAACCCCCACCCCTAAATATAGGGCGACAGAGCCATTTACAAACTCGACCTTTCACTTGACCCAAAGAATCCTTAAGCCAAGTTTCATCAAAATATCTCATTTCATTCGAGAGTTATCGTGCTCACAGACGGCGGACAGACCGACAACTTTTGCGATTTCATAAGTATCCCTCCACTTATGTTTTGGGATCCCACGAAATTCGCGTCCACTGACGCATCACCCTGAACACTACTAAGCTGTTAACGAAATTGCATGGTACAGAACCGCATTTCATGTCAAAACAAAGTAACAATTTTTCATTGGCGATTTACATGACGAACTAGTGTGAAAAATGACTGTAACCACCGCACATGAAATATAGCGGACGTTAAGCTACATGTTTTTAAATGGGCAATTTTGTTAAACATTATTTTTTGTGTTCGATAATTAGGGCGACCAAATAGTCACGAGTGTCATGAGTTCCATGTACACGGTACCATTCATCTTCTCAGGAAGGGTTGCATTATCGAAGTTCTTTCACGAATCGACAGGTGATCTGCTGGAGAGCCCTTTCGAATGACGTAGAAACGAGAGATTCTGTCAATGCTCTGACGAACATTCCACGTAAAATCTGAACGCAGAAACATAAAACGAACTAAACACTGTTTTCGGCAAACTTTGCTGAGGCTCATGGCCTATTTGTTGTTGTTATTATTAGTTCATCTAAAGGTGAGTTTCATCTTTGTGTTGATTCATTACAATAACAACCACAAAAGCGTAACAAGAAAAATAAACAAAAACATTCCCAAGAAAAAAGGATTCTGTGTCGAATAGGTGAGTAACCTCTGGTCCAAACAGACTGGTTTCTGTGTCCAAACGGCGTGTCTCGACGGTACTATTTTTCATTCAAAAAAAAAAAAAGAAAATCATTTCCATCCGACAAAGCGTAACGTAATGGACGCCCACCGTGTGAACCAAGAGCAAATCTTTCGATCCGGACAAGGAAACTTGCTTTCGGCAATTCCCTTCGTGGACTAGTTTCTGTTAGTCCCCGTTGTCTCATTGCACAATCAACACTTGCGTAGACATAGTACAAAGTCGGATAATTAAGGTGGTGGGTAACTTTCACTTTATACTACTGAAACATATGCAAAACCTCCATAACCTGGGAAACAGATTGCAGGTTTTGTGGTTGGTTTTGCAGATTGCCTGTGGATCTATTTTACTATAGAGCGATCTCTTAGATTCGCTTTCCGACAAGCAAAGCGAGAATCCGCCGAGCGCAAGAACAAGCAAAAAGTCGTTGCGCCTCAGTCGCACTTTTACAACTTCTCGCTAACGTGCCGAAACCACTTTCCACTCGCAAAGTGGGTTCGCTTTCCAAGTGCTGGCGCAAACAAGCGGAGCGCAGAACAGCTCTGGAAAGCGAAGCGACTTTTAGCCGAAGTCGCAAGAACAGACGGCGCATAAGTTCGCCGAGCTTTCCAGACCGCCAGAATCGCCCTTATGTCTGCCAAAAGCGCTGATGGTGAGGCATAAGGGGATTAACAGGAACTAGTCCGCCTGGAAGCGCTGAACTAGAATATGGTGAATAGCGCGGACAGACGTTGCAATCCGGACGGGAATTCCTGCTGAATACATAGTTACTATCACCAAGAACAAATAACGAGAGAGAACTGCTGTCTCCCTATCTCGGTCATACAAACATCGAGTCGAGTAAAATACGGCCGGCGAAAATGAGCGGATGATACGAACCTCGCACCACATCACGTTTCGTTACCTCTACAAAAAGAGGAAATCTAGAAGTCAACGCTGATTAGTTGTATGAGCGCGCTCCAGAGCGGGTTAGCGCGCGGAGTACGCCTCCTGCTCGCCTCTTTCAATATTTCTTGTGCGAGAAGCAACGGTGAAGACGGAAGAGGAGTAAACGGGTATCAACATCAGCTCAAAGCCAGAGTAAATACCTAGAGCTCCGCTCAGATTTTTCTTGCATTTCTTGATTTGCATGCGACTAAAGACAGAAGTTCTATCTGATTATTCGTTCTTGCTATCACTTATGATGATCTCGACCATCATAGGCAAACTGTAACGACCGTAACCCTTCTGAAGCGAAAATGTAAGAAGGAGGAGCTATTCTTCTCATAATGCGGGACGGTGGAACGCAAATAATAACATAATTGTAACAACCGTAAGTCCGTGGAACACAACCACATATTTTCTTGAAAGTATCCAAAGCTGATGAACTCGCCAAAATTCACAAACACTCGAATAATCAAAGGCGGCTTTACTTAGTATGAATAAAAGACGCGTGGTATTAGGATTTCTTGCTTTTTTTGAAAGGTTGAATAGAAACATAATATCACGGCCTTGATCATGTAAAACAAGAATAAACTATCGTGACTTTTATCGCCACAACTCTTACTAGAAATAATATTTTCACGACTAAACCATTCAGAGATATCGTTTCCAAAAAAATACCAGTTGCCGACGCGAGAAATTAGCAATTTTCTCACTGGGGCTTGTCGAATCTGTCCAGACCCACCGCTCTCCGAGGTTCGACGAAAAATATTTGAAAACTGTACCAGCCATGGTTAGAAGTTGGAAAAGCCAAGCAAAAGAAAAAGAATCCGAAACACAAGATAGACCTGTTGGCCTACCAAGTCCTTCAAAATGAAAAACAAAACTTTGAAGCTTCTCATGTACTTATTTCTTAAAGGAACAGTAAACATGACTACGCAACTTTCGGCCATCGAATCACCTGGGGGGCTTAGATAAATATACAGGGTCTTATTGTCGACAGGCCCCCCCTTCTTTGTTATCTCGAACCGTCTCGAACCCCCTACTTAGTGTTCCCAAAGCTAGCTGGCAGGCCCTTGCCCCTTTTGCACTGTAATTATGCACTTATATACTGTAAAAGTTCGCTTTTTTACATGTAGACCACAGAAAAACGACCTCCCCGACAAGACGGCCGGGGTTCGATTCCTAGTCGCGGCACACAAACCTTTTGCCTTTGTAAGCCTTTTGCTTAAAAGTCGAATTCTCGGAAACAGCCCGGAAACTGCAATGGTCGTAACGAGAATTTTTCTTACTCTCAATATCGACTCAGGGTACTCCCCAAGTCAAGTTTGAGTCAAGTTTTCTGTTCCTTTAATGAATTACCGCTGGGCCTTGAATCTTTCGGCGAAGTTTGCGTTACTTCACTGGCAAATTCGGTTTGGACGAAAGAGCAGGCCCATTTACAACGGGTTTTAGCTAATACTCGGTACCAGCCAGTTCCAGAAATCGCTCTGAGACCGAGAATTAGCTGGGTTTCTGCCGTTCGCAATTGATATTGGTGCCAGTTTCGGATATCATCTAGTCTCGGACCATAGTTGAAATCACTTCAACTTTTAAGGGTAATAGCCAATCAGATTACTTGGGGGAATACTGAGGAATATTCCGATTGGCTAATGTAATGTAAGGCTAATGTAAAATTCAACTTGGGTCCGAGACTAGCTGGTACCCGAAACTGGCACCAATATCAATTGCGAACGGCAGAAACCAAGCTAATTCTCGGTCTCAGAGCGATTTCAGGTACCGAGTATTAGCTAAAACCCGTTGTGAATGGGCCTTAAAAAGCCGCAACGGCTAAAACAAGAGCTACGAGCTCATATGGCACTTGTTACGAGTAGTGGTACCCCCACCCCGCCATTCAAAAATGCGGTTCGTACCTAGAATTAGGATATCTAGGTTCATTCAGTCTGAAAGCTCTAGATGACATATTTAGAACTTATGCTTGTTCTTCCCACCAAGCTTCATCCCGATCCCTTCACTCTAAGCGATTACAAAGATTTCCGGTTCGCCCCTCCAACTCCTCCCAATGTCACTGGATCTGGTCCGGATTTAAAATGGGATGTCTGAGGCACGAGACCTTCCTAAATATCAAGTTTCGGTTAAATCCGATAACCCGTTCAATAGCTTAGCTTGCCACTGGATTCCGGATTCCCCTTTTGTACACTCCCCCTCGACGGTCGGATTGGGGAAACAACATTCTCAAGTCAATAGTTCGGGTACCGTACCTGACAAGCATGCCAAGTTCATTGTCCTTGCACATCAGGAAGTAGGCTACCGAACTCGTGGGATTACTACAAACTCGGATCCCCTCCAACTCGCCCACAGTGACCGGATCCATTTCGGTTTTACTATTCACTTGCTCTTCCCACCAACTTTCATCCCAAACCCTCCACTCTAAGCGTTTCCCAAGATTTCCGGTTCCCCCGTCCGACTCCCCCCAATATCACCGGATCCGGTTCGGATTTAAAATGGGGCGTCTGAGACACGAAATCTTTCTATACGTCAAGTTTCATCAAGATCCGCTCACCCGTTCGCAAGTTAAAAATACCTCACTTTTCGGATTCCCCCTCTGTCCACCCCCACCCCCGAGATGGTCGGATCCAGGAAACGACTATTCTCAAGTCAACCTGTTCGGGTCCAATACACGCCTGCCAAGTTTCATCGTCTTAGCGCATCAGGAAGTACCGAACTCGCGGGATCACTAGAAATTCGGATCCCCCCAGCCCCCCCCCTACTGTGAACGGATCCGGTCCGGTTATGTCAATCACGTATCTAGGGCTTGTGCTTGTTCTTTTCACCAACTTTCATCCCGATCTCTCTACTCAAAGCGTTTCCCAAGATTTCCGGTTCCCCCTCCAGTTCCCCCCATGTCACCGGATCCGGTCCGGATTTAAACTGGGATGTCTGAGACACAAGGTACTTATATATATCAAGTTTCATTAAGATCCGGTCACTCGTTCGCAAGTTAAAAATACCTTATTTTTCCGGATTCCCCTCCCTCCAGCCCCCCCGGATGGTCGGATCCGGGAAACGACTATTATCAAGTCAATCTGTTCGGGTCCCTGACAAGCCTGCCAATTTTCATCGTCCTAGCACATCAGGAAGCACCGAACTCGCGGGATCACTAGAAATCCGGACCCCCACCTAACTCCCCCAAAGTGAGCGGATCCGGTCCGGTTATGTCAATCCCGTATCTAGGACTTGTGCTTGTTCTTTCCACCAACTTTCATCCAGATCTCTCCACTCTAAGCGATCTTCAGGATTTCCGGTTTCCCCCTCCAACTACCCCCCATGTCACCGGATCCGGTCTGGATATAAAATGGGAGGTCTGAGACACGAGGTACTTCTATATATCAAGTTTCATTAAGATCCGATAACCCGTTCGTAAGTTAAAAATACCTCATTTTCCGGATTCCCCTCCCTCCAGCCCCCCCCCCCCAGATGGTCGGATTGGGGAAACGGCTATTATCAAGTCAATCTGTTCGTGTCCCTGACATGCCTGCCAATTTTCATCGTCCTAGCACACCAGGAAGCACCGAACTAGCGGGATCACTACAAATCCGGATCCCCCCCCCAACTCCCCCAAAGTGAGCGGATCCGGTCCGGTTATGTCAATCCCGTATCTAGGACTTGTGCTTGTTCTTTCCACCAACTTTCATCCAGATCTCTCCACTCTAAGCGATTTTCAAGATTTCCGGTTTCCCCCTCCAACCACCCCCCATGTCACCGGATCCGGTCTGGATTTAAAATGGAAGGTCTGAGACAAGTGGTCCTTCCATATATCAAGTTTCATTAAGATCCGATCACCCGTTCGTAAGTTAAAAATAAGTCATTTTTCCTATTTTTTCCGGATTCCCCTTCCCTCCACTCCCCCTCAGGTGGTCGGATCGGGGAAGCGACTATTTCTAATTTAATCTGGTCCGGTCCCTGATATGCCTGCCAAGTTTCATTGTCCTAGCTTATCTGGAAGTACCCGAACTAGCAAAACCCGGACCGACAGACCGACAGACCGACCGACGGACGGACAGAAATTGCGATCGCTATATGGCACTTGGCCGAAGGGCAAGTGCCATAAAAAGCAATGGGAAATTCTGAAGCTGACATCTCTATTGTGGAGCTGGGGATGATACAAAAGACAACATCAGTAAGTAATTTATTTATGCCCCTCCATTTTGAAAAGCGGAGTAGATGAAAGTCTATAAAAAACAGTAAAAAAACAAAAAATTTCGTCTTCGGCCAGGGAAACGTGTAGAGCGTTTCCTACGAGGGGGACTATAAAGATATCTGGTACTTACCCGTCCAACTAAATGCTGCCGCTGCATCATCAACTGGAATTCCTCGTCTATCCGTGTGAACTTGGATTCCGTTCTAGGAGTCAAAGAATATTCTACAGGTCCATCACCATCATCATCACTGTTGGGACTACAGCCGCCGTTTTTGTGTTCTTTCTTATTTAAAGCCTGGAAAACACATAATTTTCGTAAAATATTACTAGGATTGAAGAACAAAGCAAAAGGACAACGGGTCGGGGATATCATAGGTATCCGCACATTTTTTGCACGCATTGCAAGTTCATCTTTGGGCTGCCTCTACATATTATGGGCTCGTAACCAGGAAATTCTGCAAAATATGCGGTGTTGCTAATTCGCTTCTGGCTGCAGATCAGCGCCGAGCCAAATTTGTGGTTATCCTATATATATATATTTCTGTGCTTATAGTGTTTTTGCTTTAACACGCTTAGTTCAATTCGGCATTTTCTTTCTTAGAGTACAATGGGTTTATCAAACTAAAGTGATATCATATTAACACCTCTAGAATCCAATATTATGTCAGAAATCAGCCGATTCGGAGACATTTTTTTTTTGCCAGTGTATCATATTTTGCTGCCAACCATCCTCCAATTTACTAGGTTTGTTAAATAAAAGCGGAGTTTCTTGTTTATTATCAATTCGTCGTTATTATACACTCCAAATTATCTGTATTAGTGACAATAATTATTCTGACAGCATTAACCGAGAATTCCTTGTAAATTATGGACTCAGCTTCAAGTAAGTCTGCTATAACTGAACATTTTTTGGCAAATCAAAACTTTTCTTCGGAACTACAAACCAAAAGAAGTCTAATCAGGGATCATTTGAGCAATCTGCCAGCTACAGAGACGGTTTATTTTGCAGCCACGACACTCTTTATCACTCAGCTCTATAAAATGATTTTTATGCTGACTGTGCGTCACCTAGAGTTTTTGAATTTCCGCGCCTTGCAAGTGCAATCTCCGAAATCACCTCCGCCGAGACGCCGAAGAGGTAATGACAAGCGATACCAAGAAAACGGTTTATGTTCGAAGCGCCATTTTAGGGAGTCGAAATCTTTCATCCGAGAAGCATTTTAAGAAAAACAATGCACAATTAGTGCCCATTGTACTTTAATGCTCCAAGTAGACGCTAACGGGTAGCCTAAAAATAAAATTATTGATTGATTGCTTGAGAACGGGATCGTTAAAGATTAAACGTGGTTTAACTTAAACGATTCTGAAAAATTTAATCACCCCCCCCCTGGAGTTAATATATGGAAAAGAAAAGAAGACTCAAAACGAACAAGACCAAAGGTTCCGATGGGATCCCAAATTCAATATTTGATCCAGACAATTAGGTTTTGTCTTCGCCAAATCCAGTCTTCGCCAGGCCAAACAGCTATTAAGAAATCCAAGCTCAGATATGGATTCAGCATGTGCGTTTACTTATATAAGCCGATCGAAACGATCCTAGCTTACTTCTGTGAATTTTGCGGTTTTGGCGAAATTCAAGAACTACTTGTCCGGCGAAAAACTAAAGCTCAAAAACGGATTCAGCGTATCTCCTTACTCCTATATCCAACATCTAATCAACTTCAAATACAAATTTAACTTCTAACAAATTTTCCGGTTTCAGCCGGATTCCGGACGAACTATATTTCCGGCTAAAGATTGATTGTCATATACGGATTCTGCATCTCCTCTTACCCCTAAATCTATCGTCTAATCAACTTCAAATAAAACTTTTACTTTTAACAAATTTTCCGGTTTTGGCCGGATTCCGGGCGAACTACTTGTCCGGCGATAAAATGGTTTTCGTATTCTTGTTCAGCATGCCTTCTTACGCCTACATCAAACATCTAATCAACTTCAGATAAAACTTTAACTTCTAACAAACTTTCCGGTCTTTGCCGGATTCCGGGCGAACTAATTGTCCGGCGAGAAAATGGTTTTCATATTCGTGTTCAGCATGGTTTCTTACCCCAAAATCAAACATCTAATCAACTTCAAATAAAACTTTTACTTTTAACAAATTTTCCGGTTTTGGCCGGATTCCGGGCGAACTACTTGTCCGGCGATAAAATGGTTTTCGTATTCTTGTTCAGCATGCCTTCTTACGCTTACATCAAACATCTCATCAACTTCAGATAAAACTTTAACTTCTAACAAACTTTCCGGTCTTGGCCGGATTCCGGGCGAACTAATTGTCCGGCGAGAAAATGGTTTTCATATTCGTGTTCAGCATGTCTTCTTACCCCATAATCTACTATCACATTAGCTGTTTAAAAATATTTTGCTTGTCCCTTAATTTGAACCCCCTCCCCCACCCCTAAATCTAGGGCTACAGGGCCCATCTACGAACTCGACCTTACTCTTGACCCAAAGAATGCTCACACCAAGTTTCATCAAAATATCTCATTCCCTTCGAGAGTTATCGTGCTCACAGACGGACGGACGGACGGACAGACAGACAACTTTTGCGATGTCATAGGTATCCGTCACTAACGTTTTGGGATCCCAAAAATAATTAACAGTTCTTTCATAATTTCAATTTTCAGTTCAGTTTCATTGATCTATATTTAAAGGAACATTAAACTTGACTAGGCAACTTTCGGCCATCAAACCGGCCTGGGGGGCTTAGATAAATGTACAGGGACTTATTGTCGACAGGACGACCCCCATCTTTGTTATCTCGGACGGCCCCCCATCTTTGTTATCTCGAAACCCCTCCTTATTGTTCCCAGAGCTAGCTGGCAGGGCCTTGCCCCTTATGCACTGTAGTTACGCACTCATGCACTGTAAAAGTTTGCGATTGTCTGTGTTATCAACATACAGGGTTGACACTTTACTAAAATAAATTCACTATGCAAAAGGAAAAAAGTAATACCAAACAAGAAAAGTACTCAGAACGTGTTGCTGGGTCATAGTCACCTTGGAAATAAAACCTGACAACTACTTTTTTCTTAAAATCTGCTGCCAGAGTAAAAAGAAAGTTCTGTTGTGAGCACAACTGTACTACCGGTGGCAACCCTGTTGACATACATTGTATTACTTTGTTTCAAAAGCGCGTTGAGGCAAAGATCGTGGGTTCGAGTCCTACGCCCGGCACACAAACCTTTTGCTTTTTTTTTTTTTTTTCTACTAACTCAAAAGTCGAACTCTCGGAAACTGCAATGGTCGTAACAAGAATTTTTCTAACTCTCAATATCGACTCAGGGTACATTCTTGATATGTCAGCCAGCTCCCTGAGCCAAGTTTAAGTCAAGTTTACTGTTCCTTTAAATAAAAAAAAAGGCAATTAATGTATCTACCCTGCAAAAAAACAAAAACACAAGAATGTGTGCTTGGCTAAGATAAGACAATAAGCTTGAGAGTTCAGGCATGAGACAGCCTTGTCCTACACTGCAACCCACTTCGAGCAAGAACAGACACAAAAAAGAAAGGAGACACTGAAAATATTCGCAAGGGTGATTTTGCATTGCATGATGATATTTAAAACTGAAGCATACTGCCAACTATTCAATGGTGATACATTAAACTAATGGAAGGAACTTAAAATCCCGGCGTCGAAATTTTAGCGATTGTGCGTTTTGTTTCAGTGTTTACACCATTTTCTTTAAAGGGTTGGTATCACGATACACTGGTCTGATGTACCTAGGCTACAGACGGCACGTTTCTTTAGGGTAACCAAACCCACGGTCGATCCCATACCAACTGCAACAAGACTTACGCAACCAAACCAGGAAAAAACTTAAATTTAGGAGACTAACCCGAAAGCTTATCTTCGATTTGTTATTTACTCTTCAATAGTGCCTAC
Organism: Branchinecta lindahli; assembly: GCA_023053555.1. Classification (NCBI taxonomy): domain Eukaryota; kingdom Metazoa; phylum Arthropoda; class Branchiopoda; order Anostraca; family Branchinectidae; genus Branchinecta; species Branchinecta lindahli. The sequence goes on from JAKZAO010000003.1 coordinate 9,309,072, forward strand.
GTTAACTTTTTACCAATATGCAGCACGTAAAGGTAAGACGTGTGGTGAGGGATAAGCCACGTCCACACGCTGAATCTGATAGAACGCGCCGCGTTAGGCAACCAGTGTTAGACAATAATCTACCAGAATGGTCTATTAGGGCCTGAACAGACAATAATTAAAATCCTAACGGTTTTAAGGGATTTTTGCTTGCAGGGAATCAGGGATAAAAAAAAATTATTTAGAGAGGGGGCAGGCTGCAGACGGCTTTAACTCGTGTCCTATAAGTGGTGTTTTAGGTGAGAGCCTGATCCACTTCACGACAAGAACTCCAAGAACTGAGTTCCTATACAGATCAAATGGTGTCTTTGTACGGTCCAAGTTTCATCCAAATCACCCCATACACTTGGTCCTACGCGTATGAAAAATCCCCACCGACTCCCCCCCCCCACCCACCGTGTTCGGATGAGATTTGGACACATAAATGTCACATCTAGGGCATTTGCTCTTATCACCCCAGAAGTTTCACTTGAATCGGAGCATCGGGTATCCCCCTCCACTCCCCCCACCGAGACCGGATCCGGTTCGAACATCAAAATAACACATCTACGACCTAACACCTTTGTACACTCCAAGTTGCGTCCCAACTCCTCCATCCGTTTGGTCCCTACACATTTTAGAAAATTTTCGGTGCCCCTCCATGGTCGGATACGGTTCGGACACACTTAAAGAGCATCTCGGGCATCTGCTCCTACCACCCATTAAGTTTCACTCAAACCGGATCACCCGTTCGCAACTTAAGCGGGTTACAAAATCCCGGATTCCCCCTCCCTCCATCCCCAGATGGATGATCGGATCCGGAAAAAGATTTTGTTGAGCATGGGATCGGGTCCTTTATAAGCATGCCAAGTTTCATCGTCCTTAATTGGAAGTGCCCAAACTAGCCCAACCGTGACTGAGGGACAGACCGACAAACAGAGAGACAGACATTACGATCCTTATACGGTACTTGAGCCGAAGGCTGCAAGTGCCATAAAATAGCCGAATGAGAGTTGAGGATAAAGATACCGTACGCTAAAACTGCGATTGTGCGAATTTCGAAAAAAAAAATCGAACTGTCCCACCCAGAACCCCGAAAACTCGAAAACCTACTGAAATGCTGGGGTACACTTTTAAATTTGATTTTTTTTTTTTTAGATTCATTTATCTGTAAATAGACAAAAAAAGATGCTAGTTACAGAAAGAAAGCGCTGAAATCTAAATTCCATAAGTCAAAACAAAAAACCGCAACAGGAGTCCACAAATATCACACAACGGGGCACCTCTGGTGCAAAATAAGTCTCCCGGGGAGGCCAGTAGCGCTAATGAGCTAAAAATACAGTATATACTTATTTATTTCAGATTTTAGCGACATGCCGATGCTAAATGTTGTTTACAAAAATTCTTTGGGAAAAAACAGCAGGGCAGAATTACGCAATGAGGGGCAATGACATCCCAATGAAGCTTGCAAGCCAAACTCTTCGCAAATACAACTTTTTTTTTCAATTTCACCTTATCTGGGTCCAAACACACTAGGATCCCAATTATCTTTCCAAAAAGCTGGCTGATCAGGGAGATTCTAAATCAAATTTTGCCGCGTTTCCAGTAGAAGTCGAGACCCGTTAAATGTGGCTAAGCCGTGTGAAAATCTTAGAAGACAGGTAAAGACGGTCTCACAGCTCACAGCGTGCTCTTCTCTGTATTTTGTGATATCAACAATCTTTTCCATCCAAGCAAATATAATAAACCCTAACACAACTGCACATACGTTCACTTCCTTCAAGTGGCTACTTGCAAGGTTCTAACCCCTTTTCTCGCCCCCTAATTACAATCGGCGACGCCGGGATTCTTTACTTCCTTAATGTGCATAACGAATCTTGGGTTTATAGTTATTAGTAACATGGAACCTGTGGCAATATGGTGATTACGGAGTGTTTCATCAGTTCAGAAAAAAACTCTTTTTGGAACATACCATATTCAAAACCTAGATGTGTTGACAACTTCAGCGTTTAACAGATAGTGAAAAAACAAACCAAAGTGTTGCTCTCGCAACACTTTAGTCGGCGAAGCCGACCAAAGGTTGCTGCAACACTTCACGTTGCCCGGGCAACGTAATTCTAGTAATTAGCAATGTCATAATCTGAGAGTTTTACATTTCAGCATTTTTACATTTCATCCATACGAATATTTTTGAATGTCTCATTTCACTTTTATTTCTGTTCTTGCTCGAAACGTGTTGCTATGCAGGATAAGAATGTTTCATGCCTTTAATCTTGGCTCGTACTGACGATGAACCACAAGAGAAAGTTTGTATCGAGCAGAAGGTAAAGGTTGGAGTAAGATTAAATGGCTTACGCTCAGGTTCTAATACGGACTTTAAGTCCGTTTTCGTTCTCCTTATCGAGGTACCGAAATCCAAACTCCGCTATTGATAGTGTATTGAAGGCTAAAAAGACAGGAACGTTGTTGACACCACTCAATTAGTGTTGTAAAATTACCGTAAAATAAAAAGTCGGTAAGTAAAATTGGTAAAATTGGTAAAATAAGGTAAAATAGGTAAAATTGGTAAAATAAGTATTTCACGGAGAATATATGGTGAGATTGGTATTTCAGAGTGGCTAAAAGAATTTGACACATTTTCCAAATTTATTTGAAGCTGGTGCGATTGATCTGTAGAGATTTTAACGGAAAAGCACGCGAAAAGTCACTTTTCCTGCACTTCTGAAATAATTAACTACTAAGTGCTATGGAGTCGGGAACCCTTCGACCAGTTGCTCATATAATTCATTGCGTCCATGGGCTTCAGTAATAGCACGACGAAAGTAGCATAAGGTGTATTTTGCAAAATTTCCCCGTATCATTTTCTTATCGCTGGATAAGTTAAAACACACAACCGGGCTTTACAGCCATGCCTGCGTAGGCATAGTAGCACTAACTCACAGCTGAAATAATCAACAATATAGCACTTGTCGATAAAACCTATCACGGCAGACCCACCCAAATTAGCAATATATTCGCTTTCCGTATCATTCACCTCTCATTCCTTTGAAAATCTAAAGACGTTTTCAAACTTTCCTGGTGCCTCCCTGGTCCCTTGATTCCCTGGTTTATTCTGTGTGGCAACAAGTATTACGTTGTCATTAAAATATGAGTAAATTAGGTAAAAAGTTTCTGAAATTTTTTTGAACCTGCTTCTGAGAGTGTAAACTATCAGTAAAATACGAATAAAATACGTAAAATACTGGTAGAATACGTAAACTAGGTAAAGTGGTAAAATACCAATTTTACAGGGGTCCGTAAAATTACGGTAAAATACGTAAAATACCGAATTTTACCGTGACCAATTTTACCGTTTACAACACTACACTCAATGGGGAAGGAGATGTAAATTCGGAATATCCAAAATACAGAGGGGTAGAAGGGAAAAGAAGCCATAAATGATATGAGCTTGTGTTAAATATCGTGCAAATGTCGGTCACCTCGAGGAATCAGAGCAAACAGTACCTACCTCAACTATGTCATTATTCGTCCGAGACTCATGCGGCTCATTATATTCCGTATATTTAAGCAGTATCTTGTCCATGTCCGTGGAGGCATACTGGAAAAGCTTGTTCGTGGAGCTAAAGATGATGAGGGCAATCTCACAATCACACAGCACACTCAGTTCATAGGCTTTTTTCATCAGGCCAAATTTCCGTTTGGTAAATGTAACCTACAAGGATTAGTACGAATTAACATGCAGAACGACACAATGGTCAGGCAGTAAGAAGCCTGCCCAGATAGTCAGAGAAAGAAGTCAGGCAAGCTGACTGCAAATCACATTCGATGGTGCTAAACGGACAGTCAGCTGAGATTTATAGGAGCGATATTTCGGCCCTTCTTGGCAAGGGTTCTCTTCCGGCTTAAAGCATACCTCCCACTGTTTACTGTTTATATTTCAATATACAAAGCTATCTGAATACTGTGAAGCTAGGCTCTGCTTTTAAAAAAGTATCTACAGCCTTGCCTGTTTTAAGCCTTTTCACAGGCCCCCTTATAGCAAGATCTCGGCAAAATTCAGAAAACCGGTTTTGCGCATCGACACTTTTCCGGAGCATAATGTGCATGGAGACTACTGAATCGCGGCAAGTAGAAAGATTAGTGAGGTGTCGTTAGCGGGACCAGAATGTAACAGAGGAAATTTGGATCTCCGCGCTTAAAGTTTAACCGAAAAGGGCTAGGATAGGACAATCTAGTTACCCATCACTTGTTCACTTAAATTGGCTTGAAGACCCGCTGAAAATGAGTTACTTCGTTGTTCCGCTAATCACGAATAATCGATTTTCAAATAGTGGAATTTTCGTCTGATTTGTGGTGCCTCTATGCGCTTGTATTTTTACTGTATGCCTTTGGAGAAAGATTTATCATTTTTTTTTGTTCAGGCACTAAGCAATCTTCACCAATCTCACCACTGCCCACTGAAAAGCCGCATTGGTTTTGAGATTAAAATTTCCCGCGTCATAGTAGAATTTACGCAGTGAGGACGGCCGGAGATATTCTGAGCCCCATAACTAGAGGAAATAGTGGAAAATCAAAAAATCCCTTTGCAGAATCCAAATAATTCAGTGTATCCAATTAAATGACAAACAAATAAGTTGGCTTTTCAGTTAAACTTTAAGAACTAATAAATGATGTTACGGAAGTAGGTTGCATTGGCATTATAGGTACGACAGGCCCTTTAAGCTAGCAAAACAAATCGCCAATCATGGTTCCTTCGAACTTGCGGAGAGAGATTTCAGTTTTCTTCAATCTTGAGAGTGAAGAGGACTCTGCATGAAGAGCCGAAATATCGCTAGAACAATTTTCACCTAACTTGTCCGTTTCGCGCCACCAAAGAGGTCAGCCAGGGTACCAGCACAAGGCCCATGACTTGTATACTATCTTTCACGGTTTCAAGGGCATATCACTCCCTATGACTCTTTCAACAAACTCAAGATGGTCAACCACCTGAACTGAAAGAAACCTATTGCGATAGAAGAAGATAGCCGAGAAATCACTGCAGTAGTATGCCCTTGAGAATCGCAAGCAATGACAGAAAATAGTAGGTCAGGGTCAGGCTGCTACTGGTCTCCCTCTCCGTCATCCAAGGGGCACTGGGTAAAGGCAGACTTGGCAACTCGCAGGATTTGCACCTTCTTTTTCGGGGGAGGGAGTATTGAGGATAGTTTGTTTAAGGGAGGAGGATTTGGGAAAAATGGTTGGTGAAGAAAGTGGTTGGATTTGAGTTATTTAGTGTTACTGAGTCTGTAATAGCTGTAAGCTGGTTATAGTTGTCACATTTTGAGGAGGAATCAATCTGTTTCATAATATTCGCTTGTTCTCTACGTTGAAGGCAATGCATGGAACAGTCAATTACTTTACCCGTCAAATTCTTCAGTGTCGCTAGACTTCTAAAGACGCTTCAGGGTTCATATATTACTTGCTTTTTCTCTTATTTCTATTACTTACTAGAAACAAGTCCCCTCCGCACAGAAATAAAGCCTGTTCGAGCAGATAAAAATGAGTAAACTATTGGCTAACACGATTCTTCTCGCAACGCGTCGAATCAGTTGATCAAATCTGATCGTTTTCTTAATCCAGATAATCTTATTCGTTTGCGATTCTTGAACTTTCACTTGCTGCTTCAGAGTCAGGCAAATTTAAAGAGACGTTAGCTAGTTTCTGTGTATGATGTCCTATCGACGACCGATTAAGTTTTTATTGACCCTCGATTGACTCTTTTTAGAATAAGATACAAAATTAAGAGCATTTTCTTAGCCATACGCTGCGAGCTTGTTATTTTTCTACAGATCGAGAATAATAGTAAAGCAGGAAACAAATTTCAGAATATCTGAATGAAAGAGTAACTGGGGCTATGTTTCTTTGACAATACTTGTGCTGATGGATAAAGAATAAGCAAACTTCCGAGGTGCCAAGAATGTTAGTCTAACAAGATCAGCAGGTCATTCAAGACGGGCACCATGCTGCATTCAAAGAGCTTGTACTTCTCTCGGAACCAGAGGGAGGAAACTGATAAAACCTGCCTTGCTCATCATAGACTTTCCTTATAAAACTCTCTATTCTCTTGCCTGCTCGGATCAACCCGATGAAGAGAGAAAACAGTACTGCCTGACAGTAATGATTCCGACCTCGTTTATCTAATCAAACCAAGGTTGTGCAAGGCAGGTTTTCTAGAAGTGTTCCCTCCCTCTAGCGCGAAAGCAGGAACATCGCTCCGGCTGCAAGTACCTCTATGATATTCTTATTCGTGAGGGACTCGTGTGGCTCATTGTACTCCGTGTACTTCAACAAAACTTTGTCCATATCCGTCGAGGCATACTGGTAGAGCTTATTCGACGAGCTGAATATAATCAGCGCGATCTCGCAGTCACACAGTACGCTCAGTTCGTAAGCCTTCTTCATAACTCCGAATTTTCGTTTGTTGAAAGTCACCTAAGTGAACCAAAATATGAAACTGTGTCAAATAAATCGTACATCACAAATAGGTTTTCGCCTCCAGACAGGGACTGACGGCGTATTTCATAGAGGTTTATGGCATTTAAATTTAGAAGTATAGTGTCTGACTAAATTCCAGCTGACAAAATTTTCCATTTTCAAAATCTCTTATGAAAAGGCCTGACTGATCGCGAAAAAACAACCTCTGAGGCTGTTTCATGCCCTAGATGAAGAGCCAACGAGCGGAATCTAGTCAGACTTGTAAGAACCCCATTACTTTGAAACTAAGGATCTTACTCCTTTCATGACTTGGGTTTATTGCCGATTCCCAAGCAATAAATCCCATGGTGTACAAAGCAAGGCTCCATCAAGTCAAGGGCTGGGCGACCATTCCTCCTTTAATGCATGAAACATTAATCACATTTGCAGAAATCTACAACATATTCAGCCAGTACGAATCCAATTTCGGCATGTACTAGCAACTTTGAGGACTCCGGCTCTATGTCAAGTCGTCGGGGAGACTTATGAGTATGTTGCACTAAGCAAAACAGGTACTCACATCTTTTCAAACATCACGCAGATTTGAATGTTAAAACTCACGACGACAAAAGAAACTGAAACTGTCCTTTTCAGTTAGGACAGTACTTTGAACCCATACAAGAGACGACTCTTGACAAGCCAAAACTCTGGCTACGTTGATCAATTTCGACCCAATGTTCACCACTAGCTCACTCACTCCCGTTCGCAAGTCCTTCTTTAAAATACTGGAACTAAAACAGTGCGAGGGGTGCCTTAAACAATTTAACAAATTTACTATGTTGTAAACGATAGTAAGAATTGAACAGCTTGAAAAAGTGAAGGTCGACTTTGTTTTTGTCCGTCGCGAATATGATTTTAAACAGGCTAACGTCGTCAGGTCGGTCAGAGATCCCACGTTTCAAACCGCGAAACTTCAAACTAACTCGGGAGAAACCTTTGCTCATGCAATTAACGTTAGAGGCTAAATATTTTGAAGCCATAAATAGCCTACACGTCAAAAGAAGCCGTCTCCGAAAGTGTCACCTCCTCCTTAAACGGATTGGAAATTTCTTTCCAACATGGTAGTTTAGATAGAAAATTCTTACACACATTGCGAAAAAATAAGTCGGGAAAGGGCTTCACATGACTGACAGGCAGGGACTATTTCCCCTGTTACTATAGTATAATAATAACTATACTAGTTACTATAGTATAATAATAAAAAACGTTGCATTTTACTTTAGAGTGTATAGCTTCGGGACTAGGTTATTGATGAGAATGAGTCTTACTCGACAAAATAATCTTGTACTAAAGGTTCACCATATGGGGCTGATACCAGGGGCGTCACGTATAGGGGGGAGGGGGGAACGCGAACGCCGGATGAAAATGCGTCAGTCCGTCAGTTCCTTTCAAGCTTGTGGTACCTCTATGTAATTTCAAATATTTATGATTGAGTCATTTTTTTTCAGATAGTCTTCCTTATTGCTTAAACCGTCTTCCCACAATTAGCGCTGTACGACCAAGCGATGAGTTGAGTTGAGTTTTATTCACGAAATGTAACTTCCACCTTTCCGTCAAACATTACCACACTAACATACATATTTATAAAATCCATAAATTCGTCATTTCAATAATAATCACAATACAATGCATAAAATGGACCATTAGCATCTGCACGCTTTCCTTGTACGACCAACCAGAACTTTCCGGGACTTCTAAGCGCGGCAGAATGTTAATCTAACTGCCAGTGGAACGAGAAGATTATTTGCTAGGAAAAAGACACACAAAAGAATCAGCAAGGTAAAGGGGTTAATTTAGGAGCACGCTTGCGTTTCCAAAATGTAAATCATGTTCAAGTTGCTAGTTCCAATCAGGACTTCGCACTATCAAGTTGGGCGATTCGGACGTACATGACTCGGCGTTGTCAGAATAGCTCTGGGCAGAAAATCAAAGCAAAACCGCAGTATTTAACTGGTTTACGAATAAAAAGTAAAAAGGGGCTAATATATAACTAAGTCTATTTCTTCTTTAAACTTTAATTGAAAAGCCAGCTTATTTTGTATCTTGAATATTAATACAATAAATTATTTTGACTCGAGCTAAAGGATTTTTATATTTTCGCCTTTGGCTCTTGCAGTGACGTTCAGAGTATGCACTGCTGGACCGACAAGACGTTCATCCCGACGCAGAATTTCAAAAAATGCGCGCATTTCAATAGATATTCCAGATTGTAAGGTCACTTCTAAAGAAAGCCGGCTATTGCAAATCCGAAAGATTTTTATTCTTCGGCAATTATTTACCGTTGTAGCTGTTAAACATTTAAAGCATAGAGGTACAAGCACATAGAAGTGCGACAAATCCGACGGAAAAAGTTCATTCAAAGAATGTATCAATTTCCGGAGCAACCAAGTAACGAATTTGCATCGAGACTTCAAGCATATTTAAGCGAATAAGTAATGGGTAAATAGGCTGTCGTATCTCAGCCCTATTTTCAGTTAAACTTTAGACTTGTCATGACGTTTTACATAGTTACTGCTTAAAGGACACCTGAACAATGAAACCATACTTGAACACACCATGGAGAATGCATTTACAGACATGGCTACGGAGAGCATTCTTCTCCTGAGCGTGATGTTTTCAAAATAGGGATGTTCGTTTCAGGAGGTTTGCACATGCAGACTCCAAGACAAAAAGCGCAATTCATTCAAATCTTGTACAGCGCTGGCCGGATCGTACTGGAATTTCTTGTAGAAATACGTTTGGGCTTGACTGGTTAAAAAATATTCCATAAGAAGGGTTGATTGGAGACATTTGTTCATTTCTAAAATTGTTCGGTACTGAAATAAGGACAGATGCAAAATGGAGCAAAAATCATAGCTTGGAAAAACTATTTCGTATTTAGATTGAGTTTTCTGCAGGCAATGTTAACGGAAGTCATACAGATAGGGATGATACTTTCGTACTCTTCATTCAGGTGTCCTTTAAAATCCTCTATATTTTCAAGAAGAAACAGTTAAGCAAAAACGAGTGAGCAAAAATGAGCAAACGACTTTTAAATTTGCGCACACATATTTGCAGATTCTTCGGTGCCCTTCAAAGTTAGGTGACGTTCGAAAGTGATTGATTGGTTTATTATTCTTCAACTTTCCAATGACAAACAATTATTCATTAAACAAGAGCTGTAAGCTCATATGGCACTTGCATGGGTTGAGATGTAGTGTTTGATCAAACGTACTTTTAAGGTTACCTTTGCGGTTCAGATGCGCACTTTAAGGGAGCTAGAGAAAAAGTATTTTGTTTTAGAACTTGGCTGTAATGATACGCACTTAATAGACGCTAGAAATTCATCTGTAAGAAAAACTATTGAGACATCTGTCGGTCGCCGCGTTTTCTCCGCATCATGGTCTTGTCCGTTTGTTTGAAGTGTAATAATTTGTTAAAGTGTAAAACTGTGTTGTAATTTAACTTGTGTTCTTTCTTTTTTATATGTACTCATCTATCTCTGTAGAAGTGGGTAAATAAAAATATTCATTCATTCATTCGATCACAGGCCCTTAGGGATCATTGATATATACCGTTTGGTAAAAAGTATTTTTTTTTCACTTTTCGGTTAAAATGTGCACTTTAAGGGTGATAAAATAAATTTTTAAGCAAAACCCTTGTGGCACAAATGATCACGGGTTGAGATGTATCGTTTGTTGAAAAAAAGTAGTTTTCGACCTTGCGATTCAAATGCGCACTTTCAGGGAGCTAGAACTTCATTTGTAAGCAAAACCCTTGAGGCAAAAATGATAATGGGCTCATGGGGATCATGAAAATGTATAATTTGCTTAAAAGTATTTTTCTAAATTTGCGGTCAAGATTGGTACTTTAAGGAATGTCGGATTTGGAAAGTGGCGATTTCTAAGCCAATCTTGTCGAATCTCTAATATTCCAGCCCAGTTCGATCGTCCTAGCACATCTGGAAGTACCTTAAATCGCGATCACCGGAATTCCGCCCCCCCCTCAAACTCCCCCACAGTCGCCGGAGCCAATCCGGTTCTGTAAGTGATTTATCCAGAGCATCTCTTTATTATTCCCACAAAGTTCGATCCCGATCTCCCCAGTCTGAGCCGGTCACGTATTTCCCCCCCCCCTCCCATTGTTGTCGAATCCGGTCCGGACATGACAAAGGTCACCAGAGACATGTCCTCTGCTCAATTATCAAATTTCACTCAAATCCGATCAACCGTTCCAAAGTTACGCATGACTCCGTATTCCGGATTCCCCCTCCCGCTACTCCCCCCACAACTATCGGATCATGTAAATTTTTATTTATAAGTCAGTTTGATCGGGTCCCTGATTCGCCTCCCAAGTTTCGTCGTGAAAATCCCCAAAACCGCTATTACCGGAATTCCGGGAAACTCCCCTCCAGCCCCCCCCCTAGTGTCCGGATCCAGTCCAAATGTATAAAAGATTTATCTGGAGAAGATGCTTGTTCTTCCCAGCAAGTTTCGCTCCGATCCCTCCATTCTAACCGTTTCTCGAGATTTCCGGTCTCCCCCCCCCAACTCCTCCATAGCTGTCGAATCCGGTCCGAACTTCAGATGGGACATCAGAGTTATGCCATTTATTCAGTTATTAAGTTTCATTCCAATCCGATCATCCGTTCGAAAGTTACACACTACTCCAGTTTTCCGGATTCCCCAGCCCTCCACTCCCCCCCAGGTGGTCGGATTGGGAAACTGATTATTTCCAGGTTAATCCGGTCGGGTCCCTGATGCTCCTGCCAAGTTTCATCGTCCTAGCACATCTGGAAGTACCCCAACTCGAAAAAGTGTGACAAAAACTACTTAATTCTCAGAATTCCCCGGCCCACCACTCCCCCCCCAGATGATCGGATCGGGAAACTGATTATTTCCAGGTTAGTTTGGTCGGGTCCCTGATTTTCCTGCCAAGTTTCATCGTCCTAACACATCTGGAAGTACCCTAACTCGAACATGTGGGACAAAAAAATTCGGACCGACCGACCGACCGACCGACGGACGGAATTGCGATCGGTATATGGCACTTGAGCCAGAGGCTACAAGTGCCATAAAAAACCATTCCTCCTCTTAAGTGGAAATGCCCACTTAAAATCTAACTATACCTAACAAATATTTTACTGCATTACACAGTTAAACAAAACAAATTTTCTTCATCAATCCTTCTTTTTACATTACAACCCCTCCCCAATAAATAGCGTACGGTACCTTTAAGGTACGTCCACACAGTCCGATTTTCGTAGTCGGATGCGAATTTCCTCCTTCGCACCTAAACCGGACGCATCGCATACAGACATTCTCTCGGGAAATTTCGTTGCGATGCGAGTAGAAAATATTCTTTACTGTTAAAGCGCCGTCTGCGGCTAACTAAGACCGCGATGTCATACATGGCATTGATGCGCGGACAGCCAATGCGACTAATGAGTCGATCAAGCCGTCAGGGATCATTAAGTACATTAGTATTCATCCAGCGATTCTATAACCTACCCCAATCACCGAAACTATGAGGACTTCCAGTAACGGACAGCCTTGACGAAAGTACCATCTGCTATCGTTCAAGATTCCGTGGCTAGGACATTAAACCCTCTAAAGGATGAGACAAACTTTACGCCATAAATCTTTTTTGTGATTCAATAAACGGGGATTTTTCGTGTGGCTTCGGCGGCTGCAGGGCTGATGCGGTTCATATCTCATCTTAATCATCTACCTAAGCTGTGGTTCATATCAATTTGCCGAGATACAGCCAGGGTAAAAAGCGTATCAGGAAGCTGGCCCTTGTCTGTTCCTGGTACGTCACCTAACCCCCGAGTGAAGACAGGATACAACAGAAAAAAGACACAAGTTGAACCTTGTCCTATGCACCATGGTGAACTTCGATGAACACCACAAAACTGTTCACGGCGGAGGTTCGTCTCTCATCATCACTACCACGATGTCTGACCCATACCAACTCTTCAAAGGGGTTACACGTGAATATGCGTTATTCGAAAAAAGATAATGCGAACATGGAGACGACTGACGGCTCACTATTCTTCATTTTCTGTCACGAGTCCCGAAATTTCGAATTTAATTTTTATTCACACCAACCGCACAATTCCGATTCTTGGATGTACAGTTTTGGCCATTTTCGAAGCAGCCAGGCTCTTGCTTATTACTTCCGAAGAGCTCATTGGTCAGAATACCGGTTAAGCAAACTGTCCGTGTTTCTCATCAAACCATGGGGGCCAGTTAGGCTGAAAACCGCCGGGTCGGGTTTGTATCCTTGGAGAAAACCAAGGAAAACCAGAGCAAAATAACACTAGGGAGTAGTACCAAGACCTAACCCTTCTATGCTTCGCAAACGGGCCATACTCATAGCGCTGCCCACTACGCTTGCGGCATTTAAAGCGAGACAAACTTGTGGGTTTAGAAATTTGTAGTAAAGCTAAGATGTGGTCTGCACACATCGGGGAAACAGTGGACATTTTATCCCTTTTTTGCTATGTTCAGAATACGAAGTTGCTGAAGACACCGCTGGTGCACGACTGATTCAGTTTCAGTAGGGACGTTCACTATCGCTAGTGGTGCTAGTGTCGCTGTTATTCAAGTGTGTGTCACTTTTTGGGATCACAAAACGTTAGTGACGGATACCTATGACATCGCAAAATTGTCCGTCTGTCCGTCTGTTAGCACGATAACTCTCGAAGGGATTGAGATATTTTGAAGAAACTTGGTGGGAGGATCCTTCGGGTCAAAGTACAAGTCAAGTTCGAAGATGGGCTCTGCTGCCCTATATTTGAGGGTAGGGGAGGGGTTTCAAATTAAGGGGCAAAATATTTCTTTAAAGCTGTTTAGATAGTTGATTTAGGGGTAAGGAGACACGCTGAATCCAAATATGAAAGTTATTTTCTCGCCGGACAAGTAGTTCGCCCGGAATCCGGCCAAAACCAGAAAGTTTGTTAAAAGTAAAAGTTTTATTTGAAGTTGATTAGATGTTTGATATAGGGGTAAGAAGACATGCTGAATACGATGGTGAAAACCATTTTCTTGTCGGACAAGTATTTCGCCCGGAATCCGGCGCAAACCGGAAAATTTGATAAAAGCAATATTTGTATTTGAAGTTGATTAGATGTTCGATTTAGGGGTAAGAAAACGTGCTGAACACGATGGTGAAAACCATTTTCTTGCCGGACAAAGAGTTCGTCCGGAATCCGGCCAAAACCGGAAAATTTGTTAAAAGCAAAATTTGTATCTGAAGCAGATTAGATGATAGATTTAAGGGTAAGAAAAAACGCTGAATCTATATATGACAATCATATTTTAACCGGACACATACCAATCTGTAAAACAAAATACAGTAAAAATCTTCAAGAAGTCAAAAGACAAAACGTATTTGTCTGGATCAAATATTCAATTTTTGGGATCCCATCGGAACCTTTGGTCTTGTTTCAAGTGTTGGCGCTACTCCCTAGTTTTTTTGCTCTGCTTACAAACTAAGAGCTTGACGCCAAATGTAATAGTAATAATAGTGAACTGCGACTGTACCGCAGAAAATAATTCGTTATTCCAGCGTCGTTGACAACACGATGAGGAATCCACACGAGGAAAAGTCGCAGGACGGACAATTTCCAAGGGAACCTCGGACAACGTAGGTTATTGATTAGGTTTTCTTTCTTTCGCAAGATTGCACCGAGAGAGCACCTGTGTGACGTCTGTTGTTACTGATCCTCGGGCAGAGAGCTTTCTCCTGCTATAGAGGAAACTGTAATGGTCAACAGAAGAGTTACATGATTTGTTTGTGTACACCTGGCGTAGACACGATGCGGGATTCGGTGCCAGCTCTTCTTGACCGGACAGTTCACGCTAGGACCTTTCAATTCCCGGTTCTAGCAGGAATGGATAATGATAAGGACTTAAAGCACAATTCATAATTATGTTCGTGCATGATGACCGAGTGCTTACAGTGATAGCGTGTAGACTATCACTATGGCACCATATATACAATGTAACCAAAGTTGCAGAGATGCGAGAAAATAGAAGTTTAAGGCATAGCGATAGCGCTCATAAGGGTCGGAAATTGTAATCGCCAGAGAAAGATGCACTGCAAAAATGGACAGACGGATGTCGTGCTACATATTAGTATTACAGGTTCTTGAGTTGCGATTTCAGCAATTAGCGTCTTGGACTCGAATCCTAACACGTTGCGCTGTCACCCGTTATTTGTGCCCCTGTTCTGCATAATAGAACCCGGAAAAGGATTTGGTGCTCTACCGAATCCGTTTGTGTTTATACTCGGTGCTGAACTCGAAAGAAACACGGGAGCTAAAAACACTTTAAAGGCACAGTAAACTTGACTAGGCAACTTTCGGCCATCAAACCGGCATGGGGGGCTTAGATAAATGTACAGGGACTTATTGTCGACACGACCCCCCATCTTTGTTATCTCGAAACCCCTCCTTATTGTTCCCAGAGCTAGCTGGCAGGGCCTTGCCCCTTATGCACTGTAGTTACGCACTCATGCACTGTAAAAGTTCGCGATTGTCTGTGTTATCAACATACAGGGTTGCCACTTTACTAAAATAAATTCACTATGCAAAAGGAAAAAAGTAATACCAAACAAGAAAAGTACTCAGAACGCGTTGCTGGGTCATAGTCACCTTGGAAATAAAACCTGACAACTACTTTTTTCTTAAAATCTGCTGCCAAAGTAAAAAGAAAGTTCTATTGTGAACACAATTGTACTACAGGTGGCAACCCTGTTGACATACATTGTATTACTTTGTTTCGGGGGCAAAGATCGTGGGTTCGAGTCTACTCCCGGCACACAAACCTTTTGCTTTTTTTTTTTTGCTCAAAAGTCGAACTCTCGGAAACTGCCCGGAAACTGCAATGGTCGTAACAAGAATTTTTCTAACTCTCAATATCGACTCAGGGTACATTCTTGATATGTCAGCTAGCTCCCTGAGCCAAGTTTGAGTCAAGTTTTCTGTTCCTTTAAGCCACAGAAGACGGAACCCGTGCTAGGATGCGCACTGGATGCGCTCCGTAAAATCAACTTTGTGACGAACACGGGTGGAGAATCCCGAACCTGAAAACGCAACTTTGATAACAGAAGTGCCGGGGCAACAGCACTTGAGCTTGCCTGCGAGTGACCAACACTATGCGCCAAACCTCTGCATTAACAGGAAGACAATAGAAGGTATCTGCGGAACGCCAGACTGAACAAGGCGGATCAAGTGAAACTAGAACAAAGTTTCAAAAGCAATCACATCGAACAGCCATCTATCTCAGCTCATTTGTCATCTTTTCGACTACTTAATGCTAGTGGCACGCAAAGCCAACTCTGCAATGTCAGACTAAATAATCAATTCCGTATTTTACCATGTCCACAATAATTATTAGCTCTGCTGGCGTTATTACAACAATGGGAAGCCGCTGGCGTGAGACTTCTCGATAACTCCCGAGGAAAGCACATTCGTTTTAACGGCCTTGACGGAGACCTTATCGGGGCTACTGCAACAAGCAGGCGGCGTAATCCTATAGGCTACTGCCCAAGGTCTTGGGAGGAGGGCTGGGGGGATTCTTCGCGCCAAAGCTAACAGGTACAAGAGGACAGACTGTGAGACTCGAAATCCTCTTCCTTCCGAACGATCTCAATAATCAAAATTACAGTAGGCTAAAACGATACTTCGACGACAATGACAACCATTCACCAGTCAGGAAGGAAATCAGGATCAGGAAGAAAAAAAGGAGAACTTAAAGTACTTGATACAGGGATATTCATGATTTTATGCTCTCCTAATAGTTTTTCGAAACCGTAGAGCCGTAGAAGTTTAAAGGAGTAGTCAAGCAGCTGATTCACACCCGATCCCATGAAGTTTCTCATGATCGATTTCCGTGGCGGGAAATTCAAAACCGCTCAAGTTTGTTTGACCTCGTCGTACTTCAGATACTGAGACTGGCTATGAAGAATAAGCAAAATCAGCGACCCAAAAGAATTTTCTATCGTAATTAAAGAAAAGGAAACTCAGTAGACTAGTCACAAGTAGCCTGAGTCGGTATCCCTTGCCAAATGTTATATAACTTTACTCTGCGTTTCTTTCTCTCATAGTATATCTCTGTCTTAATAGACTCAGCTGCTCAGCGATGACAGGCGACACCTAATAGACGGCCTCAAGGCTCTGATTTATCGGAACGCTTTTCGACGTTGCATGGACCATAGACCCCAGTACGCTCCGAACCGAAGCTTGCTGTTGCGGACACAGAAAACTTGGACTAGCTGCTAGGCGACAACGTGTTCTTCTTACTTAGTGAAACAAACAGTCAGCACTGCTTATGTTCCCACCAACCACACATTAATGACTCAATCTCTACAGTGGGAGATCTAGCTTCGCAGCTGGAATTTACAAATAAATTTGAAAACAAAAATTCCAACAGTTTAAACCCATATGTGAAGACAACATAAATAGTCCCGAGAACCACCATGCAAGCTGCAGTCGTTGTCACGGAACTGCGGATTTGGTCAGCACCGGCAGACAGAGCGCTGGCAGTGGTAATGCAGCCTGGGAAACCAACCCAATGAAAAATTGTTTGACGGTGTAGTTGTACGAAGAAGTTGCATCTGCATGTACTGATATGTTTCACTTAACATGCCTCCGACTGGGTTAATCTTAAGTAGTAGTATCCGATAGCAACCAATCTTGCAGTAGAAGCATGCAGTGGCAACACTTACTATCTACTTGTTCGTACAACTCCATATTACTAATTCTCGAAAAATTTTCATCGGGAAAGGATACAACTCCCCATCCCAGCTCTTAGATCCGGAATTCAGCATGCCTCCTACCTAACCCCTAAATCAACTGCCACATTGGCTTGAATTTTTTTTTTCATCCCTTAATCTGAAAACCCACCTCTAAATAATGGGTTGCGGGGTCCATCAACGAACTAGACCTGTAGTTCAACACAAAGGATCCCCACACCAAGTTTGAACAAAATATCTCAAACCCTTCGAGATTTATTCTGTAAAAAGGCGGACAGATAGACAAACGGACGTTCACATTCTCGAGGTCATACGTATCCCGTCACAAACGTTTTGGGATCCCAAAAGGGCTATCAATAGAAGACAATCGACTGAGCACCAGAGCAAAATAACACTAGGGAGTAGCGCCAAGACCTATGCTGTCCATGCTTTCCAAACGGGCCATACTCATAGCCCCGCCCACTACGCTTGCGGCATTTAAAGCGAGACAAACTTCCGGGTTTAAAAATTTCTAGTGTACGATCTGCACACATCAAGGAAACAGTGGAGGTTTAATCTTTTTTTTTGCTGTGTTTAGAATATGAAGTTATTGGAGCCAGCGTTGGTGCACGACTGATTGAGTATCAGTAGGGACGTTCACTACCGCTAGTACTGCTAGTATCGCTGTTGTTCGACTATGTGTCATTTTTTCCAAGTCTTGGCGCTACTCCTTAGTGTTATTTTGCTCTGGCACTGAGTAGTATAACGACCGCAAACAATCGCCAATCCAAAGCGAGACCAATCCTCCAAACACCCCGAAGTTGGGTGGGAAGGATGACAGAAAGCCAGCAATTCCGGAGGAAAACAAGGAATAAGGGCGACACAAGACATAGACCGATTACTGTACCCCGGTCCTTCTGCTGTCGACCATAAACATATTCTATATGGAAACCAGTCTTCTGCGCAGAAAGAATTGTCGATTCCCAATTATAATAATTACAATGCTTTGCTTGGCACTGGTTCTACTTTGAATACAAAATGCATTAATGCGTGGTTTCAGTACACTCCCTTCTCAAAACTGGTTACTTTTCCACATATGGCCCTGTCACACATTGCAACATGTTAAGATTTCTAACATTTGTTTACATAGTAAGTTTTGTAGCTTTGTGGTTAATGATTGCTTAATGCCGAGCGGTAGTTGGCTAAATAAGTATCGATTACGGAAATATGGAATAAAAGTCGCTATAGCATATTGGCTTCCTATGTACTGCCGGAGTGAAAATTCAAAACGTTACGGAAATAATTAAGGTCCCTTCAGATTTACACATAAAACTTACGTTACGGTTTCGAAATCCCTTACGTTACTCTTTCACACCCGCAGCGGACCCCTTCACACCCGCGTAAGCGTAAATGCGTTATTTATTTTTCTTCTTCATTTTCATCGGTTTCATCTAAGAATAAGAATTTCTGATTGATTTAGGAAACTAGAAGCTCTCTGTCATTTTTGGAAATATTTTACAGCAATCCCGGGGAAGAACTTGAAAGAAAATCATAGGTGTTCATATTGCTCCAACAGAATTTAAACTAAATTTTCGCAAAACTGGTCAAGTTCGACCAGATATCAAATCTCAGTGTATTGATTGTACCCAGATTCATTAAAGGTCACATTCCCAGAGACTTCAGCATCGTCATGAGCGACCATGATAAATGCATTGTTCAAATAGGTGTAGCCTAATAAGGTGTAATACGGCGTAGACAGATTAGTCTTTTCATCGGGGCGCGCTCTAATAAGCTGTATAAGGAGAATAGACCCTGGTTCTATTTTGTCTTATGCAGAGCCAATCAGACCGCTTGGTTCTCGGCTTGTTTGGGCTCCGTCAGCGGGCCGAGGAAATAGTACAGTCAATATAAGGTTTGACCGCAAACAAATTGCAACAGAAATGATTTTTACACCATCTTGTAGAGAAAAAAAAACTGTACAACATATCAAAAGTTGAGAAACCTAGCGGGGTGCAAAATTCGGGTTTTTTAGCGTTTTATGTTTTATTTTATTTTTTACCAGCTGAAATTTTCGACCTTCTTAAGGCTTAGTGTTTACTTCATGGGAAACACATTTTCTGATGTAGTTTTATGTGCTGAATTCGAATATCACATCAGATTTAAGATACGCCACCCGAAAATATTTCACATTCATCACTATTCAAGAAATCCATATTTCTATTACATTTTCCCTTCTGTTCGCACTTGGGATCGAAGACAGACCCAAATGGATGCGCTAAATGGCTAATTAATAACTGTAATGTATGTATTAACAATAATTATGAATTAATTAATTATTCTCTATTTGTTTGACGTCACTAATTTTAGAGTTGATCATTTGTCCGTCGCACTATTTCTAGTTAGACTTATGAGTAGGCAGATACTTTCTATAACCTGGGGTGAATTTAAATGAGTAATCCGTTCGTTTTCAAGTCGCGATTCGACCCTAAGACAAAACGGGCTGTGTTTTATTGCCTACTCAAGGCTATGAGTGGGGTGAGGCAAGCTTAGCCTAAACAGGTCTAAGACTGCCTTACCCAGTAATATTGGTTCTCTAAGCATATACCTCGATACCAAGTTTTATGGGTAGCACCAACTATAAATCTTTATAACCAGTTCTTTAAATATAAGTAGCATACATATGTGTAACGATTAAAATCGTTAATACCGTCCTCGCCCGGTGTTTGCTGATGTTCTCGTCGGTCCTCTTTTAGCGACAACTTTGAGCCGACGGTTGCCTCTAGCAAGGAGGTTCAGCAACCATGTTCGTCTTTTAGGTAGTTTCTTAAGGAATTTAAGGATTGCTGTCTTTGCTGCGGGATCAGTCGCACATCTATGAGCTTTATGAAGTCTGCGTCCATCTTAGTCGTAGATTCCCTTTCGATTGTGCAATTTAGGGACTCTCGTTATTCCAGGCTCTAAGGAGCTGAATCCTGGGTGTCTTAGTCCCCGTAGCTGGCAGGAGTGTATGTGGTTTCTCTTATTATCACGCTCTCAGTGAGTTTTTTCATGTTTGCTAAGTTCAAATATTATTTTCACATCGTTCGTAGAACCTTGAGACTATAAAGTATACTTTATTGTCTCAAGGTTCTTCATGGTGACAGGTCGGGGGTTATCCTGGAATTTAGTTGCTATAGATTAGCCATTTTAGGCTTCGTGGTGCCTGGTTGGCGTTGTTGGAAAGGGCATCGGGGTCCGTCGGCGCTTACTGTAGTACTCTAGCGTCTTCGGTTTCCATTTTGTTGGTGGGTCTCAGGACCTTTTCTTTTAGGGAAAGGGTACTCTGCGGTCTCTTCGCGGGAAATTTATTTGAGCTGAAACAGATTACCCCATGTTGCACCGTCTACCTCGGTACTTCGTAGTCAGCTTTTGCTTTTCCGTTATTGATCCGTAGTACGTCGATGTCCTTTTCACTACATCAGCAACCGGCTTCTTTGTGTAGGCCGATTTTTGGTT
This sequence comes from Branchinecta lindahli, assembly GCA_023053555.1. Lineage (NCBI taxonomy): Eukaryota > Metazoa > Arthropoda > Branchiopoda > Anostraca > Branchinectidae > Branchinecta > Branchinecta lindahli. The sequence goes on from JAKZAO010000003.1 coordinate 9,329,817, forward strand.
TTGTGCTTCGTCTCATCTAGTGGTGGTTTAATTTCTAATGGCCTGAGACGAAGGATGACGCTGCTAACCTGCCTGTCGTCTAGGGATACTAAGGTTAGGATTCTAGGTTTCAGGGCCCCTCCACCGAAAATATTTGTACGGAGCGCTGAAATCCAGACTCGACTACCGAGTGAGACCGAATATAAGGAGAGTTTTCGCGAGCTGGAAAGCAAAGTCGGAATCACCTTCAAATGGTTTTTGCGCTGGTTGGAAGCCGAAGCAGCATTCCCGGAAAGTTATTCCACAAAGTTAGTGGAAAGCTCCGCGGAAAATTTAACGTCTCGGGCGTAAATTTCGAAATTGTTGAAAAACAGTGCCAGTAACAAACGAAAAAAAATAAATGGTAAGCCGCACGGATGACGTCGTTCGGTTATCTGATAATCAAAGAAACGTCCAGCGAACAATATTTATTCTGAAAGGTTTGGAATTCAACAATTTTCTGGCGATTTCAGCTTTCCGTGAGTTTTCGCGATCGGTCCAGCGGGAAAGTGATTCTAGGAATCGCTTTCCAACATTTTTGGAGATGCGCTTCGCTCGCCGAAAGGTGATTACGAATCTCTCGATCCCTGCCCTCTAGATGATGTGAGAGTAAAGTGGTGGAACATAATGTGCATATTCATTGCACTATAGATTGGAAGGGATAAAATGATACAGCCTTTTACCACTGTGATATTTTTGTACCGGTGTTTCGAGTATAGTTTAATGATGGAGAGATGATGAATAGGATTATTTGAAGAATTCTGCTTGATATGGTAATAACTTTTCGAGGAAACTTCTTGTATGGTGATGAATGTGAAACACTTTTAGGTTGAACATATATCTTGAATCTAAGACGATATTCAGATTCAGCACAGAAAATTGCCTTTAAAATATGTATCCCATGAAGCAAACGGTAAGCTTTAAGATAATCGAAACTACCAGCTGAAAAAGAAAAAAAGAAAAAGAAAATGTCACAAAACACGAGCTTTTCTTTGAGACAGGTTTGAACACGTTGAACCATTTCCTTGTCTCTAAGATGGTTAAAAAAAAAATTATGTTGCGATTTGATGCGATCAAACGCCCGTAATTTACTAGATTCACGGCTTTCTTGTATGGTGATGAATGTGAAACCCTTTCGGTCGACCGTCTCTTTAATCTGATGTGATATTCGAGTCTAGCACATAAAACTACATCAGAAATGTGTTTTCCATGAAGTAAATACCAAGCCTTAAGAAAACCAAAAATTTCAGCAAAAAAATAAAAAATAAAATCTAAAACGCTAAAAAACATGAATTTTGCACCCCGCTAGCTTTCTCAACTTTTGATATGTTGTACAGTTTTTTTTTTCTCTACAAGATGGTGTAAAAATCATTTCTGTTGCAATTTGTTTGCGGTCAGGTCATTTCTGACGCTAGATTGATGTACTAAAAGAGGAGCTTCGCCAAAGTTTCCTCGCGGAGCACATAAGTTCTACTTTGTTGGAAGACAAAGTAACAACTTTTCTTCGAAAGAACACGTTTTGTTCTTTTACAAATGCTTATTGTTGGTTCGAGGAAAACTGCTGTCCAATATGTTAATTTAGCAATTATTTACAACACAATGGTAGTCAAATTGTACTTGTGTACTTCAAGTAGTACTAAGAACACTTTTTCTGGACTTTAGAAGCTAAAAAAATTGTATCAATGTGGCAAACAATGAACATCCCATGAATAAGAATCTTTTACTTTCAATTTGAACAAGGATGTGTAATAAGACGTAAACCTCACGTACAGCGCTACGCAGCTCTGAACACCTATTTGAACAATGCTAAAGAGGCTCCATTTCAAGAATCTGCGCAGAAAGGTGGACCCTTTTTCAGCAGATAATCCGCGCAGAAATCTGGACTGTTTTGAGCCCGTGTCACCAGGCTTGTTTTCTCTCAGATCTATGCTCACTCTTATTTTGTTTAATGTTTCCTTCCTTTTCTTACGATGCCTCTCGTTACGTTTGTTAGGATATTTTTTTCAGTCCAAGGGAAATTTACCCCTTAATAATTACACATTCAGGGCGCCGAATTCAATATCGACCATCAGAAAGTACAACACAATTACAATTTCCGATAAACGAACAAAATAAATACAGTGTTGGTAGAACGTTTTATGTTTCCTTATCTCATCACGCAACGGCCTTTCAGATAAAAATCAAACTGGTCGTGTGTTGACAGCGAAACCTAGAATATCGAACTTGGGCTATCCGACTTCCAAAGCTACAAGCCGAAAGTATCGATATTCAGATACTGGCCAGTATCGCCCATCGATGCGATCGCCTACATCTGAAAAACTTGACAACAACAAACAACTTGTTCTTCAGACAAACATAGATAAGCTGACTGACTATGCACCAAAACTGCGTAGATCAAGAACAAATAGGACTGAAGTAGAACCTCCGTCTCCCGATCTCGGTACTACAACAATCAGGAGTCGAATGGTATACGGACGATTCCCGATGCAAACGAGAGGGTCCCGATGCTGAGGGTGTCGTCTAAATCTCGTCGGAATTCCATTCTAGTGTGACGTGTTGAGATTAGTTGTTCTTGGTAGAAATGGTCTTTCAAATGATATAAAAACAAACAAGAGCTAGAAGCTCATATGGCACTTGCAACGCTGGTTCAGAGGATGAAATACAGAATTTGTCTTTTCGTGGGTTTGTTCTGATCATTTCGTAAGCAAAACCCTTGAGATCAGACTGATCATGGACCATTGGTAAATCAAGAGATTTTTTTTTTGAACTTGGCTGTAATGATGCGCACTTTAAAGGCGCTAGAAAATCATGTGTAAGCAAAACCCTTGAGGCAAAACGATAATAGGACCTTGGGGATCATTAATTATATCGTTTGGTCAAAAGTATTTTTTTCACTTTCGGTTATGATGCGCACTTTAAGGGTGCTAGAAATTAATTTTCAAGCAAAACCCTTTTGGCACAAATGATCATGGGCCGAATGTATCGCTTGATCTAAAATACTTTTTGACTTTGCAGTTAGGGAACTAGAAATTCATTTGTAAGCAAAAACCCTTGAGGCAAAAATGATCACGGGCTCATGAGAATCTCGAAAATGTATAATTTGCTTGAAAGTATTTTTTTCTTTGCGGTTAAGATTAGTACTTTAAGGAATGGTCGGACTTTGGAAGTGACTACCTCTAAGCTAATTTTGTCGAATCTCTAATTTTCCAGCCAAGTTTCATCGTCCTAGCATATGTGGAAGTACCTTAAAGGACCCCTCCTGCTTATTCTGCTTTTTATACTATACCGAGCTCCCTTGTGGAATTATTAGCTTCTAAAATCCCCACCTTTCTCCAGTGTTTCCTTTTGTGCCTAGAATTCTTAGCGCTTTTTCGGCTGTGCCGAGTTTTGCCCGTTCCACAACGCACAAGTTTGACGGATCTTCAATGTCCGCTGACAACTCTTTCACATATAAGGATATGATAATGTTCTGTTTTTACTTCTTTTGTATGCTTGGTTGTCAAACTTTTTAACCACGGCGCGTTCACTTTTAAAAGGTTTTGCGCCCAGCCGCCGCGTCGGAGAGCAGGAGGGCTGGATAGAGTCGACAAGCGCTATCAAGAAAATCTCTAATTTTAGGTGGAAAGTAATGGTAATTTTGGAAACATTTTTTCTGACCTGTTTCACAGTGAGAAGATCATTTCTAGTAAGAGTTGTGCTTTAACTTGCTATCACCGGAATTCGGATATCCCCCGACTTCCCCCACAGTGCCCGGGTCCAATCCGGTTATGTTAATGATTTATCTAGAGCATTTGTTCGTTGTTCCCACCAAGTTCCATCCCGATCTCTCCAGCCTAAGCGGGTCACTCCCCCCCCCCCCAACAGTTGTCAGTTGCGGTCCGGACATGAAAAAGAACATCAGAGACATGTCCTCTGTTCAATTATTAAATTTCACAGGAATCCGATCACCCGTTCCAAAGTTACGCATGACTCAATATTCCGGATTCGAGAAAATCGAGAAAATTTGTAGGCTACTTCCAAGTCAGTCTGATCGGATCCCTGATATGCCTGCCAAGTTTCGTCGTGAAAATCCTCGAAATCGCCATCACCGGAATTCCGGGAAGCCCCCGTCCACCCCCCCCCCAATGTGCCCGGATCAAGCCTAAATGTGTAAAGGATTTATTCAAAGCAGATACTTGTTCTTTCCAGCAAGTTTCACTCTGATCCCTCCATTCTAACCGTATCTCAAGATTTCCGGTCCCCCCCCAATCCCCCACAGCTGTCGAATCCGGTCCGACTTCAAACGGGACATCAGATATATGTCATCTATTCAGTTATTAAGTTTTCCTTCGAATCCGATCACCTGTTCGAAAGTCACGCACTACTCAATTTTCCGGATTCCCCCCCCCCTCCACTCCCCCCAGATGGTCGGATCGGGAAACTGATTTTTTCTAAGTTTGTTTGGTCGGGTCCCTGATATGCCTGTCAAGTTTCGTCTTCCTAGAGCATGTGAAAGTACCCTAACTCAAAATCGTAAGACAAACCGACCGACCGACAGACGGAACTGCGATCGGTATATGGCACTCGAGGCAGAGGTGCTTCAAGTGCCATAAAAATCACGCACAATGAAAAGTATAGTATCAAGCCTTTTGACTCGTGGAAAGGTGTCAATTCGGTAGCCGACATCCATCATTAATGACTTGCAATCATGGTGAGTTTGCTAAATATAAAGCAAGTACCGAGGTAAGTACTAAAACTGCCATGTCATTCAGGAGTTCGTGATAGCAGTTTTGGCAATAGTGCACGCCTGACTTGAGGATTGACATATTGGCACAGCACAGTCAGACCGCATTCTGCACGCAAAGTATAACCGAAGAGCATACAGAAGCAGACAAATGAATGGTCTAGATACAGTCTGGTTGTATTCAGTGTAGCTACATTTAGGCCAGTGGCAGTGCTGCTTTCGAACATCTAGTTCACACCACTTGCGTCAAAACGACGCGATCTCCCGATTATGATATGCAGCCTTATTACCAGTTGACATTGCTGCGTTGTGAACGACAAGGTTTGTCTGACGTAGGGCAGAATTGAGCAATTATAAGAGACATGTTTGAAGTATAATTGTAATTCCACTTATGGACAAGTGTCACCGATAGTGAGTAATAGGTCAGCAACACAGACGCAATGGGAAACCGAGTCTTCGGTGCTATGAGCTCTAAAGACCCTTGGAACAATCCAATACTTGGCAATTTTCAGCAATTTTCAGTCACATTTTATGTGTAGCTTACCCAGGAGATATTTTGTATTCAACCATCCCAGGATTACAATATTTTTTCCACGAAAACGAAGAGCAACTTTTAGTCTTAAAAAATCAACTTTTTTTCTTTTCTTTCCTCCCAAAAAACGCACGCGTTTTTTCGTGCCAGTTTACATTTTTCAGCGCGTCCGACACTGCGACAAAACGCAATGTTATTCGTTGGTTATCGACGATATGTGCCGTAGCAGTGCGAACCAGAGGTTAAGCGGTATTTCATCTGCAAAAAACGAAACGTTATCGACATTGCCTGAGTGAACGAGGGTCAGCCAGTCACAACCCACGACAAAGTAAATATTGGCGGATAACCTACGAGAAGTAATGAATTACCTGTCGGTTCCTTTCATCCGTTATCCGGGAGATCTGTATTTTCTTCCGTCCCATTCTCGAGCTTCTATTATTCCAGTTCTCAGTCACAGTTTACGGCGACAACATTCGAGTCTGGAAAAAAAGGGGTTAAGTCAGGTCATGAATAACAGTGCAAGGAAAGAGATAAGCATTGTTCAAATGAGATAAGCTACACATGAGCTTATACTGCGAGCAGGATGTGACGTGCGTGATTAAGAAAAATATAAATCAATCCTATTTTCTCTTCAGCAGTTCTAATAAAATTGCCGCCTACTTGGGTTGCTATACTTGGAGAAGAAACTATGATGCTGTAAATCCTTATCCAGCTTGTTCCACAGATTCGAACATCCTATAGGATAGGAGTGCTTGTAGGCTGCTAATTCCTATTTTCCGGACTCGAGCCGGAATTCAAACAATGCATAAATGCATTGTTGCCAACTTAAGTTTAATTCAGTTTATTTTTAATTTTATTAGATTGGATAGGAGTGCTAGTGGGGTGCTAAGTCCTATTTTCCGGACTCGGGCCAGAATTCAAACAATGCATAAATGCATTTTTGCCAACTTAAGTTTAATTCAGTTTATTTTTCGTTGTATTAGATTTATTATATTACTAGTGCCCTATGTTCACATTATATTCTAGTGACAAGTCTTTATGACTTACCACTTTTGGTGTTAATAATAATAATAATCAAATGGATACCTCAGCTGCGATGCATTAGCAGCGATATTTTCTGCCCTTCTTTGCAAGGGTCCTCGTCAGGCTGTCGAACTTCAGGGACAACGTTGGGAAAGGAACGAACCTGCAATAGTGTTTATTATTGCTGCCAAAGCCGAAATATCCCTGCCAAAGCATCGTAGCAGACGTATCCGTTTTATGCATTGTCTGAATAGAAGATGAACGTACAGAACAGAGCCCAGTTCAATTACGTAAATTTGACGGTAGCCTACAACAAACAAAGAGACCCAAAAATGACAAATAACCACATACCCTGTGAAACGTCATGCATCTTCCCCTGTTCGTGTCACTTATTTTTGGCACGAGTTGGAAGATGAACGAGTTTGTTACGTTTGTTAAGATAGAACATATCCCAGTTCAATTACGAAAATTTGTTGGAATAACATACAAAGAGACACAAAAACAAGAAACAACCACATACCCTGTGCAAAAAAAAGTTCTACATTTTCCATTGTTTGTGGCACTTAATTTTATCGTTTTATTGGAAATACATTTCATTCAATATAATACATTAAGTATTCTATATAGCATATACCTGTGATACATAGAAGGCACTTTATACAATGGACTTTTACCGTGACTAAAAGTCCCTTGTATAAAGTGCCATCTATGTATTATAATTTCCGTGAGTTGGGGATGTGAACTGATTAGATAAATTTGCCTTCGGCAGAGATCACTGTTCCTATGGCCAGCTTCTACCGGACTATTATAGTGGTTTGCGAACTTTGTTCACAAGCCCCTCGGTAGCTCAAACGGTTAGAGCGCCTGCCTTGTAAGCAGAGGGTCCTGGGTTCCAATCCCGGCTGAGGGGCATTTTTGTCTTTCAGTTCACTACTTCTAAAACATATACCTGACATAAATATTACGAAAATCGAAGTTTGCCAGAGGGACCACCCACCCCTTTGAAAAATGCACGGATTCGCCTTTCATGAGCTGGCCATAAAGCGACATACCTTCTATTCACGTCACAACAGAGGAAACAATGCTGGAATAATCCTTTATCCGAATCAATGAATCACTTAAAAAGTTTCAATTCGTCACTGACAATTATAGCAATAACTTCCGCCAAGAAAAAAAAAACATCACAACTCTACAACAGTGAAAAACAAGTGACAAGCCCAGACCAAGTCCGTAAAAAACTACAGGCGCACTTGCCAGAAGGCTAACGATGAGTAAAGCCACCGTATCAATTAAAATACGATAATGCCCACTAAGATAAGACCATAGAGCTTTACCCACTTAGTCGGAGAGTTGGTCAACCAAGTACTACACTGTCGGAAGTTTCATAACAAATAACAGATGGATACGCAATTTCAAAAAATAACGCGTGGGATGATATCTGTTGTAAATTTGCAGACGTTATTCATAACAAGCGTTGCCAGGAAACCGCTTTTTTGTTTGTCGTCATAATAACGGAAAAATCAGCAGATGATTTCCGGTAGTGTTTCGGCTTCTCTTGTATGCATAACGTTTCAATGCAATACTAACAGCATACACATAACGGTGGGCCTGGACACGAGTCTTAGTTTATATCCTGCTATGATGTAATTTAGTTTTTGTGTCTTTTGCGTTTTACGTATTTATTTAATGTAGATTTATTGTTTGTTCTAATTTTTTTGTTTCTTTCTTTCTTTTTTCGTCTTATTTCATACTCCATTTAAGACAGATTTTTTGTCATACAAATGGGCAATAAATGTATCATCTTCATCATCATCATCACAATTGCGCATCCTTGTGTTATATGTGATGAAACTGATGGCATATCGAGGTACCACGATATGCTGTCCGTAGGTGTTATGTGTATTTTTTTCCCGTAAAACATTGTTCCACTTTTCGAAGGCTTTTTAGCATTATACATTTAACTTTGTTTGTTTCTGGGTGTTTATGTAATTCACAATCGCAGCAAGACTTGAGTGCAAATAAACTGCTACCACTTGTATCATTCAATAGACACCAAAAGGACTCGTGCGTTAAATGGTGACTCCGACGCCACCTAGGCAGAGATGGGCAAATAATCCAGGATTCGTCCGTTTGGCCGGATTCGAATCTTCTGCTTGGCATGCTGGATTCAGCCTCAGATTCCAAACCTTCAATCTTACGAATCCCCTTAAGTTTCTAGTCTACATCCTTCCAGTTTCCGTTTTCCAATGTTTACACAGTGGGCTTAGGCAATCCAACTTTTTGGGATCCCAAAACGTAAGTGGAGGGATACCTATGACATCGCAAAAGTTGTCCGTCCGTCTGTCCGTCTGACCGTCTGTCCGTCCGTCTGTAAGCACGATAACTCTCGAAGGGAATGAGATATTTTGATGAAACTTGGTGTGAGCATTCTTGGGGTCAAGAGTAAGGTCGAGTTCGTAGATGGGCCCTGTAGCTTTACATTTAGGGGTGGGGGAGGGGGTTTAAATTAAGGGGCAAGCAAAATTTTTTAAACAGCTAATGTGATAGTCGATTATGGGGTAAGGAGACACGCTGAACACGAATATGAAAACCATTTTCTAGCCGGACAAGTAGTTCGTACGGAATCCGGCCAAAACCGGAAAGTTTGTTAAAAGTAGAAGTCTTATTTGAAGTTGATTAGATGTTCGATATAGGGGTAAGAAGGCATGCTGAACAAGAATATGAAAACCGTTTTCTCGCCGGACAAGTAGTTCGTCCGGAATCCGGCCAAAACCGGAAAGTTTGTTAGAAGTTGAAGTTTTATCTGAAGTTGATTAGATGTTTGATGTAGGGGTAAGAAGACATGCTGAACAAGAATACGAAAACCATTTATCGCCGGACAAGTAGTTCGCCCGGAATCCGGCCAAAACCGGAAAATTTGTTAAAGGTTAAATTTTTATTTCAAGTTGATTAGATGTTGGATATAGGGGTAAGGAGATACGGTGAATCCGTTTTTGAGCTTTAGTTTTTCGCCGGACAAGTAGTTCTTGAATTTCGCCAGAACCGCAAAATTCACAGAAGTAAGCTAGGATCGTTTCGATCGGCTTATAGAGGTAAACGCACATGCTGAATCCATATCTGAGCTTGGATTTCTTAATGATTAGCTGTTTGGCCTGGCGAAGACAAAACCTAATTGTCTGGATCAAATATTGAATTTTTGGGATCCCATCGGAACCTTTGGTCTTGTTGATCTCCGCCACGCCACCAACCATCCCCAGTAATTTATCACGTTACCTTAGCTATCAGAGCTTTTTGTCACCGCTGATTTTTAAATTCTAACATTTGTACATGATTTGGTTTTTGGGATCCCAAACGTAAGTGAGGGATACCTAAGACATCGCAAAAGTTGTCCGTCTGTCCGTCCGTCCGTCCGTCTGTCTGTCCGTCCGTCTGTAAGCACGATAACTCTCGAAGGGAGTGAGATATTTTGATGAAACTTGGTGTGAGGATTCTTTGGGTCAAGAGTAAGGTCGAGTTCGTAGATGGGCTTTGTAGCCTTACGTTTAGGGGTGGGGGAGGGGGTTCAAATTAAGGGACAAACAAAATATTTTTAAACAGCTAATGAGATAGTCGATTATGGGGTAAGAAGACATGCTGAACACGAATATTAAAACCATTTTCTCGCCGGACAAGTAGTTCGCCCGGAATCCGGCCAAAACCGGAAAGTTTTTTAAAAATAAAAGTTTTATTTGAAGTTGATTAGATGTTCGATTTAGGGGTAAGAAGGCATGCTGGACACGAATATGAAAACCATTTTCTCGCCGGACCAGTCGTTCACCCGGACTCCGGCCGAAACCGGAAAGTTTGTTAAAAGTAAAGTTTTATTTGAAGTTGATTAGATGTTCGATATAGGGGTAAGGTGGCATGCTGAACACGAATATGAAAACGATTTTCTCGCCGGAAAATTAGTTGGCCCGGAATCCGGTCAAAACCGGAAAGTTTGTTAAAAGTAAAAGTTTTATTTGAAGTTGATTAGATGTCCGATTTACGGGTAAGAAGAGACGCTGAATCCGCATATTACAGTCATTTTTTAGCCGGACATAGGTCATCCGGAATCCGGCTGAAACCGGAAAATTTGTTATAAGTTAAATTTTTATTTGAAGTTGATTAGATGTTGGATCTAGGGGTATAGAGATACGCTGATTTCGTTTTTGGGCTTTATTTTTTCACCGGACAAGTATTTCTGGAATTCCGCCGAAGCCAGAAATTTCGCAGAAGTAAGGCAGGATCGTTTCGATCGGCTTATAGGGGTAAACACACATGCTGAATCCATATCTGAACTAGGTTTTCTTAGATGATTAGCTGGTTGGCCTTAATCTGTTTCTAAATTTTAAGAGTAAAATTGTTCAAGGAGTCTGGCGAAGACTGGATCTGGTGAAGACAAACTGGATCAAATATTGATATTTTGGGATCCCATCGGAACCTTTGGTCTTGTTGTTAAGGTCGGATTCGAATCCTCAGCATGAAATAGTGGATTCGGAATCGGATTCGTACCTAGCCCTGGATTCGGATTCGATTCCTTTCATGATCGGATGCGCCCATCTTTGCTAGGGGTCACTTTACTTCGTACGTGTCAACGCCACCTCGAGATTTCTGCGTCGCAAGCGTTTCTTAGCACGAGATTTCTTGTTCATGACAGACATTGGATAGTATATAATAAAAAAAATTCCTAGCCGATGACAGAAATGCTCGACTGCAGTCCCTGCATCTTATCTGAATACTCAGCTCAGATAACATAATGCACCATAATCGGTTTATTTGTTTAATGAAAAAAAAAAGTTATGTTGATAGCCATCGGAAAACTTGTACAAATCTGAGTATTATGGTGACGCAAGAAATGGTGGATTAACGACTAGTCAAAAGCCAAGAACTACACCCAAAAGGTAAGGGCGGGGGGTAACGGGGTGTGTGAAGTCACTAACACTGGTAAGGATAACCAATACGGTCCAGTCTTACAGTCAAGATATATGACACTTGTCCAAAAAGCTGAGGACATTAGCCTGTTTGCCTCTTTTCTTAAACGTCTACTGGAAAATTAAAGACCACAAAGTCTAGAAATCAGGTTCGTATCTTCGCTAGAAAAGACCCGCCTAAACCTAATCTTCTTCTAACGTACATCTGTTTCGAATAAATATCTGTGCAGGATTAGTTCTTCGATTTACGTTTCATCTTTAAGATGAACAAACCGGTCACGTCTTTTTTTTAATCCCGTAGCATCTTTTGTACTTTAACCCAATTTTTTTCTACAAGAAAACCCGGAATCACGTTCCCTATGGTTTGTGGCTAGTTCCTCCTTCCCTTCGTGGCGTTAATTTTACTCTATTTTCACCCACCTCAACTATTCACGTCCTTTAACTTCCAAAAATATACCAATGTTTAGTTTACTTTTATTTCCCCTCAATAACATGAAAATTCATTAACTTCCAGTTTTGAAATATTTTTTTTTAAATATATAAAATTTCCTTCATTTTTTTTTCGCTGGGAGCCAACTACAGTGTCCCTGCTAGCAAGTGATCCCTTCACACACACTCCATTCGCTACAGAGCGTTAGTGAAACAGCAATAAACTGCTTCAATGCCAAAAGTTCATTAATTAGTCAACAAGTTAATTACGGAACAGCTTCGATGGAACAAGAACGGAATCTTAAGAGGGTACCCTTCCAATAATTCCTTGCAAGAGAGGGGCAACGTCCTTCTGAAAGGGTTAACGACCCTAGGAACTATCTTTCTCACCAGACAAAATTTGCAATCAACACAGGAAGTACTGCTTCTCCGGCAACCGACGACATGTGATGATGTCGCGGAAGCCCACGTATGTCAGACGGCTAAGTACATCATGTTGCCTGAAGCTCAAGGCCTTTCTGGAGGGGGTTCGAATCCCCTCCAAAACATACAAAATAATCGTTTTTATAGGCTTTAAAGTCTGATCTTTGTTCTTGTTTAACTCTTAGCCCAGAAATAGATTCCTGGATACGCCCTACTGAGGACAGTCAGGAAGAAGAAGGCAAGCAGCTCGAGCTTGAGGCTGACAAAGGGTGTCGGACAGAAGCTTGCGGCTAATGCCCGAACGTTCGAAAGTACGGTGGGAGCAAACCCAAAGGTTTCCGCAGACTCTTCAACCTTTTCCCAAACTGACTTTGGGAAGTTCCTGATGCAGACAATATAGTAGAACCCGGTTTTCAACGGATCTCGGCTTGAACACCGAAATCCAACACATTATCTTGGTTTAGCATGCTGTTTCACATCAACATTAACCCGTCCGTATCAGACTCAATGGTCAGTTAGGAAGTCATTCTCACCCCTTATAACATCCATGGAAAATACCTTTGGAAACCGCTACCTGATCCGACTTTTGTCAATCCCTGACCACACTACTGCATAAGGAAAACCTACCCTCTAATTTTTCTCCGGATTGGCTGTTAATCTGTTCACCAACCCATTAGCTTACGTCTCAGTTTTTATCAAAATAACCCTTCTACAAATTATTCGAGTTCTTTACACTTTTACTCAATCTTCAGTGCTTAAAAAACATGTGTTGGTTTCCCCAGCAGCAGTTCCTCCATTAGCCTGTCGGGGAAATGCCCCCACCCCTCCTAAAAAGGAAAAGAAAAATACCTAGTAGAAAAATGTTCCATTCTCGGATCCTGAACCAGTCCAGGCTCAGTTATAATCCCAAATGGTATAGTTAAGAATTTGAAACTGTTCATTCTTTCAAACATGGAGACCATGGTTACAGAAAGAGCCTGGCCATCCATGCTAGAGTTCCAAGCGTATAAAACCAAAAAACGGAGAAACTGTTTCAGAACAATATCTATCCAGCACAATGGTCCTATTAGCGGCGACTTAAAGCCCCGCGGCGGATCGTGGTTAGACATGTAATGTGGAGGTATCATGAAAGAGTCTAGTAATCCCTCAAAGCATACGCATCAGTGTCCATAGCGATACTGACGTCAATGTCTTATTCGAAGACCCCGGATCACAGCAACGGCGTTATTAGATTCTTTTAGGAAAACAGTTCGGGAGAGCAGCAACCGCAGAAAGGAAACTCAATCTTGCCACATAACGAGATTCGCGAAACACCATGGATGCACGAAAAGCATGTTAACGTAAAAAACAATACCGAGTTCCAAAATGGGTTTTATAAAGGTACGAAATCAATCCAAACACAACAATCCAAATAGAGGGATTCGAACGACACTTGGGCAACATAGCCTTCATGGGTTATAGATATTTCATTTTCAGGTCCTGACCGGATCTGGCCTCGGCGAGGGGCGACCAAAAATTTCCGCTGGTGTTCCGCTCGAGTGAAACTTGACCGTTGGTAGAAACAAATTCTTGGATGTGACAGTATGTGTTCGAATCGCTTCTTGACACTTGGGGAGAGTTGGAGGGGGGAGGGGTCCCAGGAACTTAGTGAAACGCGTAGGGACCAAACTGATGTAGGAATTGTGATGAACTTGGACGATGCAGAAGTCATCGATCCAAAATTTGGAGTTTTGAGGTCTGGACCGAATAAGAGCTCTGTGGGGGGGAGCTGGAGGTGGGTGAATTCTTGGATGTGACAGTATGTGTTCGAATCGCTTCTGGACATTTTGAGGAGAGTTGGAGGGGGGGGGGTCCCAGTAACTTAGTGAAACGCATAGGGACCGAACTGATGTAGGGATTGTGATGAACTTGGGCGATGCAGAAGTCGTCGATCCAAAATTTGGAATTTTGAGGTCTGGATCGGATAAGAGCTCTGTGGGGGAGATGGAGGTGGGTGTCAAAAAATTTCTGGAAGTGCTCCGATCCAAGTGAAACTTGATGAGTGGTGAGGGTGTGCCAATCATGTGCCAAAAAACACCAAGCAAACGGCATCTGGCCGTGGTGGTAGGGGGGGGGGTAAGCTGGAAGGAGGACCCGAAAGTTCTGAGGCATGTGGGGATTCGAACTAGTAAAGCGATACGGATGAAACTTGGACGGTACAATGAAGGTGATCTGCCCTAGGTGAGCTATTTTGGGTCCGGGCCGGATCCGAATTCGGTGAGCGGAGTTAAAGAGTGTTAAAGAGAGAGTTAGAGGTGCAGGAGATTTCCTGGAAATGTAACAATTCGGGTGAAACCGATGGTTGGCAGGGTAGATGCATTAGGGGATGCCACTCGTGGATCTGAAATGTTCAACTTTTTTGTTCAATTTTTTTTTTAATGTTAATTTTTTTCATTTCTTCAAAAAGGTCAACTCAACATATTCTTAAACCAATAGCCCGTCTCAATATCTGACAACAGGTCAAAACACGGTAGGGGGATGTGGAGGACTGTTCCGAGAACTTTATTTCACACGTAGGGAAAACAATTAGAGCGCTTGCGAGGATTGATCATATTAAATGTCACTTATTCGTGACAAGTGCGATATGAGCTCGTCACTCTTGTCTGAATTAGTTGTTTAGTTTGTACTTCTTAATACAAATTTCTCAACGGTCTTTTATCTCCATCTCAGTGAAGAATGAAGAACCTCCAAGTTCACTAGCGCGGAACAGACATGCTCTTGCCTCCAGAACAAACATGCCCATTTGCCAGAGGCATGAAGACAACACGAATTCGGAGGAAGGGGAACCAGCCCATGCCTTGGGATGAGAGACCTTACTACCACAACTTCACGGAAGACGATTCACTCTCGGATTCACTGCAGTTCTGCCTTCGACTTGCAAAATCGATTTTCCGGCTTCGTTTTTCCGTTAAGTCGACACTTACGGATTTGTCGGCATCCGGCGCAAAAAGGAAATTCGGTAATTCTAACAATAGTGGCGTTTTTGATTGCCGATGAGTTCGGCGACAGCGTAGCCGTTTGACTTTTTGGCGTTTTTGACGTTCGCCGGAAGCCGATAGCCGTTGTTCTGTTTTTGTGCTCAACGGCTAACGTCTATCGCCTAAATTCCTGTACATCGCCTATCGGCCTCGGACTCGCCGATAGGCGATAGCCGTTGGAGCCGTTGCCTCCAACGGCTACCGGCTATCGGCTATCGAAAACAGTAAATAAGCACGAATCGGCAAACTTCCTTCGTCTACCGGGGAAATTTCATCGGCAATCAAAAACGCCACTAATGTCCTTTTCGAGTTGGTAAATTTTGGTTCGGTTCGCTCCAGAGAAGACTGCTTTCATTACCGGAATCCGGCAAAAAAAAGAGTATAAAAAGCTTTGTCTGAAGCAGTAGCCTATTGGGAAACTCTTAAAGCACATCTCGCACTATTTACTACTTATGTTCCAATATCCACTACTAGTTAAATACTGTAAAAATAGGCCCTGCTCTTAACAAACTAAACACGGCTTTGGCGGTTTATAAGCCTTATTCCAGGCACACTGACTTCTAGCAAGAACACGACTAAACTCAGATAACCGGTTTTACGCATCAGTAGTACGATAACCCGAACCGAATATTCGTCGGGATGCGGCAAGTTCGAAAATCGGTGAGGTGTCGTTAGCGGGTTTAAATGTAACATATGAAATTCGGTTCTCCGGGCTTAGGGATTAATGTGTGCAATTACGGGAGTAGCTTGCATTTGCATTGCAGATAAGACGGGTCCTATAGTACTTGTCGTCATGATATCGGAAAAGTCAGCAGCTGCTTTTTCGGTGGTTTTTCTGCTCTTCTCGGCAATGCTTGTTTTGCATAACATTTCATGCATAACATTTCATGCATAACATTTTCAAGATCACAACAGTCTACATCCCAAGTATTGTCTGTTGCAACCGCGCATCCTTGTGTTATCTGTTATGAAACTTTTGACAGTGTACTAGTTCTGCAGGCCTTCAGAGCCCCAGCATTTAGCCAAGAAAAGGTTGATTGAGCCTTACGAGCCACCGATCTAGGCCTTACGAGGCACTTAAGCTGACGTCAGGAAATGGTCTGTCAGATGCCCAAAAGTGATCGTAATTTGACAGAGATAGATCCAAGCCCTGAATTACCGCACCTTGCCGGAGACCTGGGCTGGAAATGAGTTAAAATCCCGGATTTCTTTATACTCGACTATATTCCTGATATTGGCATTGTGTTGTCTTTTCCCTGGGGGGGGGGGGGGTATAAAAGTTGTAGTCGGAACGTTGAGAATTATTAAGTTTTAGTTTTACTTTTGTTGCTGATCATCTGCAGCGAAAGCCCTTAGGGTTTTTCTTTTGCTGCAAATATATTATTTAATTCTTCATTGCGGTAGTTTTGATATTCCTGTTTCGAAGAAAACAAAATAACCTAACTTAAAAAACAAGCTATCTGAATGAGCGTTTCCTGCAGAGAATTACAGGCAAGGTCTCTGTGAATTGGAGATGGGAGTCAACATAATCAACATCCATCAGACAAGCCATTCATGAGTTTCAGGGATTATCACCGATGTATGAACAGACGAACGGAGAGATGGACGGACGGATAACGATGTCGGAGACATCCGTAATTTTCCTTTGGGATCTCAAAAACACGGACAGCACACAATCCTGGGTCATCCAACCACTTGCAATTGCAAGACCAAGGACACTTCAAACTCTGTGAAATCTCCTATGAAGAAACTTAGCTCTCAGAACAACTTGCGTCAGATGCTGAATTAATGAAGAAGCGGAGAGACGTCAGAATAGCTGAAGCGGGTCTCCAGTTCCGAAATAATTGACAATCTGTCAACACTAACCAACGAAAGTTGGGAATCTGACCCCTGGGAATTTATCAGCCAAGAATGACACTGAACAGTTCATGACATAGGCTATTCGATAAAGTTCTTGACTACCTCGAGGTAGTCCATTCTAGAAACATCTCTTTCCTGACAAGATTGAATATTTGAGAAAGTAAACGTAAACCACACGGGCTCCAGGTTCCTATCCACTACACTGCAAATCGTAGAGCAATGGTTCGACTGCAGAAACTGGTCAATTTGATTCTTGAGACAGGAGAATACTTGATTTGACCTTTCTTGGAGGAAGAGAAAATTACAAATTCTCGTAGTTTTTCTCGTGTCATCTTGCCAGATAAAAAAAAAATAAAAAAAATATTAAGATGAAGAAGACGATAATGAATACTATTTAATACACGTTAGTGTTACACAGTAGCAAATAGTAATAATTTATTATATTCCCGCTTGTGTGAACGAGGCAAAAATACGAGTGATCTACGGAAGCTTAAATACAGAAAGAAGTAATAACAATAATCAATCCAGCATCAACCCACTATATCTTGAAGAGAGTATCTCCTATTGCTTTGTTACTTTTGTTCCACGCCACTCAAAAGTAGTCCTGAACTTTTACGTCATAACCTACCAACCTGCGAGCTCGCTATTTCGGCAGTGTCCAACAGGTAGGGAATAGGGGGGTCCCAAAATAAGTTCCGGGTCCAGTTCCAAACACACTTCAAAGTTTGTTTCACTCGCTGGCTCCAAGTCCCGGGAACTCCAAAATAGATCCGCAAGGGCCAACCAAAAATAGAACACTGCCGGGAGAAGTCCTGGAGAAGGGAAAGGTATACAGGATTCAGGGAGATTGTCGCGACGTCTCATTGGCAAGCTCCACTGCTGACGTCACGTGAATCACAACCCCGGATTGGCTACCTGGCAGAGACCGCTGGAAAGGGAAAGAATGACCCGGAAAGGTGATCGTACTCCAGAAGCTCACCTGGAAGATGGACGACAGGTAATCTGACTCCGCCGGAGAACAACAGGCTCTCCGAAATTCGGAAACAAGAAGAACATCAGCAAGAAAAGTAAGAAAAAACAGAATCCGAAATTCGGAGACTAGAAGAAATTCATAATCGAAAAAGAAATTTCGTTCGGGAAGGAAACGCAAGGAAACATAATGCTATGAAGAAATAGCAGAACCACCTAGTCGTCGCAGTCGTTGGCGTGAAGACTGGAACGCATTTTTCTATTTTCGTGAAACTATCGTGCCGCGGGCTGATCGGGCCAATCACGTCACATAGATCGTAGTTACCACGCTCCGGCAAACAGTTACTATTAGCAAGAACAAATAATCTGACAGAACCTCCGTCTCCCTATCGCTGTAATATGACTACGCAGAATCGAATATTTCCCCATACCCTGTCCGCTACATCACGTTTCGTTACCTCTACAAATAGTAAATCGCTGTTAAGTCGCTGGAGAGGAAAAGTAGGAGTCAAAGCTGATTGGTTCTATGGACGCGCTCCAGAGCGGGTCAGCGCGCGGAGTACGCCTCCTGCCAGCCTCCTTCACTATTTCTTGTGCGATAAGCAACGGCGAAGACAGAAGAGGAGAAAACGGGTATCAACAATAGCTCACAGCTAAAGTAAATATCCCTAGGTCCGCTCAGTTTGTCGGTGTTTTCATGGTCGCTGCATGCGACTAAAGACAGTTCTATCTGATTCTTTGTTCTAGCTGCTAGTTACTATTTTGAGAAGGTTGGAACGGTCAGCGTAGTAACTTTTTACGAGGTTGGAACGCTTATAGTAAGTAATAGTTACTATTGTTAGATGGTTGGAACAAACTCAACGTAACAATAATCGTCCGAAGTATCCCAACGAAGAAAGAAAACATTCACAAACAAATGGCAGACCAAAAAACACGAACTTGAGTCCATTTCTTTATGTCAAATTAAGCAAGCTGGAACATCTGGCTCAGCCGATATTAAGTTCTCAATTTATCTTTCCCATTTGACTATTTAGATGCAAAAAAACAAAACCAAGATGGTCCAAAATTTAGAGAAGTGTTCAAACAAGCATGCCTCTACTGTACTCTGGGGAACAGACAATTACAGGCGCTTGGTAAAAGCAAGAGGGGCCAAACCTGAGTGACGGCTGATGCTATTTTTCCGTGGGCTCAGTTTAAAATTGACGCCGTGATCCACTGTATTTCGGGAAATCTATTTTCCCAGCCCCAACCATATGCCAAAAGTTTCGAAGTCCCAGAAAAAAGGGACCAGGGTAAAAATATCGTGTTTACTCCCTGGCTCTGACACGAAGAAATCGAGAAATTAGAAACAGTTCCGGAACAAGAGCGTCTTAGTTAAGAATCGAAGTGAACCGTGATAATGAAGTAGAGTAAGCAACAAATATTGAGGCCCCACCTACTACGGAAGAAGCTGGCTGACACTGGCCAAGATGAGAGCCATCTTACGCTGGTTTTGTAGCGCGTGATCTCGAACAACACACGACTGACAACACGGCAGGTGATGAAACCTTCACAGCAAGAATCTTGTTAACCATATCTTGGAGTCGGCCAAATTTGCAGAATGCGCTCGTAATGCAGCGGCAGACGATCACGACCGGGTGAATGCGAACTGTAACCCCTTCCCGGATTTTCGTCACCATCACCAATTCCATTCCAACAAATTCTGATTTTTTTTTTTCAACTTTACGATGAAGCGCATATAATCCTGCCGGGAAATCGTGTAATAGCAGCATATGTGAATTACATAAGTTATACCTTCGACAACTTGACCATAAAGTGATTAGTGATACTGAAATCGAGCAAGCAACAGACAATGGAACCGCACCTACTGCAGAAAAGGCAGATGAATACGGACACTAGTTGCGATTCTCCTCGCATTCTCCTATTTCGCGTTTTTGGACTATTCAAATAAAATGAATTCCCCTTTTCTTGCGTTTTTTGTCAGAATCGAGAACGGGGAAAGCCTCGCGATTCAGCAGAATCGGGAAGTTGCTCCGATAGTGAATTTTCGATTCTCCTCTCTCCGTTCTCCTCCCTGATTGGTCAATAGAGTGCGGGTGTTCAATATGCATAAATAGGTATACCGGGTTGCAGATGAGCTGCGAAATTAGTGTTTTTGTCAAAAGCGAGAATGGAGAAGCGAGAGGAGCAAAACGGCAATTTGTACGAGAATCGAGAATTCAGAAGCGAGAACGGAGAACTGAGAATTCAGAAGGGAGAGCGGAGACCTGAGAATTCAGATCAAAAGCGCAACTACTAGCTCGGGAACGAGAGCCATCTGACACCTGTTGAAGTAAGAGGCATGAAAGCCTTTATCGGCATTATACTTAGCGAGACTTAGGCCTACACATTTATTTATTCGTTCGTCCGCTTAAGTCCGGGGTTTCAACTTTGTTTTCAATTTTTTAACAGTTTTTGAGAGAGAGATAATTCGCTCGCCCGTGAGACCTTCGGTAATGAAATCGAGCAAGCAACGAATACTCTCGCGAACACTAAGACCCGCTTACTACAGAAGAAGTAGAGGAACATCTCCACTAGCCTTTAATCAATAGCCAGATTTCGCGTGTTCGGCCAATTAAAGTCTGGATGGCCTGGTTGACGGTAAATGCACAAATCTTCTTCGCAAGAAGATCTTCATCGTCGATTTTCGGATTTCCTCCATCAAACTCGCACGTAAGATCTTCAATAACTGCATCGTAAAGTGATCCAGGATAATGTAACCGAGCAAGCAACGTGAGTCCCACCTACCTCCCGAAAAAGAAGATGATGCGGTCACGCCTAGAAACGAGAGCAATCTTGCACCGGCTCGGTCATCAATAGTCCGGGGTTCTCGCTCTCTGGCAAGAGAACATTGAAGGCAAGTGATTAGACCTTCTTAAAGTTCAACCGAAAAGGGCTGAGATACGACAATCTAGTTACCCATCACTTATTCACTTAAATAGGCTTGAAGACCCGATGAAAGTGCGTTATTTCATTGCTCCACTATTCATATAATCGATTTCATCTAATGGACTTTTTCTTTCGGATTTGTGATACATTAAGTGCTTGTGCCGTACCTCCATGCTTGAAGTATTTAGCAACTACAACGGCAAACGATTGCCGAATAATACATTTTTTTTGGGGGGGGGGTCAGACAAAAGTGTGCTTTCTTCAGAAGTGATGTTACAATCTGGAACTGAACATTTCCTGAGCTTCGCTTCATTAGCCATTGAAATGCACGCTTTTGTTGAAATTCAAATTCTCCGCGTTTGGATGAACGTTGTCTTGTCGCGCTGGAACCAGAAGTGCATACTGGAACGTCACTGCTAGTGTGTTCAGTGTATTCAAATCCAACGTTAAAAAAGCTGGCTTTTCAGTTAAACTTTAGAACGACTCCATAGTACAAACGGATTCAAGAATAACTTCTCGACAACACCCGAAGAGTGATCTGCGATAATGAAATCGAGCAAGCGATAAATACTGAACCTCCACCTATTGCAGAGGAATGTCGGACGCCTGGAAAAAAGGGTCATTTTACGCTGGTTCGCATATTCAAACCCCGGGGTGCGCGACTTTGGCAACAGAAGATACTCTATGACCGTGTTCCACCCCTCTACCAGTAGTAACTATTAGTTACTATTTCCGTTCCAGCCTCACGAAAAGTTACTACGCTGACCGTTCCAACCTTCTCAAAATAGTAACTAATAGTAACTATTTGCTTACCACGCTCGGGAGCGTAGTAACTACGCATCTCTGCAACGTGATTGGTCCGATCAGCCCGCGGCCTGATATTTGACCGAAAAATAAAAAAGCGTTCCAGCCTAGCGTAGTAACTACGGTAACTAGCGCAGTGACTACGGTAAGTATGGTGGAACACGCTCTATATGACACAAGTCCGAAACACGCCAGTGAACTTACAAGAAACGTCATCCAAACGAACCCTGCAAACTGATTCAAATCATGTGTAAACCAATCAACAACGTTTGTCGTCGTGACGTTTCTGGCTCTTAGCTGGGCACACGGCAATTCTTCATTGGCACGAAAAGTTAGTCATCAAGAGTATTGGAGACAGGTGAATACATCCTATTTGCAAGAAAACCTTTATCATCGATAGTCGGCAAGGTTCAGGACAGAGTGGGTTCGCACGTGAGATGTTCAACAACTGCATGAAAATTGATATGCGATAATGAAATTGAGCAATAAATACTAAGCCCCCGCCTATTGGCAGAAGGAACAGAGGAACGCGGTATGCCTGGATAAAAGGGCTCTTTTTTAAGCTGGTTCGCACATGACAAGTCAGGGGGTGTGCGGTTTTAGCAACAAAAGATTGGAGAGAGTGAATACATCCTCTTTGCAAGAAGAACTTCAATCATCAAACTTCGATAGTCGCCAAGGTTCGTAGGTACAGAGTGCTCGCACGTGATATCTCCGACAACGGCACCTTAAAGCCCTGGCAAAGTGTGCCCAAGTCGAAAGAAAAAAAGAGATTTAGTGTTCGATACCGTGACTCGGGAAAATTAAGAAAGGAACGGATAAGCACGCCTACTTCTAAAAAGATATATGCCGGAACTTAACAAGAAATGAGAATTCCGACCAGGTGGAACCGACGGCGTAAAGAGGGGAGATGCATCTTGTCGAGAGTCAAATACAAAATATGGTGAAATGCCAGAAAAAAGGAATATCGTCCAGGTGAACGAACGTTGCTGTGACATGGCAAACCTTGGCAAGCGCGAGTTCGTGGAATTTAAGGGAGAAAAAACTGCAGAGTAGCCGGAACGGAAACTGTGACGAAAGAAAGTAACTTGGAATAAACACGAGAAAGAGTGGAAATCCGAAAAAGCGGCAATGTCACCGTAAGAAAAAGAGGCGAAAGGGGTCAAACTGAGTATTCTTAGGAACAATCAGAGGTATGAACAAATAATACTATGTCCTTTTTAGATTCTCAGTTCATACTTCCTGGAGACATCTCGTACTTTCACCACATTAAAACAACTATATTCTTTCAGCCTAAGCCGACTCCCGATGGAAAAATATGTTTTGTCTGTAGAATAGTGTGACATCCCAGGGGTGGTAGTGATTATACTTAGCTTAGAAAAAGCTTCAGGGTCGCTTCATCCATCGTTACAAATTCCCAAGCTGCGCTAAGACGCAAATGTTATACCAGAAAATGCTATGATATTCATTCATTCACAGCATTCGTTCGTTAGAGGTTTCCGAAACTTGTCGGAACAGTGAATTTGTGTTCCATTCACGTTTCGCAACTTTCTCGCCCAACTTCCGACCCTGTTCTGATACACATAATCAAAACTGAAAAACTGGCATAGTTTCATAGATTTGAAGAGAAGAACTGAGCGACAGAAAATGAACCTAGAAGCACTCCAAACGAAAATTGCTGGGAAGCAAATCTCGTGGGCCACGAGGGAAAGATAGGAAACTTCCTTAGGCCCCATGAGTCCTTGGACTTCCGTTAAAATCACCGCTCTGTTGACGCAGTGATCGTTCTGCAAAATCATCATACAACTACACGTGTGATGTTTTTCTCAAGAGACAACTGACAACATTGTGTAAGTGTATTTATGCCAGACAGTAGGCTAACCATCAATTCGAAAAAGGTAACAGGGAACCAATGCTTTCATTCCCAAGAATCTTTCTGTCTCTCAATTACTTTTCGTTTGTTTGTATTGTGGTCACGATTATGATTCGTCTAACGTTTGCAGTTCGGGGCTCAAGGGTTCAAACGCTAGGTAGCGGGCGGCTCGAGCTACTCGATTTTTCACGACACGCTTTTAAGGGAGTGTCCCGTCTTTCCCACTGCTAAGGTCTTCGATCCCTAGCACCTACCCGGGGTCTCAAACTTATACTTCCCTCCTCCTAGTAATGCACATCCATCTTAGGAGCTGACAAACCACTGAATTAAACCAGTCACAGATCGAATGCGAACCTAAATCGAATCAATGCATCTGATACGTGAAGAATTAGTGAAGTGGGACCAAGATCCAACTCTTAAAGACCGGCTCAGGAAGATTACAGGCCTAAGTCCCTGCAGCGTTATCCTTATTCCCTTTAGCCCAATCTGTATGGGGATCTTGAGCAGAGAGTGTTTTCACTACAAAAGACCCCTGCCGGGAACCATAGACAAGGTGGGCCGAAATATCGCAGTGAAGGGCTTCACAGACCATTTCTCGCGAGACGGGAGCCTGCTCGCTTAAAATTCCACTCGAAAACCCCAGGAGGACGGAAGAATCCGTTTCTGTAATTCGGTCCAATTTCGTGTCCTCTATGAGGATATCTCTGCCAACGAAACAGATCTGGGAAATAATCAGCTTCGATTACGTCACCCCCCTCCCCCACCCCGCCAAATGTTGATGTTAACCGAAAACGGCAAGGGACAAAAATAAAAAAAAATGCCGGATGGACAACCGGACAGATTTCTGGAGGGAAAACAACCTCGCATGCATGGACTGACAGCATGAGATATGGAATCAATCTAATCGATCGAAAAAATGGTGCTACCGTACCCAACTCATTTATTTTCTCTTATTCGCAAAGACAGTAGTCAGCTATTTATCAGTCATTAGTGCAAAAAATGTCGTCCATCTAGTTAGAGCAGTATGTAGCGCCTCTCACGTATGGACGAAAAAACAAACCAATATCTCGGCTTAGCGCAATCTAGTTTGTTTTCCTTCAGTGTGAAAAGCGTTATAAAATGGAGTAAATCGCGAAGTCCAGTCAATCAACATTTAAAATGCCAGAACAATTTTCTTATTTCCCACCAATGCTGGGAAGAATCCCAAGGTCCAATATACGACGGGAAAGCTTCATCGTGCCAAGGAAATCACGTTCAAACCTGCCAACGATCATAGCTAGCCAGATTACGAGAGCGTCGAAGTTCGGCAAAGCTGGAGATTAAAACATTCCAAGAGAAAAGGGATAGTATATTAGCATGACAGCCTTAATCAGATGGATTCGCTATTCGATCATTTGTTTTCCTATTTATCTTGGCTTCGACGTAGCCTAAGGTCCAGAAAGTCCCGAATAATCTCGGTCCCGAAAAAAATATCGTACGGATATGGTGCCAGAAAATGGCATTTCAATAAAGTAATGGCAAACTGACAAGTGTTTATAGTTTCTTCCACTTTACCAAGTTTGCCGTCTAAAACTACGTATGAACTGCTAACTCATCTAAAGCGAATTGATCTAAAAGGGTTGAAATTGGTTTCTGTATTTTTGTAAGCAACCTAGAAATGCCGACAAATTTACCCTGTGACTGGGTCCTGAAAATTACCACAAATTTTACACCGTAGGCTACTAATTATTTTCGTTTATGTTGAAATGTTAAACGTTATGTGACACAGAGGTAACACGGACTAATAAAATGAAAATGTGCGAATTCAAAACGGACATATCGGCAGTAAAACGGTAAGTACAGAAATCTGGCCATGGAACTGCAGAAACAGCCTCGTCTAACTGGTTGCCACAAATCCCCCGTCTCATTTTCCTTGAGTTTACAAAACAATCCGTGCGGTTTAGATTTAATTTCACGCCAATTTTGTTTCTGCGGTTAAGGAGATTTCGGCGACAGTCGATTCGTTTTCTTGCAAGATTCCCTTGTGTGGTTTTACGACTGAAAACAACACCCGGTACTCACTTCCTGATGAGAAAATGGGTTAACAACTCAAACTTGCGCAAAAACTATTTTTTTTCCAGCGCCTTCAAACTCAAAGAAAACTGAAAAATGTTAAGCAACCATAGCTGAACACATTCACATTCTCTTTCAAGCATAGTTAAAGTTTAGCTTAAAAGGCAGCTTGTTTATACATTTGATATTTAAATACACTGAAGTATTTTGACCCATCCAAGGGATTTTGTATTTTTTCACCGGAGGCTTTAGTAATAACGTTCAGAATGCGCGCTGCTTTCACGACAACCTACAATTCATCAGACGCGGAGAATTTGAACTTAAAAAAAAGCCTGCATTTCCAGGATTACACTCCGGAGAAAGCAGGAAAATAATGTTAAGATGTCTTGCAGAAATCTACCATTTTTATTTTATTTTTCGGAAATGGCTTACCTTGGTAGCTGGTAAATATTTCAAGCACAGATGGACGGGCGCATATAGGTACCACAAATCTGAAAGAATATGTTCATTCAATGAAATCGATTACTTGTGGATAGCGGACAACGGAATAACGAACTTTT
The DNA here is from genome assembly GCA_023053555.1 of Branchinecta lindahli. Lineage (NCBI taxonomy): Eukaryota > Metazoa > Arthropoda > Branchiopoda > Anostraca > Branchinectidae > Branchinecta > Branchinecta lindahli. The sequence goes on from JAKZAO010000003.1 coordinate 9,355,980, forward strand.
ATCGGGTTTTCAAGCCTATTTAAGTGAATAATTTGTCTTTTATTTGTCACCTCTGTGGGAATTTCTATCGCCGACCGGAGGAAATTACGTACACTGTACTACAAATATGCAAAGTTCTTGCTTGGATTGCCGTTGCGTTCGTCCAACACAGAGCTTTCTGCACGGTACGGGGTATTTGACCCGAACAGTAAAGTAGAGTTGACAGAAAATCGAGCACGTTTAAGGGCTCTCAACAGGCTTTCGGAAAATTTGCTGACTCATCTCTTATAAGTAGTGTTTCGTTTATTGTTTAGTTAGTGTATGAAGTTGTGTTTGTTTCTTTTCTATTCTTTCTTTTTCCTTTGTACTCCGCTTATTTTTCCCCATTTTTTTAAGCGGGCAGAAATAAATATATATATATATATATATATATATATATATGTGATGTGTAACTAGACTGTCGGAAACTCAGCCCTTTTCGGTCAAACTTAAACAGATCAGACGCTTCCGAAACTTTACATGAGAGATTCTGGGACACAAGTCTTATGGAGTGGGCAACGGCGCGTGTCCTAAAATATCTAATGTAAAATAATAAGAAAATGATGCGAATTTTAAGAAACTGAAATTTTGTATCTAAGTAGTGTGCCTTGAGGGAAAAATGTCATGTTCCGCAATTTCTTGTAGTCTACTGAAAAATTGCAACGAAAAAAAAACATTTGACAGAATTTTCTGATCTGCAGCCAGATCTTTCGTGCCTTACACCGTACCGCCCACTTACCCTCCTGTTCGTGTTTTGGAGTGTTTTTTTTTGTACGATATTTTTCGTATTTTTCTTTTTTTTACTCAACTTGTTTTCCCTTAGCTACAGGTTGAAAACAAGAACACATATTTACACTTTAGGATATGATAAAAACGCCACTACAAAGGAATTAGGGATTCTTGAAGGAACTCAAAATATCAGAATTGCTCCACCATACAATATGACGAGCACCGTTTGAACGGAAATTTCAAAGGTATCATGAAACAGATAGGTTAGTGGAGTTCAGGCCGAAACAGTGTGCTTTTATGGAGCCATGTACTCTCAAATTATCCGAACACAAATGCTGTAGGTTCCAGGAACAGTCCACGCTCTTACCGAAACAAAAATGGCGCCTGCCTCCCTCCATTAGTTCTATTTAGTTAGCATCAACAGGGTTGCCACATGTCGCACAATAGTGTGAATTGTCATTCTACTTTGTTTTTGTCACTCTTGTCCAACGTATGAAAAAAATTCACTCTATTTTAGAAAACGCCCAGATGTAGGCTATCATTTTTGCAGCACGGATTCCGACCAGAAGTGATTTTCGTATAAATAAAACTAAAATGTTTCATTTTTGCAGCGGTGATTCCGACCAAAACTGGCCATTTCGCGTTTCCATGAAAATAAGATTTCACTTCCAGTTCACTCTCTGTTTTGGGCCAAAAGTCAGTCTCCAAATGTGTTGATGATTCTTGATTGATCCTTGAGCGCAAAGTCATTTTGACAAGAAAGCTCACCTGGCAAAGAGCCGACTCCCCTCGCTTCTTTAAATGGCTGAGAGCCAAACGACGATGTTATTGCGCCCAAAAGGTGAGAATGAGTCCAGGACGCTGGAGACTGTCATTGTAATGGAAAAACGCAGGGCGATAGATTGGGACAAAAAAGGGTTCTGGAAAGAAGAGTCGCATCTCATTTCCGGTCGGTTGAGACACAAATATAATAGCTACCTTATCATTATTATTATTATTCACTGGGTAGGCCACAAATTTGGCCGAAACTCAGGCCACGAATGGCCTACTGTCCGAGGGGTTGCCCACTCTCGATTTTAGTATACAGCAAGTTCCCGGTGCCATGAGCACCGGTTGACACCAGCCAAAACTGGTTGTTACGTGTTAAAACATTAAAATCAGCATGTTTAGAAGCGTTTGAAGGATGAATCGCCTAATTTTTGGCCGGCACCGCTGTTTTCGGTCAATGCCGGAAAAGGTGTACAACAGGTATCGGGGATTGATTAACCCCCCGCCATTGTCTAAAACCCCCAATTTATACTTGATGGTAAAACATCACTCTAAATACAATTGATGAAAACAGCAGCCGTGTCCAAAATGAAATCGCAGCACCAACTTTACCTCCAAGCAATGCTCACAAAGAAATTCACCAAGATCAGATACTTAAGCTAGAATCTTTAGTTTATTTTCCCACAAGTTCATTTAGCTTGGGCCTGAAGAGGATCCTTGCCAAGAAGCGCCAAAATATAGCTCTAATAAATATATTCATATAGTATAAAAACGGATTGGTCAGCTGTGATGCTTTTAAAGCGATATTTCGGCCCTTCTTGGCAAGGGTCCTCTTCAGGCTGTCAGTCTTCTTGGCATTCTTCTGTGCCAACGCTGGAGAAGGTACACAGCTCACCTGCCAAGTAGCAATGTGTTCCTTCCCCAGCGTTGGCACAGAAGACAGACAGCCTGAAGAGGACCCTTGCCGAGAAGGGCCGAAATATCGCTTTAAAGGCATCACAGCCGACGAATCCGTTTTTAGACTATATGAATATATGTATCTAAGTCAGCTTGGTCTCAAGGAATATTTAGCTCTAATAAAATTCAGCTGACGTATCCGTTTAGCACTATCAAGTATGATTCGCAGTCAGCTTGGCTGAGAGAAACTTTAAAACCTCTTAGTTAAAGGAGTTAATTCGGAAGATCTCTCGAATTATTGCAATGTCTAGATCACACACATTCAAGTCACTAGTTCAGACCAGGACTGACCACGGGACCATCTAGTGGCGCGAATCGGACACTGTCGTGGTAGCTTTCAGCATAACGATCCAAGAAAACGTACGAATTGAATGAATGAATGAATGAATTTATTACGTGCAGCCTATTAAAGGCATTTGCACAGTACATACAGAGTATGTACATACAGTACGTACAGTGAGTACGTAATTTTGTGTTTTCCTTCCTCTTTTAGTCATTTTCTTCATAATACTCCACTATTCTCCGTCCATTCGGTAAAATTATCATCAAAATACCCATCCGCCCTGATCAGGACTAACAACAGCAGGTGGACCTTGGAGCTTATCAAAATACATCAGTTAAGATTTACTGAAAGATCTCAGTGATATCTCCAGATCTTAGCCCTGCTCGACGTGACCTAACTGTCCTCCGACACACAGGAAATGCAGTTTATTCCTGTTTTAGTGGGCACAGGGATATGCCACTTTTGTGACTACACAAAGCCTGTCCATTCCTTAAAGGAACAGTAAACTTGACTACGCAACTTTCGGCCATCGAATCGCCCGGGGGGGGGGGGGCTTAGATAAATATACAGGGTCTTATTGACGACAGGCCCCCCCCCCTTCTATGTTATCTCGAACCGTCTCGAACCCCCTCCTTAGTGTTCCAAAAGCTAGCTGGCAGGCCCTTGCCCCTTATGCACTTATATATGCACTTATGTACTGTAAAGTTCGCCTTTTTACATGTAGACCACAGAGAAACGACCTCCCCGACAAGACGGCCGGGGTTCGATTCCTAGTCGCGGCACACAAACCTTTTGCTTTTGCAAACCTTTTGCTCAAAGTCGAATTCTCGGAAACTGCCCGGAAACTGCAATGGTCGTAACGAGAATTTTACTTACTCTCAATATCGACTCAGGGTACATTCTTGATGTGTTAGCTAGTTCCCCGAGTCAAGTTTGAGTCAAGTTTTCTGTTCCTTTAAACAATGTTCAGACGAGAGTTCAGGATCATCATGGTCACAGACGGACGGATGGAAAGACAGGCGGAGGAAAAGATTTGATAGTTGCTATCCTTCAATTCCTACGTGATCCGAAAAAGGTCCGCGTTTTCTTTTCTTCATGAGTCTCACGTGTCTCAGAGGGAGGGGTTCGGATTTCCGTAGGTGTATGAGAGAGCGGATGTGTGCTCATCATATATCGCGCATGATTGCCGCTGAGATCCTCCCAAATGGCTCAAAACGAAAGACATCCATGACAGTACAACTGTCAAAACATGTTCATCAAGTCAGAGACTCCTGCCATATTGCCGACGCGTTACGAAGTCGACCGCTAACCCAGCCGCGTGGATCTTTAAACGTCAAACGAATTTCTCAGCCGTTTATTTTGCCGGCAAACGAAATCAAGAATAAAAAATTAGTCTCAGACCTCCTACCAACTAAGAGGCTATGGAGCCCATCAACAAACCTAACCTGTACTTTGACCCAAAGGATCCTCACACCAAGTTTGAACAAAGCATCTCAATCCTTCGAGAATTACCGTGCAGACGGACGGACAAACATTATGATGTCACAGGTATCCCGTCATTGACGTTTTGGGATAAAAAAGTCAGCCAATTGCGAAAGAATCAAAGAACTCTTCGCCAGTGCAGCTAAAGTTGCTAAAATTGGGCTCTAATCGCCGAAAATTTTGAAAGTGCGGGAAGAAGAACGGCACTAGAACAGGCTTTCTGCCCTTCGTCGTTACTGGGACGGGCTTGCGGGCTGTTGTTCCAACCTCCTTATTTTTACAATTTCTTCTTGATTTCCCTATTTCTACTAGCAAAGCTTATCGAACGCTACAAAACCACAACTTATTTCCTTCCTTCGACAACAATGAATCTGATACTTATCTGTTTTCTATTAAAATATCCTCTTCAGTTTGGAAAATGATAGATCAACAATAATAGTAATTCTGCCCCACATTTAAGAACCTTATTTAGTCATATCATTTTGCCTAGCGTTTCGTAAGAAAGGCAAAGGGCATGGACCGGACATACATGTCCGTTCACCTTTGAATAATCTACGCGGAATCTTAACTTTCCTAATAATGATCTCCTCCCCACCTTAAATATGGAAGTTAACTCAGGATACAAATGCCAAAAGCCGACTTAATAACTCGTGATGTCAATTAAAAAAGACGGCTGCGTCAAATTTTGTCAAAATACCATTCAGAACGTACTGACTGATCATCCATTATTTTTTGTTACTCACACAGGCCTAATGCACCTCCTGATAGTCTTTTATTAAGGCTTGACCGAAGTAAATCATTCAAACGCCACGTAGCCGAAATCAAACACGACATCGGCCATTCGTAATTCCGACATCCCTTCCTTCACTGTCACAGAGCCAACAGCTATCACCATTATCGTATCAATGGTTATTATACAAGATCATAGCGATTCACGATTCATATATAATCTTGCTGCAACGATTCCTCTTGCTCCTACTTACCAGCAAAAATAGCCTGCATGTTTGTTGTAAGTAATTCTTTTTTAACCCGCCATTTTGGAAAGCGGGGTACAGGAAATAAAAGAAAGAAAGAAGAACAAAACAAAGCACATTAGAAAAAACAATTTTGAAATCTTCATCCAGGAGACAGGGTAGAAAGTCACGCGCTGGTTGGGCCCAATTGTCGATGATTTCGGTAGAGACGAGGAGACTTCGGAAATGGTAACACTTGCATCCTCAACTTGGAACTTATCCCTTAGCGTGTGGTTGTGGCATAATTTTGAGAGATGGATCAGGTGCTTTGCATATTTAAAGTAGCACAATCTTATCTTTTTTAGTTCCTACTTTCGTAGAAAGTTGTTACCGTTGTTGTTTTGATTTGTGAATTTTTTACTGTTGTGTCCGTATTGCTGTCATTCATTTATTCAATGCCCCAAGACAATCTACACAACACCTTCACATCAATCGCACGGTCTTCTTGGAAGACATTTAGCCGACAGGAAAATGCCGAAGACGGGATTCTAAGAAAGCACAGCCACCGCCAGCACAGTCATGATGGCTTTCATACGTTATCATGATGATCCGTGATTCCACAACATCATGACGATGTCCATACCATGCACACAACCATTCTACCCCATTCTAACGGGCTCACACCAATCACATGGTCGCTTCTGAATTACAAGAAATTCGGCCGCACGAAGACCGAAAACTTACGAAAAGTCCCCCACGATAGGGAATAAGCAAGTCCACAACTCCAGAACCCAGCTACCCATGCAAGCGAAAGGTTTTTGAATTCATGTGTGGCTTATTTTTCTATGAGTTTCAATTCAAAGGTTATTAACAACCTGTGATTTTCAAAAATCTCGGACTTGTTCAGACCAGATTCCAGACTTGACTAATTAGTGATTGCAAATGTACTGACAAGAATTTTTAACATGTTATGCAAAATGTATGATGAATACACTAAATCTGAATTGAATTTCAACCTGAGATGTGAAAGGTCGCGTAACCACTTGCGATAGTGCCAGTGTGAAAGCGCCGTCAGAACGTCTTCTGGTAGCAGTTACGGAGCAGGGAAAGATAAATATTCCTTCAGCCCAAGCTGACTGCGAATCATATTTGACAGGGTGAAACGGATAAGTCAGATGAAAATTATTGGAGCTATATTTCGGCCCTTCTTGGCAAGGGTCCTCTTCAGGCTCAAAGCCGCTCAAGATGGAAAAAACGAAACTTGTGATAACCAAAAAACTTGTGTTGGTTATCACAAGTTTCGTTTTTTCCATCTTGAGCGGCTTTGAGCCTGAAGAGGACCCTTGCCAAGAAGGGCCGAAATATAGCTTCAATAAATTTTCAGCTGACTTATCCGTTTCACCCTGTCAAATATGCAGGGAAAGAGCTTAGACTACGATAGAAAGGTCTTTCCACCCCCTTGTTTACATCTTCTGAATAGACATTCCGATCCAGGGGATCTCTTTAACCCTCAAGGCGAGATCAGTTACTCATCAGACCGGTGAAATTTCACGCACGCGCCCCAGGCAACCTCCAGGTGGGGGAAATCTTTGCCAACACAATTTTTATCTCCCGCAATGAGCCCGAGGAGGTTACCAGGGGTGAGCAGCTCTCCAGCAGCGGTGAAAGCTGTCGAGGAAATTTCTCGAGGCATCGCCGAACTAAGTAGCTTTAAGTTAACAAGACCAAAGGTTTCGATGGGATCCCAAAAATCTAATATTTGACCCAGACAACTACGTCTTGTCTACGTCCAGTCTTCGCCAGGATAATCATCTGAGAAAATTAAGTTCAGATATACCTGTATAAGCCATATTTATTTTGACAATACTGATCGAAACTTCCTGCTTTAATTCTGCCAAATTTCCGGTTTCGGCCGAATTCCGAGCGAACTACTTGTCCAGCCAAAAAAAGATAGTTCAGAAACGAATTCAGCGCATCTGCTTATCCCTATAAAATTAACATCTAATCAACTTCAAATAAAACTTAAACTTATAAGCAATCCGGTTTCAACCGGGTTCCGGACGAACTATAAGTCCGGGTGAAAAATGATTGTCCTATACAGATTCAGCGTCTCTTCTTACCCTTAAACCTATCATCTAATCAACTTCAAATATAAATTTTGCTTTTAACAAATTTTCCGGTTTTGGCCGGATTCCGGGCGAACTACTTGTCCGGCGAAAAAATGATTTTCACCATCGTGTTCAGCATGTCTTCTTACCCCTAAATCGAACATCTAATCAACTTCAAATAAAACTTTTGCCTACAACAAATTTTCCGGCTCTGACCGGATTCCGGGCGAACTACTTGTCCGGCAAGAAAATGGTTTTCACCATCGTGTTCAGCATGTCTTCTTACCCCTAAATCGAACATTTAATCAAATTCAAATAAAACTTTTAGTTTTAACAAACTTTCCGGTTTTGGCCGGATTCCGGGCGAACTAATTGTCCGGCGAGAAAATGGTTTTCACCATCGTGTTCAGCATGTCTTCTTACCCCATAATCGACTATCACATTACCTGTTTCAAAATATTTTGTTTGCCCCTTAATTTGAAACCCCTCCCCCACCCTCAAATATAGAGCTACAGAGCCCATCTTCGAACTTGACTTGTACTTTGACCCAAAGGATCCTCCCACCAAGTTTCATCAAAATATCTCAATCCCTTCGAGAGTTATCGTGCGTACAGACGGACAGACGGACGGACGGACGGACGGACGGACAACTTTTGCGATGTCATAGGTATCCGTCACTAACGTTTTGGGATCCCAAAAAGTGATCCTTTTTCTTCTCACGCACTCACGGGCAACACGAACGGTTTACTGTTTATGTTCCGATATCTCAACTACTTTGACTAAATTGAAATAAGGTTCTGCTTTTAACAAATTACTCGCAACTTCGGCTGTTTTAAGCCTCTCTCCGGGATTCTTGGCTTAAACCAAAATCGCGGCAAAATTTATATATCCGATCTTACTAAGGAGCTTCTCGAAAGTACTAGCCGGGAGCATGATGCGTACCGGAAATAGGGAAACACGGCAATTGCTAAATCAGTACAGTGTCGTTCGTTAGGGTAAAGTTTACCGCCAAAGCAACGGGTTTCGAATTAAAGAACGAATGGAGTGATTACAGAAGTAGGTTGTATTAGTAATATAGCTACGACGGGTTCTTAAAATTCTAAAATTCTTGCCCCAGCAAACATAGGATTGCCAATGATGCCCCGAGGACATGCACACTACTCAGACGAGTCATGAAAAAAATGTATCTTCACTTGGAAGAAGCAGTTCTTTGACAGGTGGTATTTTGACGCTGTCCTATTCTTTAGAACAAAATAAAGGTTATTACAAAGGGACTGAGCTGAATGCGCGCAAACTCTTTCTAGGAGAAAGGGAAATTCCCCTAGTCAGGCAAAAATAGGACAATGTCGGGCGTATGCCTCCCGCAAACCCAGGTTCGTAAAAGTCATCGTGTATTACAGAGTTGCAGAAAACCGCTTGGGAGACCATCGTAAAGCTAGATTCCAACACAAGGGGATCTTTTATCGCTGAAAATCATCAACAACATATTTGACGGCGTTATACGGGAACGTCAGCCAAGTTTTATTCAAGCGATATTTCGGCCCTTCTTGGCAAGGACCCTCTTCAGGCTCAAGCACTAAAAACGAACCTGTGATAACGCAGTCAAATATGATTCACTGTCAGCTTGGGCTGAAGGAATACTTGCAATCATCAACAACGAAATGCGGCTGACCAATTTCCCAGTCGGGGAAACAGAAACCGCGCTCTTCGATGAGACCTAAAACAGAAACCGCGCTCTTCGATGAGACCTGAATTGTTAAAACTAGAACCCGACTTTTAAAGAACAAGAGTTTTAAAAGAACAAGTTCCAACCTTTGAACGAACAGGGGTCCGCCCCTCTCGAAAATCGCGCAGTCCAGGACGCAAAAATCTAGCTCGAGAGGCGAAATCAGCTTTTAAGTAGTGAACTGGAAGACAAAAATGCTCCTCAGCCGGGATTTGTACCCACGACCCTCCGCTAACAAGGCGACAGCTCTACCAATTGAGGTACCGAGGGGCTTGTGAACATAGTTCGCAAACCACTAAAATAGTCAGATAGAAGCCGGCCATAGGAACAGCGATACCACCCGAGGCAAATTCATCTAAACAGTTCGCTTCCCCATGTCAAGGAAGAGAAAATCCGCCTTTTGGCAAAAATTTCCTGCCCCGCGGCCTAGAAGAACGCCAGACCTCCTTTCTAATGCCTGATAAACAAGCCATACTACATGGTCCCAATCTTAAACACTTCTGTGGAACAGGAGGTACCTGGTTCTCGATCAAGCGATCCATTAGAGATGCCGGCTCCTGGTTCCAGCCGTCAACAATTTATTTATCAAACAAACTTCCGACGCGAGACAAGAAACTGATAGGCATGCGTCTGGAAAGGTTCGCACAAGGCGTTGCGAATTGACATGTTTCTCCCGAAAAGCCAGCATCGTTCCGAAAATTGACAAATGTTTTCAGAATTTATACAGTTTAAGCTTCAGACACTATTTTTACGCCGCGACCGACAGATTCCTATGCAGCTCGTCAAGTTTATCAGTTATATTTGTTATTGAAAATTTATTTATCATTTTTCGGTTTTTGTACCAAATTGGCAAGTAGAGGAGGAATTTACAGTATCGGAAGTATGCGATTCGAATAGCAGCTACATCCTTTTTCTTCGGCATGGGGTGAAGTACAGAAAGGTAAAGGACCGAGTGGTCGCAGTAAGTGGCGTGGAAAGTAAGTTAGCATATCCAGACTGAATTTTGTTTTTAGTACCAAGAACTGCTTGCTGTCTAAAATTTGACATTTTTGCTGTCATAGAAATATAAATATTTCTTTTGCCAAGGAAAATACTCAAATGAGAAAGGACCGTCGCAATATCACTGGGACACGGTTTTGATAACTTGTGGGGTGGTATGTCATAGGATGCTTCGTAGCAAATCGTAAAACAGCAGACTAATTCCTCGAAGTTGAGGAATCAATTTGCTGTTTCAAAAATAATCAATTTGACCATTATCAGGAATCGACCCGCTGACTTCACAATTTGCTGCGACGCATCCCACCATCCAGAAAGTTACAGGTACTTTGACTAGCCTATTTCGAGGAATCAATTTGCTGTTTCAAAAAGAATCAGTTTGACCATTTTCAGGAATCAAACCACTGTTTCACAATTTGCTGCGACGCATCTCACCATCCAACACGCAAGCCTGTCCCTGTGGTATTGTAACGGTCCCTATTCCCCTTTCACAACACCTCGCATGTAACTTTCCCAGAGTTTCACTGTTTCCAAAATTCCTTATGTCCTACATTAAGAAGACGGATCTTCCGGGGAGTTTGAGCCAACAAACATACACCAGCTGCCAGGACTGGCCCAGTTCTCTCGCCCTGTAATTAGGGCAAAAAGGGCAGACACCAATTCCGCGAGCATCCCTCTATTTTTTCAAGATCCCAGACGAGACGCACAGAGACAAAACACGAGGAAGCCACGCGCAACACGATGCAAACGGATGGATGTGTCGGTAAATGTAAACAAAATCCGAGGCAAGACACACCGGAAACGAGAGCCGGGCCACGCATAACTTTCCCATACGTGATGACGGGCCAAAACGGGACTTTAACCCGTGACGATCAACATTTTAAAAGCAATATTCCGGCCCTGGTACTCTTGAACATGGCCTGGTAAATGAAACCCGTGACGATCAACATTTCAAAAGCATTATTACTGCCCTGGTACTATCTGGTACTGTTGAACATGGCCTGGTAAATGAAACACGTGACGATCAACATTTCAAAAGCTATATTCCTGCCTTGGTACTCTTGAACATGGCCTGGTAAATGAAACCCGTGACGATCAACATCTCAAAAGCAATATTCCGGCCCTGGTACTCTTGAACATGGCCTGGTAAATGAAACCCGTGACGATCAACATTTCAAAAGCAACATTACTGCCCTGACAGTGCCCTGATACTGTTGAACATGGTCTGGTAAATGAAACCCGTGACGATCAACATTTCAAAAGCAACATTACTGCCCTGACAGTTCCCTGATACTGTTGAACATGGCCTGGTAAATGAAACCCGTGACGATCAACATTTCAAAAGCAATATTCCTGCTCTGGTGCTGCTGAACATGGCCTGGTAAATGAAACGCCAGACCTGGTAATGTATCACTGACGACTTGACCGTCCCATCCACAGTTTTCTAACCAGCCGCCCTTACTCCTGCATAACACTAACGCTGGACGCAAGAACGGTTGAAAAACGTTAATTCGTTACAGCCTGAAGAGAACCCTTGCCAAGAAGCGTCGAAATATCGCTGGAGTAGGTCTCAGCTTGGCCTACCCGTTTAGCGCCATTAAATATGATTCGCAGTCAGCTTGGGACGAAGAAATACTGATAAAAATGCTCCTCTTGTGGGACTGTGGAACCCGCGAACTTCGATTTACAGGGGCGATGCACTGTCCCGATGCCATTAACGAATATAAGAAGAAGAATGGGTCAAGTCGAACTCGATCTGACTGTCAACTCGACAGGTCACTTGTAAAATCTGTCTTTACGTAAAATAAGGGTTTCAAAACCTCATACCGACAGGTGACAAACCTAGACATCAAAATGTTTTGTCGGAAAAACGTCTTCAAAATGACGATCACAAAAAAATAAAGCTTTTAGGCGATATCGAGCGATATCATCCCAGAAAATCAACAACAGCTGGACAATCCGGAGTTGGATTTGTCGTCAAGACGGTTGGTTAACCAACTAAAGAACAGGACAAGAATCGCTATAAATAGAAACAAGCTTCACAATTCCCCTTTGTTACAATTTTCAAGAAACTGTGACTTCACAGCACGCAACGAACTAAAAACAGCACTACAACAATCTATTGCCAAGAATGCCAGATTAACAATGGAACTTCAAAGTCGACTTCTACTGGATGTGGTTTCGGTTGGGTTTCGCTCTTGTTTTTTAGTTCATCCAAAAGGTTTGCTTCGTACTGGCTTCGTACCGTTTAATTTGTCAATTCCAGATACTGTAGCTTCATAACGACAACAAAGTACGTCAAACTACAGTGAAACTACACCGAAACTATACACCCGAAAAAAACGCCAATTAAATAGACATTTCTTCCAGAGTCATTTTTCCGAGGGGTTGCTCACTCCCAAAATGGTTGTACAGTGGTGCCCGGTGCCCAGCCGGTGCTCACTCCCAAAATGGTTGTACAGTGGTGCCCGGTGCCCAGGTGTGTCCAGCCGGTGCCCACCCCGGTGCTCAGCCGTTGCTCACTCCCAAAATGGTTGTACAGTGGTGCCCGGTGCCCAGGTGTGCCCAGTCAGTGCCCAGCGGTGCCCAGGGAGGGTGTACAGTGGTGCCCAGCGAGTGAGCAACCCCTCGCATTTTTCAATCGGGTTATGTTTCAATCGACTCTAATTTACTTTTTGGGGTGCATTTGAACTTTCCGTTCCATCAAAATTATGAATGGTAAAACGTCAAAACTTCAACTGCGCTCATTTTCACCAAAACTTCTCACTTTCTTCAGGATATTTACTGGAAAGTCTTCAAAACCGTAACTTCTTTCTTTCGTTTTTGTTTTCTTTTCATCATATTGGTTTATTGCCCATCGTGGTACAGAACTGTAGGCTACACAAAGATAGAGTAATTAAATATATAAAAAAAGACGAAAAAAGAATGTACATCAGAAACTACGCCATTGAAAAAATGCGCTATATAGAGTATGCGCTGAATCGAGGTTGCGAAAAAAGTATAGTTGGTACTTGTCTATTTATAAGTCTGCTTGTCTACTTTCACAAAACTGAAGGGTGTTGAATAAAAAATAAAATAAAAAATAGCGGTGGCTGCTAAATTACCAAAAGGGGGTCTGATCTCACGGGCACCTGTATCTTTTCTCTCTGCGTGGCTGAGCTTGCGAGCGTTGTTTTCCGTAGTATTCACCGCCGGTCTCTAGTGACCATCCGACGCACTTCGCAGTTCAATCCGCAGGACGCTAGATGGCGTCTGACACTTGCATGTGCTCGAATTTGTGGGACTCTCTCGATTTATGCTACGTTACGTTTACGGTTTACACACTGCGTAAATCCGAGCGTATTTTGAAATACGCTCGGATTTTACGCACATATTTGGGCTTGAAAAGATCTCTACCAATACGGACGTATTTGAGAATTCGGTCCGTTTTGTATATAAATCCGTCCGTACTGCTAGAAATCTTTTCAAGCTCAAATATGTGCGTAAAATACGCTCGGATTTCAAAATACGCTCGGATTTTACGCAGTATGTAAACCCACCATTAACCCCATTTGTCACACAAAACGAAAACATGCTTATGTATTATTTCTTGAAGGGGCAGCTTCGATTAAGCGGTACGGGCATTGCTTTGGTCAAATCCAAGCTCAACGTCGCAAATGTGCTATTTACCACATTTTTCGGATTGAAGTACGGACCAAGACATACAGGGACGGAATATGTCAATGTCGACCTAATAAAAGGTCGTAACAGACAATGATTCCAGAACTGCAACTTCTAGTTTTCATCTAGGATGGAGAGTTCGCCGCAATCCGGTATAAACCGAAAATTTTAAACCAATCAACTCGATCAATAAAGCTGATTAAAGGTTAGCATACCTGATAAACTGACAAGACGTTACCTGAGCATACCTGATAAACTAGCATACCTGATAAACTGACAACTGACAAGGCACGTGCCTAGCATAACCGTTCACACCCATGCCTAGGCACATATTTTGCGCCAGGCACGGAGTTCCAGGCTCTAGAACTCGGTGCCTGGCTACGCCTGAGCACGTGCCTAGGCATCTGTGCTTGGCAAGTCATGCTTGTGAACGGGGCTTTAGCTCATTGAAATGTGTCTATTTGGGATTCAAAAGAAGCATTTGGCATTTCCCTCTTCTGGTATTTTGACGCTTTAAAGGAACAGTAAACTTGACTACGCAACTTTCGGCCATCGAATCGCCCGGGGGGGGGGCTTGGATAAGTATACAGGGTCTTATTGTCGACAGGCCCCCCCCTTCTTTGTCATCTCGAACCCTCTCCTTACCTTTTGCTTTTGCAAACCTTTTGCTCAAAAGTCGAATTCTCGGAAACTGCCCGGAAACTGCAATGGTCGTAACGAGAATTTTTCTTACTCTCAATATCGACTCAGGGTACATTCTTGATATGTTAGCTAGCTCCCCGAGTCAAGTTTGAGTCAAGTTTTCTGTTCCTTTAAGTTTTAAGTCGAAGCCAAGCGAGTCAAGCGTTAAGTCGGCCAACATGTTGCCATGTTGGCCGACCGGATGAGATAATAAAAGAAGAACAAGACCAAAGGTTTCGATGGGATCCCAAAAATTTAATATTTGACCAGACAACTACGTCTCCTCTACGCCAGATCCAGTCTTCGCCAGGCTAATCATCTGAGAAAATTAATTTCAGATATACCTGTATAAGCCATATTTATTTTGACGATGCTGATCGAAACTTCGTGCTTTACTTCTGCCGAATTTCCGTTTTCGGCGGAATTCCGAGCGAACAACTTGCCCAGCCAAAAAAAAATAGTTCAGAAACGAATTCAGCGCATCTCCTTATCCCTATAAAGAACGTCTAATCAACTTCAAATAAAACTTTAACTTATAAAAAAAATCCGGTTTCAACCGGATTCCGGACGAACTATATGTCCGGGTAAAAAATGATTGTCATATACAGATTCAGCGTATCTTCTTACCCTTAAATCTATCATCTAATCAACTTCAAATAGAAATTTTACTTTTAACAAATTTTCCGGTTTCGGACGGATTCCGGGCGAACTACTTGTCCGGCGAGAAAATGGTTTTCACCATCGTGTTCAGCATGTCTTCTTACTCCTAAATCGAACATCTAATCAACTTCAAATAAAACTTTTGCTTCTAACAAATTTTCCGGTTTCGGCCGGATTCCGGGCTAACTACTAGTTAGTCGAGAAAATGGTTTTCACCATCGTGTTCAGCATGTCTTCTTACCCATAAATCGAACATCTAATCAACTTCAAATAAAACTTTTGCTTTGAACAAATTTTCCGGTTTCGGCCGGATTCCGGGCTAACTACTTGTCCGGCAAAAAATGGTTTTCACCATCGTGTTCAGCATGTCTTCCCACCTCTAAATCAATCATCTAATCAACTTCAAATAAAACTTTTACTTTTAACAAACTTTCCGGTTTTGGCCGGATTCCGGCCGAACTAATTGTCCGACGAGAAAATAACTTTCACATTCGGATTCAGCGTGTCTCCTTACCCCTAAATCAACTATCTAAATAGCTTTTAAAAAATATTTTTCTTGCCCCTTAATTTGAAACCCCTCCCCCACCCTCAAATATATGGCTACACAGCCCATCTTCGAACTTGACTTGTACTTTGACCAAAGGATCCTCCCACCAAGTTTCATCAAAATGTCTCAATCCCTTCGAGAGTTATCGTGCTTACAGACGGACAGACGGACGGACAGACGGACAACTTTTGCGATGTCATAGGTATCCGTCACTAACGTTTTGGGATCCCAAAAATCTATCGAGCCTTGTCTGCTTAAGATTTGAGTAACCGAAATAAATTCTTCCGAGTCCGATTCTCAGAATCCCGTGAACTTTCAAAAGAGCTACAACCAAGGTTTCCTTTCCATTTTCACCCAGGAAACGGCTGAGTTAAAATTTGTGTATGCCAATTGCTAACCAAACCGGGACCGCGATAAAAATAGCCCTCTCCGAAACAATATGGAATTTACCTACACTAAAGCTAGACTGAACAAGTTACGTAAGGCTCGATCTGGCACACTTCTATACCATACTGTATTTTACTGCGGATGACTCGCGCTGAGCTGCATCTCGAAAGCGCAAGAAGTACGTCAACGGAAAGACACTAGCAGCGTAAAGACAGATAACTCCCATAAGCCCCCTGAGTGGCGACAATACTCTTGATGACTATCTCTCCTTGCCGATGACTGTTTGACATAGGATTTGAGTCATTGAGTTTGATTCGTTACGGAGACGTTTACTCCTTCTTCCTGAGGATCACTGGCGTGTTTTGGACTCGAGTCATATAGAGTATCGGTCTAGCGGTAGGTCTGTAGCTAAAACTACCACTCTGTTGACATTACGACAAGTCGTTCCCTATAATCATAGTCAAACCGACACGTGTCACGTGTTATTATTTACAAATCCTTTTGGTTTTGTTTACTCTCATTTTCATCGTTTGAAGTTGGACAAAGATCAAACACTAGATGGCGGGAAGATCGATTTCCACGATTGGGACTTAGCAGAGCTTCCCGTCTTTCCTACAGTTAAGGTCTTTGGGTCGACGTAACACCCGACCTAATCGTTCCAGAATCACCTTTGAAAAAGAAAACAACAAGACTTACATAAGCAAGTGTAAACTCCAGTCCGCTGTTGACCCTCTAAATCTTTATCAGAGCTCCACCCTTGATCACATTAACGCTCCACGGCAACTTGAAGCAAATCAGAGTAGCCCACCAATTGCATTCTTTGAAAACCTGAAAAAAAGCTGATGTAAGTCAGTGAGCCCGTTCTGGGGAACTGACCACTAGCAACCTTACTACCAAAGAATCAGGAAATGAACTGAAAACATTAGGGCGTAAGCCCCTTTTAGAAAAATCTCGTGTTTCTCGTCCCTCCTTCCTATCCATATCCTTCGTGGAAATCTACTAAGGCAATCGCTTGAAACGCGGCTTGCCTTTCTTTGATTGGTTTTCTAACAGCCACGATGTAGCCTGTGAGCAGATAAGTCACGAGTCTTTAAAACCGTCTGCATACGAAATCTACTTCAAAGAGAAGGATATGCTGGCGTAATTTCTTGGGATGACCTCCTCAGGTTATTCTTAGGGGGATCTAAATGCGACTCGACTTTTCTAGGAAGTCCTTCTGCCACAGCGGCAGTTTGTTACAGAGGGATATAACATCCCCTTCTTTGAGGGTAATTAGACTGACACCCTCGACTGAATGGTAAAACTACGATAAACCACGATTTGATTTGATTAGCTCATTCTAAGCAATCTGATAAAGGTGAATGTTTCCAGGAATATACTGGAAATGCTAAGAAAAGCCCTCTCGAACTCGTGGCATCCATGAGTAATAAATGCCGACAAGTACTTGGGAAGGTTTAGCGAAAGGGATGTTTTCTTCGATTTGACTCGAATTTGTCAGTTTCGCTGATCCGGACTGGCTCAAAAACGAGTGTGCGAAAGCTGCTCAAGGTGATTGTCAACCGAAACTGAATATTCCACAACGTCAGACGCTCGATAACACTGAAACAACCTTGTACTAAATTGTGTCAAACAATTATCTTTCCGAATGGAATAACACATAAAATCCGTTAAGTATTATGTTTCCCGCTTATGTTTCTATTGCTGAAAATATTTAACCCAAAGATGCCCAACTTAGTGTTAAATGCTACCAAACTTCTGACGACACAAGTCCAAGAGTGGCGGCCCCATCCGACAACTTCTTTTGGGAGCAGACTATCTGTTTCACTTTATTTCCGGACAAGGCTTTGCGGTAATCCTGCACATTTCAACTTTTCAGCCGGCAAATGTTCACGTAATTTAGAAAAGAAAGGATATCAGATATACGGCGTACTTTCGCCGTTCCCCGCGGGGACTCCTTGGAGAGTCCAGGGGAGCCACGAAGAAAGAGGGAGCTCGAGAGGGAATCACTTCCTCGAGACTCCCCGGATGGAAAAGACAGAACGAGAGCAATGCTTCCGCACGGATTTTGTTAAGGGTTCCTTGCAGGGCCGTATCAAGGAATTTATTTCGAGGGGTTTCAGCGTGGGCCAAACCTATTCCTAACCTAACAGTAAAACGAGAACAGAGATCAGAAGTTATAGCTTATACAAAAACGATTATTTTTGTATGTTTCGGTGGGGGGTCGAACTCCCCCCTGGAGACGGCCTTCCGTCCTTGCCCGACTTATTAAAGTTTAACTGAAAAGCAAACTCATTTGTGTGTCACTTAATTGGATAATTTTGGATTCTGCAAAGGGATTTTTTGATTTTCCACTATCTGCTCTAGTTATGAGGCTCAGAATATCTCCAGCCGTCCCCACAGCGTAAATTCTACTATGACGTGGGAAATTTTAATCTCAACACAAATGCGGCCAGTGGGCAGTGGTGAGACTGATGAAGATTGCTTTGTGCCTGAACAAAAAAAAATGATAAATCTTTCTCGTAAGGAATACAGCAAAAGTACAAGCGCATATAGTCACCACAAATCACACAGAAATTCCACTATTTGAAAATCGGTTATTCGTAAATAGCGGAACAACGAAGTAACTCATTTTCAGCGGGTCTTCAAGCCAATTTAAGTGAATAAGTGATGGGTAACTAGATTGTCCTATCCTAGCCCTTTCCGGTTAAACTTTAAGGTGACGTAATTAGTACGTGAACGCTATAATCCACGTTACTTTCACTTTCGTTTAGATTTTTTTTTTTTAGCAGTAAAACTGCGTTATTTACTAAAACTAATCATAATCAGAACAAAATAGAGTTCTGTTTCTCAAAACTAGTCATATCCGAAAATTAAACCCACGAATGACAGCATGAATTCCTTTAATGAACACTAACATCTGTTCTTTTAAAAGACCAGCTACATCAGCAACCAAACCGACTCCACATCGAATCTGAAAAGGAGTCCTTGTTTGATGACGGTGGTGATAATCGGACTACTCCCCGACCATGGGGACTCGCGACATTGCGGGAAGTGACGAACAAACGAAACAAAAACAACCCGGAACAAACAGTAGTGGGGGACTCCACTGTGGGAATACTCAATACTTTTTATAAAAAGAAAAGTCGAAAACACACCACTGATCCTCAGGAAGTACGAGAAAACGTCTCACTAACGACTCAAACTCTACAGTCAAATCCAGTAGATCAACCAATCACGGTCGTTGGCTCTGGGCTCTTCCTCTAGGTACCCGGCGATTTTGCATCGGCAAAGGGAGTTAGTCATCAAGAGTATCTCCGGGGAACGGCAAGATTACGCTTCCAGGCAAACAGAAATAATCAGATGGGATGATGTTATCAGTTATTGCTTAAAATCTGTAGCAAATTTGAGGAAATTCTCCTGGACCTGAACTGCCAAGAACCATTTTTCAAAGTATTAAACATGTTTTAAAGAAGGTTAAAAATAATTTTTAAATAAACGTGACTATTGCAGAAACTCATCAACTGAGTGACAAATTGCCCGAATAGGACCCATTTTCTATGGGCAGATTCAAGTTTATGTTTCCTTTTTTGTACCACAACAAGGGCCGTATACAAGGGGGGTTTACCCCCCCCCCCCCGAAGTCTACAAAAATAATTGTTTTTACAGGCTATAACCTCTGATCTAAGTCTTTTTTGTACTTTCTGGTCCGACCCGCGGGCAACCTCCCCCCCTCGAAAAAACTTCCTGGATACGACCTAACCACAACCATTTTGCAATTTTTGTGTACACATACATACCAAAATTCAGAATATATCTCATACACAACCCACCGCTCACCACAAAGACACAACTAACACTGCAGAATCTTGCGGATTCCCACCCTTGCGAAAAAAAATGATAAGAAAACGAGTTTCGCGAATGCCGAAATTCCCTGGTAGGAAAAGGATCGTAAACTGTCATGATTCCTTTATTGTCTTTTAGACCGTAAAATTTGATTTACGCCTCAACTAGGGTCCAAGCGCCGGATTGAACAAGATGAATACTTTGTTCCGTCGGTCCGGGTAAAACCGAGTAGCGTAATAAAAATTGTTTTACAGCGAATAATAACAATCTGTCTGAGAAACTTGTTCCACATAATATTAGAGGTGGTGAAGCAGATTACCATCAAATATGGTCAGGAGAAGTCTAATTTTTTTTGCAACGATGAAATAAACGAGTTTACAGATTCCAACAACCCGTAAGACAAGAGCTGTAAGCTCATATGGCACTTGCATGGGTTGAGATGTGTTATTTGATTAAAAGTAATTTTCGACTGCGCGGTTCAGATGCGCACTTTAAGGAAGCTAGAGAAAAAGTATTTTATCGTAGAACTTGGCTGTAATGATGCGCACTTTAAAGGCACTAGAAATTCATCTGTAAGGAAGACCCTTGAGGCAAAAACGATATCAGGCTCTTAGGGATCATTGATATATACGTATGATCAAAAGTATTTTTTTTCCGCTAATGCGGGTAAAATGCGCACTTTAAGGGTGCGAGAAATTTTTTTTTTTGGCAAAACCCTTGTGGCACAAATGATCATAGGTTGAGATGTATCGTTTGATAAAAAGTACTTTTCGACCTTGCGGTTAAGATGCACACTTTAAGGGAGCTAGAACTTCATTTGTAAGCAAAACCCTTGAGGCTAAAATGATCATGGACTCATGGGGATCATGGAAATGCATATTTTGCTTAAAAGCATTTTTCTTAATTTGCGGTCATGATTGGTCGGATGGTTGGATTTGAAAAGTGGCGATTTCTAAGCCAATCTTGTTGAATTTCTAATATTCCAGCCAAATTTAATCGTCCTAGCACATCTGGAAGTACCTTAACTCGCGATCACCGGAATTCCGGACCCGCCCCTCAAACTCCCCCCACAGTCGCCGGAGCCAATCCGGTTCGGTTTTGGACTTGTTTGTTATTTCCACAAAGTTCCATCCCGATCTCTCCAGTCCAATCCGGTTACGTATTCCCCCCCCCCCAATTGTTGTCGGATCCGGTCCGGACATGAAAAAGATCACCACAGGCCTTTTGTTCAGTTATTAAATTTCACTCGAATCCGATCACCCGTTCCAAAGTTACGCATGGCTAAATATTCCGGATTCCCCCTCCCTGCGATCCCCCCACGACTATCGGATCGAGTGAATTTTTATTTACAAGTTAGTTTGATCGGGTCCCTGATACGCCTCCCAAGTTTCGTCGTGAAAATCCCAAAAACTGTCATCACCAGAATTCCGGGAAACTCCCCTCCACCTCCCCCCCACAAGTGTCCGGGTCCAGTCCAAACGTGTAAACGATTTATATGGAGCAGATTCTTGTTCTTCCCAGCAAGTTTTACTCCAATCCCTCCACTATAACCGTCTCTCGAGATTTCCGGTCTCCCCCCCCCAACTCCCCATAGCTGTCGAATCCGGTTCGGACTTCAAATGGAAGATCAGAGATATGTCATTCATTCAGGTATTAAGTTTCGTCCCAATCCGATCACCCGTTCCAAAGTTACACAACACTCAATTTTCCATATTCCCCCGCACTGAATCACATATACAAACCCCTTTGACCCTCGAATGCACTAGCTCTTTCCGCTGTTAACAGAGTGATCCGATGCAAAGAGTGACGTCACGCCGCGCGCAGACCTACTAGTGAGAAGAAAGGGGTAGGGGTTTTACAAAAACTACAAAATTCTCAGGATTCCCCGGCCCACCACTCCCCCCAAGATGGTCGGATCGTGAAACTGATTATTTCCAGGTTAGTTATATCGGGTCCCTGATACGCCTGCCAAGTTTCATCGTCCTAGGACATCTGGAAGTACCCTAACTCGAAAACAGTGGACCGCCCGACCGACCGACCGACCGACCGACCGACCGACCGACCGACAGACCGACCGACCGACCGACCGAAAAGCGATCGGTATATGGCACTTGAGCGGAGCTGCAAGTGCCATAAAAAATAAACTGTAAAGTGACTATAAAATGCGTCTTTGCTGCGTGTTTGTAAAGAAGAAATTAAACTCGTCAGTCACCAACCTCAGATGCAATTTACTACTTGGAGACAGGTCGTATTTTTGTCATGGAAGAGATTCAGATTATCTTTTTAGTAGCAATTTTTTGCACGATGGAACTTAAAGTTTGACCGAGCAGGGCTGAGATCCGACAATCTAGTTACGCATCACTTATTCACTTAATAGGCTTGAAAACCCAGTAAAAATGAGTTTCTTCGTTTGTCCGTTATCCACAAATAATCGATTTCAACAAATGAATTATTCTTTCGAATGTGTTGTACCTCTATGTGCTTGACCCTCTACGCTTGAAATATTTACCAACTACAAAAGTAAGCCATTGCCGAAAAATAAATCAAAATGTCGGATTCCTTGCAAGACATATCTTAACATCATTTACCCACTTCATGCAGGCGTAACTTTCCGAGCTTCGCATATGTCATACTTGAGTTGTCGTGCAAGCAGCGCTCACTCTGAATGTAATTATTACGGCCCCGGGTGAAAAAAATACAAAATCCCTTCGACGAGTCAAAATATTTCAGTGCATTCAAATGTCAGATGTAAAAATTAAGCTGCCTTTTCAGTTACGAATCCCAACAACCCATAAGGCAATACAGGAGGGGTACCTGACCTCGTTTTTACACTACCTCAATTTTTGCCGCGAAAATTGTTAAAATGAAATGTACAAGCTGTCCTGACAGTCAAGAGGCGAAACATGAATTTTTTCAAAGTCATGTGTCCAAAAATATTCAAATTCTGTGCCTTTTCTCCATTTTGAAACTGTTTTTAAAAGCTGTTTTCTGGCTATTGACTTCGCTAACTCTTCCTTTTTCATCATTTTTAAGTCAATCGAGGTGAGGTTAGAACGAAGTAATCTTTTTTGAAAAGAACAAGAGCTGTAAGCTCATATGGCACTTGCGTGGGTTGAGATGTATTATTTGATTAAAAGTAATTTTCGACTGCGCGGTTCAGATGCGCACTTTAAGGAAGCTAGAGAAAAAGTATTTTATCGTAGAACTTGGCTGTAACGATGCACACTTTAAAGGCACTAGAAATTCATCTGTAAGGAAGACCCTTGAGGCAAAAACGATATCAGGCTCTTAGGGATCATTGATATATACGTATGATCAAAAGTTTTTTTTTCCGCTAATGCGGGTAAAATGCGCACTTTAAGGGTGCTAGAATTTTTTTTTTTTTGCAAAACCCTTGTGGCACAAATGATCATAGGTTGAGATGTATCGTTGATAAAAAGTACTTTTCGACCTTGTGGTTAAGATGCACACTTTAAGGAAAACCCTTGAGGCAAAAATGATCATGGACTCATGGGGATCATGGAAATGCATATTTTGCTTAAAAGCATTTTTCTTAATTTGCGGTCATGATTGGTACTTTAGGGAATGGTCGGATTTGAAAAGTGGCGATTTCTAAGCCAATCTTGTCGAATTTCTAATATTCCAGCCAAATTTCATCGTCCTAGCACATCTGGAAGTACCTTAACTCGCGATCACCGGAATTCCGGACCCGCCCCTCAAAGTCCCCCCACAGTCGCCGGAGCCAATCCGGTTCGGTTTTGGACTTGTTTGTTATTCCCACAAAGTTCCATCCCGATATCTCCAGTCCAATCCGGTTACGTATTCCCCCCCCCCCCCAATTGTTGTCGGATTCGGTCCGGACATGAAAAAGATCACCACAGGCCCTCTGTTCAGTTATTAAATTTCACTCGAATCCGATCACCCGTTCCAAAGTTACGCATGACTAAATATTCCGGATTCCCCCTCCCTCCGATCCCCCCACGACTATCGGATCGAGTGAATTTTTATTTACAAGTTAGTTTGATCGGGTCCCTGATACGCCTCCCAAGTTTCGTCGTGAAAATCCCAAAAACTGTCATCACCAGAATTCCGGGAAAATCCCCTCCACCCCCCACCCCCCCCAAGTGTCCGGGTCCAGTCCAAACGTGTAAACGATTTATATGGTGCAGATTCTTGTTCTTCCCAGCAAGTTTTACTCCAATCCCTCCACTATAACCGTCTCTCGAGATTTCCGGTCTTCCCCCCCCCCCAACCCTCCATAGCTGTCGAATCCGGTTCGGACTACAAATGGAAGATCAGAGATATGTCATTCATTCAGGTATTAAGTTTCGTCCCAATCCGATCACCCGTTCGAAAGTTACACAACACTCAATTTTCCATATTCCCCCGCACTGAATCACATATACAAACCCCTTTGACCCTCGAATGCACTAGCTCTTTCCGATGTTAACAGAGTGATCCGATGCAAAGAGTGACGTCACGCCGCGCGCAGACCTACTAGTGAGAAGAAAGGGGTAGGGGTTTTACAAAAACTACTAAATTCTCAGGATTCCCCGGCCCACCACTCCCCCCCAGATGGTCGGATCGTGAAACTGATTATTTCCAGGTTAGTTATATCGGGTCCCTGATATGCCTGCCAAGTTTCATCGTCCTAGGCCATCTGGAAGTACCCTAACTCGAAAACAGTGGACCGCCCGACCGACCGACCGACCGAAAAGCGATCGGTATATGGCACTTGAGCGGAGCTGCAAGTGCCATAAAAATGTTTAACTAGAAATATTGAAGCAATATTTATTTATCCAATATGTAAACCATTCAATTAGCTTCAATTTAGTACTTTTGTCATATTTGTAGGTTCCTCTTTAAGCCAGATGGATTATTCTGAAGGAAAGACTTGTCTGGAAATTTGAAATCTTGTCCGAGGTTGGATACTCCTGTAAATGTAGAAAAGCGACGACCGTTCTCCAGGGAAGTACTGGATTAAGAACGGTTAAAGAAGAGTCATCAATCAATCACCAACCTGAGATACGAACACTCAATGTAGGCTACTGCTAAACATTTTGGTACTACTTGCAGTATTTTTATCGTGGAAGAGAATCAAACTATTTATTCTGTGGACTGATTCTACTGTGTGGTCATGTCCAGCATCAGCCTACCAAGTACACCGCTATCCGGGCATAGAAGCGATCGACTGCCTTTCCTGACTTTGGCTTACGTAAACTGGTCGATCTCACAGTGATATGCTATCAAGAAGATAGCCTACGTAATTCTTCCCATTACTTTTCGATGCTTTATTCCTGTTCAGCTCTATTTCTAAAAGTAGTAAATTTGAGTCTGAGTAAAAAACCTAGTATGGGGGCCCAAAATTGATATTTACCCCCCCCCCCTCAAGATGGCACCTATGTATCACGGGGAATTTTGACTAAATTGTAATCAAAACAAAATCTGTCAGGAGAACCTTGAATTCTCTATGGGCGTATAACCCTCTGGAAGGGCGTTATATCACGGAGTCAACACCGGATTTCTTTGAAAGACCTAGACCAAGTTTACAGAAACAATAATAGCTGCCTCTGGTGTCACAAAGAGTTCAATGTGATGTTGTTTTCCTCTTTTTATCCACTTCAAAAATCAATACTGCACCGGAAACGCCGTCGGATCATGAACTTTACAACGTATCGGATGTATCAAGACAACCTTGCTAAGAACAAAACAAACGAGCCGCTTTGGAAAAGAGGCCGCCCCTGCTTCATCCGCAGTCTAGAAATTTACCGTATCTCTCAGCAGCATTGCCAACTCGAACCAGTTCCAAATATTCATGCTTAATAAACGAGTTTAGTCAGATCACTCTAACACCTGCCATGTCTAGTTCACCCTCATCCATATGATGATGATGATGATGAAATTTTATTTACGCACTTGAGAAGAGGAAAAACGCGCAGTAGAGACAAAGAAAAGGAACAAGACCAAAGGTTTCGATGGGATCCCAAAAAAATAATATTTAATCCAGACAATTGGGTCATGTCTTCGCCAGATAGAGTCTTTTACAGGCTAATCATCTGAGAAAACCCAATTGTCTGGATCTCTATAAGCCACAGTGATATGCTATCAAGAAGATAGCCTACGTAATTGTTCCCATTACTATTCGATGCTTTATTCCTATTCAGCTATATTTCTAAAAGTAGTAAATTTTGAGTCTGAGTAAAAAACCTAGTATGGGGGCCCAAAATTGATATTACCCCCCCCCCCCAACCCCTCAAGATGGCACCTATGATCTTACCACGGGGACTTTTTACTAAATTGTAATCAAAACCAAATCTGTCAAGAGAACCTTGAATTCTCTATGGGCGTATAACCCTCTGGAAGGGCGTTATGTCACGGAGTCAACACCGGATTTCTTTGAAAGACCTAGATCAAGTTTACAGAAACAATAATAGCTGCCTCTGGTGTTACAAAGAGTTCAATGTGATGTTGTTTTCCTCTTTTTATCCACTTCAAAAATCAATCCTGCACCGGAAACGCCGTCGGATCATGAACTTGACAACGTGTCGGATGATTCGGATGTATCAGGAAACCTTGCTAACAACAAAACAAACGAGCCGCTTTGGAAAAGAGGCCGTCCGTGCTTCATCCGCAGTCTGGAAATTTACCGTAATCTCTCAGCAGCAATGCCAACTCGACCCAGTTCCAAATGTTCTTACTTAATAAACGAGTTTAGTCGGAGCATTCTAACACCTGCCATGTTTAGTTCACCCTCATCCATATGATGACGATGATGATAAAATTTTATTTGCGCATTTGAGAAGAGGAAAATAGCGCAGCAGAGACAAAGAAAAGGAACAAGACCAAAGGTTTCGATGGGACCCCAAAAAATTAATATTTGATCCAGACAATTGGGTCTTGTCTTCGCCAGATAGAGTCTTTGCCAGGCTAATCATCTGAAAAAACCAAGTTCAGATATACCTCTATAAGCCATATCTATTTTGACGATACTGATCGAACCTTCCTGCTTTACTTCTGCCAAATTTCCGTTTTATGCAGAATTCCAAGCAAACTACTTGTCCAGCAACAAAAAGAAACTTCAGAAACGAATCCAGCGTATCTCATTATCCCTCCCTATAAAGAACATCTAATCAACTTTAAATAGAAAGTTTAAATTGAAAAAAAAATCCGGTTTCAACCGGGTTCCGCTTTACCTCTGACAATTGGGTCCTCCGGTTTCGACCGGATTCCGGACGATTCTAGGACAGTTCGTCACAGGACAATTCGTCACAGGACAATTCGTCACAGACAATTTGTCACACGGACAATTCGTCACAGGGACAATTCGTCACAGGACAATTGGTCACACGGACTATTCGTCACAGGACAATTCGTCACTAGGACAGTTCGTCCCTAGGACAGTTCGTCATTTCTGAAAATGCTTGCCATTGGAATGGTAATTTGGGACAAATAAAAAATGCCACCCCTCACAGGAAGTTGTTTGAATCCATATTTGACTCATTATTTTAATCCCTGCACTCATCTCCGATGTTTAATCCTCAGTATATTGGTATAGAACTTTTTTCGAGCAGGCGTGTAGTGCATATCCTCCTATGACATCCACGGACCTAGCCCAGCAAATGCTGAAGTGCTGCGCATTC
Organism: Branchinecta lindahli; assembly: GCA_023053555.1. Lineage (NCBI taxonomy): Eukaryota > Metazoa > Arthropoda > Branchiopoda > Anostraca > Branchinectidae > Branchinecta > Branchinecta lindahli. The sequence goes on from JAKZAO010000003.1 coordinate 9,383,418, forward strand.
AGGAAGAATTGAGGTCCCGGTCTGCCAGTACAGCGGCTCCCACGGCGGCTATCATTTCGGCGGCAACGACCTCTTCTAGTCGTTCTGCTACAGTCCTACTAGCGAAGAAGCAGTCTTTTCAGAGATCAGTACGGAGACGGAAACAGCAAAGTGGTGCTAACCTTCCACTGCCAGCTAACTTAGCATCACTTCAAGTCCCCCCCTTCGCTTCAGAAGACGACAGCTGGAGAGCCATTTTTGCTCTACGATTCTGGACCAAACAGCAGCAGCCGAATCCTGATCTTCTCAACGAAACAGAATTTGGAATTCCTAGCATCGTGTGATGACTGGATTGCCGATGGTACATTCAAGACTGCTCCACCTCACTTCCAACAACTTTATACGATCCACGGCATCAAAGAGTCTACGTCCATTCCTTGTGTCTTCGCGTTGCTTGTAAAGAAAACTCAGCAGACTTACGTTGGCCTCCTAAGGCAGTTGCTCATCCTCAATCCCCATTTGGACCCGAAACGAATCATGGCTGATTTTGAAATCGCCTTCATGAAAGCGGTAGGGGTCGTTTTCCCGATTGCAGTAGTGAGTGGCTGCTTTTATCACCTGTGTCAGAGCGTTTTTAGAAAAATTCAAGCAAACAGCGATGTTCTCGAGAAGTATTCGTCTTGCAGCGATTTTGCTCTCACCATGAGAATGCTGACAGCGTTGGCTTTTCTCCCAGTGGCGGATATCCCAGCCGCGTTCGACCGCTATGTTAAAATCTGTCCATCTGAAGTATACCCAATCCTCGACTACTTTGAAGATACCTACATAGGAAGAACGTCACAAACCACCAGGGCAAACAGAAATGCTATCTTTCCCATCCCTGTCTGGAACGTCTTTGGGCGCGTCGCAGAAGACCTTCCTAGGACCAATAACAATGTTGAAGGATGGCATTCGGCATTCAACAAACGTGTTGGAGCAGCCCATCCAAATATTTGGAGATTCATATCGTTTCTGCGACAGGAGCAGGTCCAAACAGAAACGAATATGGAGCGATTTGTTGCTGGGTGCCCCAACCCACCCAAGAAGAGGAAATATGAAGAATGTAACCAGCGATTGAAAACCGTAGTAGGGAGGTATCGGTCAGGCCAAACTGACGTACTCGAATATATGCGGGGCATTGCCCATAACTACATGTTTTGATGTGTTATATAGCGACCTTATTTCCATGTAATTGAGTATTATGTAACTGAGTATTTAAAAATATATACTTTAAAATATATCGAAATTTGAACTTGAAATTGGGCTCTCTGTGACGAAATGTCCTTGTGACAAATTGTCCTAGTGACGAATTGTCCGTGTGACGAATTGTCCCTGTGACGAATTGTCCCTGTGACAAAATGTCCTTGTGACAAATTGTCCTGTGACGAATTGTCTGTGACGAATTGTCCTGTGACGAATTTTCCTGTGACGAATTGACCGGACACCGATTTTTTGGGTCGAAGAGAGGAATTTTTCAAAAGTAAATATGCTGAGTCTTATGCCACTGATGGAAAGGAACCCTATGGAGGAAGGGATCCTCGAAACAGGAAGTGCAAATGGGTTTTATGATAAGTTTTAAGGTAGAAGTACCCTGGTTTGGCCCATGGAATTTAAAGTTAATTGCTCAAAAATAAGAAATAAAATCAGAATTTGTAATACAGGTTATAGTTCAAATACTGAAGTTTGAGTTTGAGATTTTGAAAAGTAGGTTGTTCGTAGATATCGTGATTACGTGTTTGTCGGAGTTGTTGTAGCAATTGAGTACGGTTGGAGTTTATATGTGTAGTGGTGATGAATTATGCGTTTGTAGTAAAAAGTATACAAATTATTAAAGTTTAACCGAAAAGGACTGGGATATGACAATCTAGTTACCCATCACTTATTCACTTAAATTGGCGTGAAGACCCGCTGAAAATGCGTTACTTGGTTGTTCCGCTATTCAGGAATAATCGATTTTCAAATAGTGGAATTTCCGCGTGATTTGTGGTACCTCTTATTTGTTGTATGCCTTACAAGAAAGATTTATGAATTTTTTTGTTCAGGCACTAAGCAATCTACACCAATATCGCCACTGCCCACTGAAAAGCCTTGTTTGTGTTTAGATAAGAAATTCCCGCGTCATAGTAGAATTTTCGCTGTGGGGACCGCAGCAGATATTCTGAACGCCATAACTAGAGCAGATAGTGGAAAACGAAAAAATCCCTTTGCAGAATCCAAATAATGCAGTGTATTCAACTAAATGACACAAAAATACGTTGGCTTTTAAGTTAAACTTTAAGGAAAATAAGTTTTAGTAAAACTTATAGGAGAAATGATTAAAAGATATAATGTGTATTTCTAATTTGAAACATAAAATACTTCAATAACTGAAATGAATATTATAGTTTGAAGTACGAATGAAATGACTGACATCAGATCGTGCAGGACAGCTTTACTCTTAGGCCTACTTATTCTTGAATTTCCTTCCCAAAGCAGAAGTGTACTTTTTTCCTCCACAAGCTCCCTCAGTCCCTACATGGCCTATCAGAAGCTGTCGGCTAGTCGCATTGGGGCTAGAACTGGACGGGTCTAGGCGAAAAAACCCCCGGCGAAAACCCCCCCGGACAAAACCCTCGCGCCAAAACCCCCCCGGCTAAAACCCCCCCGGCTAAAACCCCCCCGTTACCAAAACCCCCCGGACCAAAACCCCCCCGGTACCAAACCCCCCCCCCGACCAAAACCCCCCCGGTACCAAAACCCCCCGGTACCAAAACCCCCCCGCATAAAAAAGACGGGTATATAAGAGTAGAGTAACTGGTATGTAGAGAGAAAGAGAAGAATATAAACCCCCCCCGGTACCCCCCGGCGAAAACCCCCCGAATCCTTAGACACTCACACATATTAAGACTGGGATTTACTGGGCAACAAAACGAACAACCATGTGACAGTTTTACCATTGACAAGCACGAGTAAGGTGAAGAGCTGGTAGGATATTTCTGGGACTATCTTGAAAGTGCTATCACAAAACGAGCTCAACCTTTCCCTTGACCCAAAGGATCCTCCCATCAAGTCTCATGAAAATATTCATTCCCTTCGAGAGTTATCCTGCTCACAGACGGATAGCAGGACAACTTTTGCGGTGTCATAGGTATCCCTCCGCTTATTGCCCATCTTCGAGTTTCTGGAATGAATCAGGGATAACTAAAGAGCAATCAGGCAAGGGGAGCTTCACATTGCACCAATAGGTGGCATCCTAACTGCAGCTTCCTCGCCAAGAAGGGTGAGGCACTGGGAAAGGATTTGTTGGGGGGATCGCTACACAGAGTGGAACTGGCTTTGATTTGATCATTCACATTTAACACCTCACTGACAGCTTCAGTTGAACGCGGGTGTTTGGTGACTTCAGCAATTAGTCTGTCACCATCAACCTTCACCTTCGCTTTACACTCCCTTTGTTTATCATTGTTCTGATACCCACTGTACTTCAGACATTCTTGTAGAGTCAAGTTTGCGAAAGAAGTTTATTCTACTCTTACTCTCTACCTACCAGTTGCTCTACTCTTGCATACCCGTCTTTTTATATGCGGGGGGGTTTTGGTACCGGGGGGGTTTTGGTCGGGGGGGTTTTGGTACCGGGGGGGTTTTGGTCGGGGGGGTTTTGGTAACGGGGGGGTTTTAGCCGGGGGGGGGTTTGGCGGGGGGGGTTTTGTCCGGGGGGGTTTTCGCCGGGGGGGTTTTAGCCGGAACCCAACTGGACGACGTGAGGCACAGGTTACCCACACAGGGACAAATTATTATAATAATAATTTAGTAATTTATAACATCCGGTCAGTGAGTCTTTAAAGTTTAACTGAGAAGGCAGCTTATTTTTACATTTGACATTTGTATAACTGAAAAATTTTGACCCATCTGAAGTATTTTGTAACTTTCACCCGAGCCTCTAGTTATAACGTTCAGAATGTGCGCTGCCTGCACGATAACCCAAAATTCATCCAGACGCGAAGTATATGAAGTTCAAAAAAGCCTGCATTTCCAGGATTAAAGGACACCTGAACAATGAAACCATACTTGAACACACCATGGAGAATGCATTTACAGACATGGCCACAGAGGGCATTCTTCTCCTGAGCGTGAGGGATGTTCGTTTCAGGAGGTTTGCACATGCAGACTCCAAGACAAAAAAGGGCAATTCATTCAAATCTTGTACAGCGCTGGCCGGATCGTATTGGAATTTCTTCTAGATTTACGTTTGGGCTTAACTGGTTAAAAAATATTCCAGAAGAAGGGTTGATTGGAGACATTTGTTCATTACTAAACTGTTCGGTACTGAAATAAGGACAGATGCAAAATGGAGCAAAAATCATTGCTTGGAAACACTATTTCGTATTCGGATTGGGTTTTCTGCAGGCAATGTTAACGGAAGTCATACAGATAGGGATGATACTTGGTACTCTTCATTCAGGTGTCCTTAAAAGACGCAAAACCCGAAAAGCTATGGTTGGAGAAAGTATGGAAAGATGTTAAAGGAGTTGCATCATAAACATTATAGCACTAACAACGTCTAGAAACCCTCCACCCAAGACCCAAAATGAAGCCACGACTCGATCCGACCGCTGGGTCATCTAGTGGCGCGGGTTGGAAGCGCCCGATAGGCTGGGATCATAGCTTGACAAATGGATCTAACAAAATGTTTTTATTTTAGCAGCATATGGAAAATGAGTAGAAAAATCAAACTAATTTTTTGCATTATCGATTTCCTTTAGTATTTGTTTTCTGTTCTTTCCTGTCAATTCCCGTACGTCCAAAGAAGGAAGGATGTAAACTAGATCATAATAAACAAACGCCGTAAATTATACTAAATTCGTTATAGTAATTTCTTTAAGATCTAAACGTCCACGTGATATACTTAGTTGTTTTAATCCTCTTACACGCCACTCGATCTCAGTGTTGCCACCGGCAGTAAATTTTTACTAGATCTAGTAAAAAAAATTAAATCTAGTAAATATAGAGGATCTAGTAAATTTCATTTTAATCTAGTAAAAAATCACAATTTCTAGTAAAAAAGATGGTCCAACCCAGAAGTTGTGTCATTTTTTACAGATTCAGAGGAAATGTACAAAAATATTAGGATCCACTCACTCTTGCTTATCACTCCAGAGTTCTTAATTTTGTCTGTTAACCAAACCAAGGATCGGAGCTCTTTGTCCATTTTGTTAAGTCTTTTGTCCCTGATAGAAACAAATGAACCAATTGCTTTGTGAAAAATCGACAGTTTTTACAAGAATTTGGCCTGTTTTAAGAAAAAAAATTGAGTGTCTTTTAGAAAAATTGCGGGGCGCAGTCGGCGCGAAGCGCTTCGCGCCGACTAATTTGTTCTTTGCCGATTGGCCGACAACGTTGGTAGGGGGCGCCCCCATTTTTGACGTTTCTGCTCTTGATGACCAAGTCCGCGGTCGGATATATTTTCGCTGCTTTCTTTTCAGTGTGACTCAAAATAAACTGTCTTTCGATGTATTTCTTTATTATTGAAATGTAGAACAGGTAGAAAATGCAATGCACGTGTCGCGGCGACAGCCGCGAAAAAATTTTTTGAGTTAGTAAATTTTATTAGAATCTAGTAAAAAATTCTCCGGAACTTAGTAAACTTAATTTTGGTCCGGTGGCAACACTGCTCGATCTTCTCGAAGGTTTTAGTAGCCTACTCTTTTGACCTGCGCCGGGAGATCAGTGAATAGTTAATTAGCAATGGCGACCTTGCTTTCAAGAGTGAATTGTGTTCAAGTAATTTGCGGATAACCTTGGATACCATGATGATTTTGAAGAAAACAAAGGTAACAGTGTGTTCATAAAAATCTGACCCATCGAAAAATTATGGTGTCTCCCACCTTATCTGCCAACATGAATCAAAATGGAATGGAATTATTTTTCGGCAGTGATTACCTTTGTGGTTGGTATAAGCATAGAGGGACAGGCGCATAGAGGTACCACAAGTCCGAACCAATAAGTTCATTCGATGAAATCGACTATCCGTAAATAGCGGAAAAACGGAGCAATGCATTTTTATCAGGTTCTCATGTCTATTTGAGTAAGTGATGAAGCTACTCATCACTGATGAGTAGCTAGATTGTCGGATCTCAGCGCTTTTCTGTTAGATTTTAAGGGCAAACAAAACCGGTCAAAAACTCGAATGTCAACGGGCATCCGTCACTTCCGTTCGGGGTTGCAAAACTAGTGAGCTGGTAATTATTTCCCAATAACAATCGGAAAAAGTGGAAAACACATTTCAACCTTCTGGCTACCCATGGGTAAATTCTAGTCTTTAAAGTAGCGCGGTAGCCTACGCTGCATGAAAGTAGTAAATGTCATGACGATACAATAAAAAAGAGACGTTCGGCATTGCATCTCTATTGTTCATAGTGGGAGGGACGACCTATTTTTTACGACTTCTTTCAACCGCTATAATCGAGAAACAAAATCGGATTCCAACCTAGTGTGGTGCAGAAGGTATAAGAAGGTAGTGATCATAAAAGATGGACGACAAGAAGTATATACAGCTGAAGTACTTAGTAGCCGAGTATGATGCAAGCAGGTTTCAAGAGGCTAGCCAGCAAAATTCGTTAAATTGTTACCTTCACAATCTGGAAATTTCGCTGACGCTGATACGGCGCATCGCAAAATTTCCAAAACGCACGAGTAGCTGATTCATTTGTGGCTTTCGATCAGCGCCGAGCCGAGTTTATTTCTCCTTTAAAACGGTGCTTTTGTGTAGAGCTGTTTCGTTTATTTCTTCTATTTTCCTCTTGTTTCGTCCTTTTTGTTCAATAGACTACTACATATAGGCACGGTTCGTGTCACTTTTTATATGATGGGTAATAACATTATTGACTGATTGATCGAAAACATATTTGCATCACAAACAAGCCGCATGTAATGAGACAGGTTATTACACCTACCCATAACAAGAGCTAGTAGCTTATATGGCACTTGCAAGGCTCGGTAAGAGGATGAAAGTAGGAATTTGCCAACTCGTGGGTTTCGTATCATTTTTAAGCAAAGCCCTTGAGATAAGAATGATCATGGACCCTTGGAAATCACGAGAGTGTATCGTTTGGTAAAAAGTATTTTATGTTTGCACTTGGCTGTGATGAAGCGCATTTTAAGGGCGCTAGAAATTCATCTGTAGTCAAAACCCCGAGGCAAAAATGACCCTGGGCCCTTTGCGATCATGAATATATATGGTTCGGTCAAAAGCATTTTTTTTTTACTTTGCTGTTAAGATGGCTAGCCTACTTTAAGGGTCGGGTCTGGAACGGTGCAGAACTTCCAAGAATAAACAAAAGGAAATAAACAGGAATGTTTGAATTTCTTTTTCCCTCTTTGACACGACTTGGGAAATAAACGTTTTCGGAAGTACTTCGCCGTTAAAGTTGTCAGGTACGGGTTTTCTTCGGCGACTGTTCACTGTTGGGCAATGTTCAAATAAGAACACCTCTACTATCGTCCCGATATTCGTCAGTAGTAGCAAGAACAAAATAATAATCACAAGAACCTCCGTCTCCCTATCTCTGTAACGACCATGCGGAGTCAAATATATTATCGATACCCTGTCTGATGCAAACGATCGGAGGGTAGGAGCTACGCGGAACATCATAATTCGTCACCTCTACAAGCAGCTATATCGCAGTAAAGCCCCGGAGAAGAAATTTCCAAAGTAAACGCCGATTGGTTGTCTGGACGCGCTGCAGAGCGGGTCAGCGCGCCTCCTGCACTTTTTCCTCTGATCTGCGCAGCGGCGAAGAGGGAGGTATACGGGCAAACTCACGCTTAGCAAATACCTTTAGCTCAGCTCAGTTTTGTCGGGGTATCCGTAGTCGCTGCATGGGACCAGACACGGAGGTTCTACTGGCTTATTTATTCTTGCTAGCAGGAACTTGCAAAATCATTTGTTTTTTGCAAGCCGGTTTCTTCACTAGGCAAGACAAGGTCAAAAAGTGAGGTATTTGGCTAAGCGAAAACGGGCGAATCAAAAGCATTATATTCCTGCATGCTTGTTAGTTGCGGATCCCGTAACCCCTTCGTTCGTCGCTTTATGGTGTCAAGATTATGTCCTTCCCAGAACATGGGGAATCATCATTGAATAGGCTAATTGGTAAAGGCGGAATTCTCAGCTTTCGTTATCACCTCGTAAACAGTACATCCTTACGAATTTTTTTAATGTCTTTCATTTCATCCTCATCCCTAGTCCCTAGCCTACATGAAAAGTGTCACCATCTAGAACACGAATTTTATTATGCCTGAAATCTTGTTTCGTTTTGTCGGAAGGGCGATTTGGTAAGAACAAAAGTTGAAGACTGGATCAGGACTACGAAGTCTAGGTTTAAAGCTTGGTTCAAAGAGGGGCTTTTTTACTCTGTCCCTGCAACTATGTCTTGAATGCTTTTAACCGATTCCAAGTTTCTAGAGTTTAGTTACTGTAAAATGTGAAAGAGGAGATTTGAAGGAAAAAGTCAAATTAAGATAGTAGTAGTAAAGAGATAAAGATTTTTCTAAAGTAAAAATGGGAAGAGCAGATGCCACACCTGTCTCACTGAAAGGAGAAGGAGGAAACAGAAAGTGCGTTTTATTCGTGGAGTTACGGAACTGGACTCTCGCTCATCTTTCCTAAAACTTCAAAATCAGAACTAGATTGGTGAGCAAAGCAATTGGTGACAGTCACATTTCACACAAGAATGGAAACAAGGAAACAATGAAGGATCAGACTTCGATACTTTCCTGGATTAAGTAACCGTAGGAATTAGCAAACATAACCACAGAAAAACAGAGACTTGGACGACTGAATATTTATACCAATCTTAACCTTTAAATGATTGAGGACTGCGGATGTCATCTTATCAAACTAGCATTAAACTACCCGGAAGTGTAGGCCAAAAAGCCCACTTGACCAGTCACTGATTATTCCCTAGAAGTATAAGCTGTAAACAACTCTGTTTATCATTCTGAAAGAGGATTTGAATTTAGGCGGGAATCCCAGTACAAAGGGATACAGACTAATGCTGCCAACAGAGATCACGATTTGGCAGTTAAGACGCAGAAAATCAGACCGGGAAATCCTGATCGTCCATGGACACCATAAATATTGTTCCGAGTGGCTAAGCCCGCTAAGGCCACCAATAGCTTACAGTAGAGGGGTATATTTGAGTGTAAATTATGCAGATTTTTCAAGAGTTTCTTCTAAGAATGCAGACAAAAATATATATCCGGAAAAGGTTTAAAAATATTCGAAGACAAAATTCCAATTTTGACTGTAAGGGTTCTTCTCGAAAATCGCATTTAAGAAATGGTATGGAAATACGATAGTGAAAACCACAGAAGGCTGCCCAAAGGGTTCGCTCAGCAGCCCCCCCCCCCCCCCGAGACTTCAAATGTGTCTTGCCTGTCGGTAAATCCAAACTTTGCCCTAAAACAATTTTTCGAAAGTGGGGTCACACACTGGAAGACGAATATGATTCCAATTCTCTCGTGTATCCTTTATCACAACCTACCTCAGAATTTCTAATGGCCTGCTTCGCCTTAATACACAAAACCCAACCGAACAAAAAATAACATATTCGTGCCCAAATGACAACATATTGTGGCAACACTGCCCTACGAAAACATATAAAAATCAAAAGATTCGACATCAAGGCATAATTTAAACTTTTTTTTGAAAATCTTCCTTGTTGTACAGTAACAATAGCATTCATGGCCCGAGTTCAATATGTTTCGGTTGAAATCTTCGCCTACCGTACCAAGAGAATCAATAGCTAATACTTGCCTTCCAACGAATCAGCATTACCCAACAAATTCTAACTTTAACATATTCTGCGACTCAACCTATTAGCACTAATCCGAAAAAAAATTGCACAAACTCATCAATTACTTTGGTTGGACAAGAGTCAACTACCCCAAAACGGCCAAAAGAGGTCTTGATGTGTCGGGGTGCATTGTTGGCTGATGGGTATGAGGCATAGTACCCCCAGGCGCTATGTCTCCGCTCAAAGCCTTAACGACGTCACAATCGGCATGATTGAACAAAACCAAAGTTTTCGCTGGGATCCTAAACTGGTGTATATCTTCAATCTTGGCAATTCCTGTCAATTCCGGTCTTGCCGGGAAAAAGAAAGGAGACTGACCGGATGACTATCCGGAGTCCGATATGACATATGACTATGAGAAAATCGCCCCGGTGAAGATAAAGTTTAGCATCCCCCCCCCCCAACCCGACAATGCGATCGAGAAATGTCTACTACAGCATATCCGACCGATTCCGATCAAATTTCAGTTCGATTAGAAAAGGAGGCAAAGAGTGATGAACTCCAGTGATCAAAGAAAGCAAACAGTGCAGTAAAGAAACAAGAGCTGCAAGCTCATATGGCACTTGCAAGGGTTGAGATGTATTATTTGATCAAAAGTAATTTTCGACTGTGCGGTTCAGATGCGCACTTTAGGGAGCTAGAGAAAAAGTATTTTATCGGTGAACTTGGCTGTAATGATGCGCACTTTAAAGGCACTAGAAATTCATCTGTAAGGAAGACCCTTGAGGCAAAAACGATAGCAGGCTCTTAGGGATCATTGATATATACGTATGATCAAAAGTATTTTTTTTCCACTAATGCGGGTAAAATGCGCACTTTAAGGGTGCAAGAAATTATTTTTTGCAAAACCCTTGTGGGACAACTGATCATGGGTTGAGATGTAGGCCTATCGTTTGATAAAAAGTACTTTTCGACCTTGCGGTTAAGATGCACACTTTAAGGGAGCTAGAACTTCATTTGTAAGCAAAACCCTTGAGGCAAAAATGATCATGAGCTCATTTGGATGATGGAAATGCATATTTTGCTTAAAAGTATTTTTCTTAATTTGCGGTCATGATTGGTACTTTAAGGAATGGTCGGATTTGAAAAGTGGCGATTTCTAAGCCGATCTTGTCGAATTTCTAATATTCCAGCCAAATTTCATCGTCCTAGCACATCTGGAAGTACCTTAACTCGCGATCACCGGAATTCCGGACCCGCCCCTCAAACTCCCCCCACAGTCGCCGGAGCCAATCCGGTTCAGTTTTGGACTTGTTTGTTATTCCCACAAAGTTCCATCCCGATCTCTCCAGTCCAATCCGGTCACGTATTCCCCCCCCCCCCAATTGTTGTCGGATCCGGTCCGGACATGAAAAAGATCACCACATGCACGCCCTCTGTTCAGTTATTAAATTTCACTCGAATCCGATCACCCGTTCCAAAGTTACGCATGGCTAAATATTCCGGATTCCCCCTCCCTCCGATATCCCCACGACTATCGGATCGAGTGAATTTTTATTTACAAGTCAGTTTGATCGGGTCCCTGATACGCCTCCCAAGTTTCGTCGTGAAAATCCCAAAAACCATCATCACCAGAATTCCGGGAAACTCCCCTCCACCTCCCCCCCCCCCCAAGTGTCCGGGTCCAGTCCAAACGTGTAAACGATTTATCTGGAGCAGATTCTTGTTCTTCCCAGCAAGTTTTACTCCGATCCCTCCATTATAACCGTTTCTCGAGATTTCCGGTCTTCCCCCACCCCAACTCCCCCATAGCTGTCGAAACCGGTTCGAACTTCAAATGGAACATCAGAGATATGTCATTCATTCAGGTATTAAGTTTCGTCCCAATCCGATCACCCGTTCGAAAGTTACACAACACTCAATTTTCCATATTCCCCCGCACTGCACCACATATACAAACCCCTTTGACCCTCGAATGCACTAGCTCTTTCCAATGTTAACAGAGTGATCCGATGCAAAGAGTGACGTCACGCCGCGCGCAGATCTACTAGTGTGTAGAAAGGGTTTAGGGGTTTTACAAAAACTACTAAATTCTCAGGATTCCCCCGCCCTCTACTCCCTCCACGGTGGTCGGATCGCGGCAGTGACAATTTGCAAGTTAGTTTGGTCGGGTCCGTGATATGCCTGCCAAGTTTCATCGTCCTAGCACATCTGCAAGTACCCTAACTCGCGATCACCGGACCGACCGACCGACCGACAGACCGACCGACGGAAAAGTGATCGGTATATGGCACTTGAGCGAAGCTGCAAGTGCCATAAAAAGAGAAATAAAAATAGAAAAACGGTAATATGCGCAACAGGAAAGAAATAAGAAAAAAGGACTAATCGGGCATAGAAAATCTTCTTCCTATATGACTAGGACAACAAGAGCTACGAGCTCATATGGCACTTGTTTTTCTCATATGGTACTTGTGGTGGACAGGGGCGTCACGACTAGGGGGAGGGGGGACGCCCCCCGCCCGGAATGTTGTCGGCCAGTCGGTAAAAAATAGCCGAGTCGGCGCTCGCCCTGACTTTCTATAAGAAGTCGATTTTTTTCTTGGATACAGTCGATTTTTCCCAAAATAGACGTTTTTCTTAAAATCAGCCGATTTTTCGTCAACACAGTCGTTTTTTCCTCAATAATAGTCGTTTTTATCTGCAACAAGAGCTGGAAGCTCATATGGCACTTGCAAGGCTGGGTCAGAGGATGAAAGTAGGAATTCGTCAATTGGTGGGTTTGTTGTGATCATTTGTAAGCAAAACCCTTGAGAAAATGATCATGGGTCCTTGGAAATCACGAGAATGTATCGTTTAGTAATTCATTTCGCTGTGCGCAATTTAAGAGCACTAGAAATTCATCTGTAATCGAAAGTCTTGAAGCAAAAATGATGATCAGCTCATCGGGAGCACGAAAATGTATATTTTTCTCAAAAGTATTGTTTGTACTTTAAGGAATTCAGTTGTAAGCAAAACCCTTGACGCAAAAATGATCATGGGCTCATAGGGTCAAGAAAATGTATTTTGGCTCAAAAGTATTTTTTATACTTTGCGGTTAGGATTAGTACGGTAGGTACTTTAAGGGATGGTCGGATCTGGAAACTGACAATTTCTAAGCCAATCTTGTCAAGTGTCTAATTTCCAAGCCAAGTTTCATCGTCCTAGCACATCTGGAAGTAAACTGATTCGCGATCACCGAAATTCCGAACTCCCCCCACAGTGCCCAATTAAACCCGGTCCGGTTCTGTCTCTGATGTATCTAGCGCTTGTGCTTGTTCTTTTAACCAAGTTTCATCCCAATCGCTCCATTCTAAGCGTGTACAAGATTTCCGGTTCTCCCCTCCACCTCCCCGCCACATTGATCGGATTACATCCGGACTTAAAATACGACATTTGAGACATGGGGTCTTTCCAAATATCAAGTTTCATTAAGATCCGATCACCCGTTCAAAAGTTATACATACCTCAAGATTCAGGATTCTCCCTCCCTCCACTCCTCCCACGATGGTGGGGTCAGGGAACTGACTATTTCTAAGCCAATCATATCAACTCTCCAGTGTTCAAGCCAAGTTTCATCGTCCTAGCACGTCTGGAAGTACCTTCACTTGCGATCACCGGAATTCCCCCCTAACTCCCCCACAATGCCCGAGTCCGGTCCGGTTCTGTCACTGATGTACATAGGACTTGTGCTGGTTCTTCTCACCAAGTTTCATTCTGATCGCTCCACTCCAAGCGTGTCACAGGGTTTCCGGTTCCCTCCCTCCGACCCCCCACCTTCATCGAATCCGGTCCGGACTTGAAGCGGGACATCCAAGACATGTGGTCTATCTACATATCAAGTTTCAATACGATCCGATCTCCCGTTCGGAAGTTATACATACCTCAATATTCCGGATTCCCCCTCCCTCCACTCCCCCCCCACGATGGTCGGATCGTGAAGTTGACTATTTCCAGGTTAATCTGGTCGTGTCCCTGATTTGCCTGCCAAGCTTCTTTGTCCTAGCCCACCTGGTAAGTAACTTAACTCCGTATCATCGGAATTCCGGAACCCCCCTCTAACTCCCCCATAGTGCACGAATCCGGTCCAGTTCTGTCAGTGATGTACCTAGGGCTAGTGCTTGTTTCTCCCACCAAGTTTCATCCCGATCGCTCCACTCTCAGCATGTCACATGATTTCCAGTTCCCCCCTCCGACTTCCCCCCCCCCATTCGTCGGATTCGGTCCGGACTTGAAACGGGACTTCCGAGACATGACATCTTTCCAAATATCAAGTTTTATTTAGATCCGATCACCCGTTTGAAAGTTATGCATGCCACTAAATTCCGGATTCCGGCTCCCCTCCCTCCCCCCACGATTGTCGGATCGGGAAAGTGACTATTTCCAAGTGGTTTGGTCGGGTCCCTAATATGCCTGCCAAGTTTCATCGTCCTAGCACATCTGGAAGTACCCTAACTCGCAAACACCGGACTGACAGACCGACGGAAAAGTGATAGGTATATGGCACTTGGCCGGAAGGCAAGTGCCATAAAAAACAGTCGGTAAAAATGACGAGCCAGTCGGTAAATACCTTGTCCTCCCTCCCCCCCCAAACATTTTGGCTAGTAAAGCCTCTGCTCATAATCCCCTCAGACAACAGGGGAAAAACAAAACAGACAAAGCACGTCGAGCGACAACAACAGACCGAGCTACATTTCCTGAAGACAACACACACAGAAATACCACAAGATTTGATGTTTGTGCAACCTCAGTTACTGACTCTTCTGAAAGAGTTGGTAAAGGATTACCGGCTCTTTCCGTTCTTTAGAGACAAATAAAACAGATCAATAGTACACGTAGGTAGCAAAAGCAGACAACAGACATACCTACATTTCCCAAATTCACTGAAAAACACTTCATAAAACTTGCTGTTATGTAACCTCCATCACCCCCTACTTAGAGACATTTTTAAATATTTCCAATACGTTTTATGATGAATTGAGCAAGGTTTAAATCCACCACTTTGGGCTAACAAATAATTATCGGTTCCTCTGTTATCTTTGGGATCCCAAAACGGAAGTGACTGGATAATTTGTTTGTACGTCCGTCTATCTAAGGGATTGAGATATAATACGATATGTATTAATACTAAAAGCCCGAATGCGCCATGGTTAATACACAGATACCAACCAAGTTCCAATAACAAATTCCAAATAAACCCAATAAACAAATAAATACATTTTCAATAATAGACTACAGTCCACTTAAACAAATATTTATTCCTGCTTAACTTAAGCCACAAACAAACAAACAAATCTGCAGAAAATTTTCTCTAAGTGCCGTACCCAAACAAACGATCTTCCCAAATTCTTTATTCCCGAAAATGTTTATCTTTTCAAAAAAATCTCCGGCCATTCCTCCATTTCCCAACACTCCAATAAATTTACTGCCTTAACTCTGTAACTCCTTACAAAAACGCAAAAAAATGCAGTACGGTAAATCTTGATTTATTTATCCACACATCGGACAGAAATAAGGACAAACATTCGACCTCGCTCTGCTTGAATAGCTCCTACTATCTCCAAGTAGTAAAAATTGTCCTTTTACTGACGCTGATATATTTTGCTGGAGCTAGGTGTGTAAGGGTCCTTTGGTTTAGGCTAAAGTACAGGTTAAGGTTCAAGACGGGCCATTTATCGCTACATTTAGGGGTGGGGTTCCAAATTAGGACGTAATTTTTTTTTGTAAAGCTGATGAGACAGTCGGTTTAGGAAAGTAAAAAAAAAGTTCAAAGTTCAGTTTAGTTTATTCACATAAAAACTGCCATACCATAAGCCTCCCGCTGATAACAGGAGTAAGGAGACATACTGAACTCGTGTCTGAACGGTATTACATCGCCGGAAAGCAGTTCGCCCGGAACCCGGAAAAAAAGAATTAGAGTAGGCCTTCGATATTAGGGTCAGAGTACATGCTGAATCCACAGTTCGTTCGCGCTAACTGCATTCCGCGAAAATCGGAGTACGGAAGGCAGCGATAAAAGACTTACAGTTTGATATTTAATACTTATTGGGATCCCAAAACGTAAGTGGAGGGATACCTATGACATCGCAAAAGTTGTCCGTCTGTCCGTCCGTCTGTCCGTCTGTCTGTAAGCACGATAACTCTCGAAGGCAGTGAGGTATTTTGATGAAACTTGGTGTGGGGATTCTTTGGGTCAAGAGTAAGGTCGAGTTCGTAGATGGGCCCTGTAGCTTTACATTTAGGGGTGGGGGAGGGGGTTTAAATTAAGGGGCAAGCAAAAAAATTTTAAACAGCTAATGTGATAGTCGATTATGGGGTAAGAAGACACGCTGAACACGAATATGAAAACCATTTTCTCGCCGGACAAGTAGTTCGTCCGGAATCCGGCCAAAACCGGAAAACTTGTTAAAAGTAGAAGTCTTATTTGAAGTTGATTCGATGTTCGATATAGGGGTAAGAAGGCATGCTGAACAAGAATATGAAAACTATTTTATCGCCGGGCAAGTAGTTCGCCCGGAATCCGGCCAAAACCGGAAAATTTGTTAAAAGTTAAATTTTTATTTCAAGTTGATTAGATGTTGGATATAGGGGTAAGGAGATACGGTGAATCCGTTTTTGAGCTTTAGTTTTTCGCCCGACAAGTAGTTCTTGAATTTCGCCAGAACCGCAAAATTCACAGAACTAAGCTAGGATCGTTTCGATCGGCTTATAGAGGTAAACGCACATGCTGAATCCATATCTGAGCTTGGATTTCTTAATGATTAGCTGTTTGGCCTGGCGAAGACTAGATCTGGCGAAGACAAAACCTAATTGTCTGGATCAAATGTTGATTTTTGGGATCCCATCGGAACCTTTGGTCTTGTTATTCATTTGCGGCTGCCGGATGGGGCATCAGGTGAGAGTACGCAACGAAAATAGTCGGCCGTAAGAGAGTGGCAGGATTGCTTGCGTTCGCGAGGGGGGGGGGGTCCCTACTGTTTTGCTGAAGTGAGCAAAATTACAACAATCAAGATCTAGAAGCTCATATGGCACTTACAAGGCTAGGCAAGAGGATGAAAGTAGGGGTTTGCCAAATCATGGGTTTGTTCTGATAATTTGTGAGCAAAAACCTTGAGATAAGAATGATCAAGACCCTTGGAATTCACAAGGGACACTTGGCTGTGATGATGTGTATTTTAAGGGCGCTAGAAATTCATCTGTAATCAAACCCTACAGGCAAAAATGATCCTGGGCCCTTTAGGATCATGAATGGTCAGAAGTATTTTTAGTTTTTTTATAGTATTTTTACGGTGCACTTTAAGAGTGCTCTAAATTCATTTCTAAGCAAAACCCTTGAGGCGAAAATGATCTTGGGCTCATGGGGATCGTGCAATCTATAGGCCTATATTGCTTAAAAGTGTTTTTTGTACTTTGCAGTTAAGATGAGTACTTTACGGGATGATCGGATCAGGAAGGTGACAATTTCTTAGCCAATCTTGTCGAGCCTCTAATGTTCAAGCCAAGTTTCATCGTCCTAGCACGTCTGGAAGTAACTTAAATCGCACTCACCGGAATTCCCCCCCCCCCCCCCGCCAACTCCCCCGAGAGTGCCCAAATCCAGTCCGGTTTTGTCACGGATGTATCTAGGGCTTTACCAGGCTGACATGTTCGCTTTTCTGCAAGTTTTTGATAGTCTTCTGGACAAAGAAGCTGTTGGTAAAGAATTTTTTTTTTTCTGATAATCAAGCTTGCTTAAAAGCTCTTGAAACCCAAAAAAGCAAACAGCCATCGGAGATGGATCCGCAATTTAAAAATCGGTTTAAGAAACACCTCCTGGAGGGTAGTTGGTGAGTGGAGGGTTTTGAAGACGAGAGAGAACAAATAAATTAATTAATTTTTCATTTATTTTAGTGAAGGTTTGATTAGTGGTAGTAAATATGATATGATTATATGTAAATGTGTACCGGTTGCGTTTTTCAAGCACGTATGTGCTTTGTTTGTAACCGGTCGTCAAGCCGGCATGAATTTTTTTTAGTAAAGATATTGAATCCTGAATCCTTTAACAAGATTAATGCAGTTGCAAACAATGAAAATCAAATCACTTTGATGTGGGTCCCGGAACACTCTGGTGTCCCAGGGAACGAAGCCGATGCCCTAGCAAAGGAAGCTACCAAAAGAATTATGTATGGACCTGAACCCTTTATTCCCATTTCGGAAAGTAGGTGGAAAACAGAAAGCCGAGAATGGATGAATAAATATGCAGATCAAACTTGGAAAAACCGAGTGGATTGTCGAGCCACGCTAAGTTTAATACCCACACGCAAAGAGGCAATGACAAGAAGGTTAGTCGCCATGAAAAAAAGATGAAATACGGTGAATCATCCAGGTTGTTACTGGAAAAACCTTGGAAAACATAATTCAAATACAGAAAAAACTGGGTCTCCAATATGTGCCCACTGTGGAATAGAGGAAGAGACAATGCTCAAGAGTGCCCAGCATGGACAAGGCAATGACAGGAAGCATTCCACGAGTGTCAATTTCCACGAGGTGGTGAGAAAAGCCAGATTACCTTCGGTTGACAGGGAGGTTAGACCTGGGTTAGACAGGTTTTAAAGCACAACTCTTACCGTACTACAAATAATCTTTTCCCTAGAAATGGATCAGAAAAAAACATGGTGGTTAAAAAGTGTGAAAACTAAGCAAATAAAAGAAGTAATAAACAAAGGCTTCTCAGATCCATATGTGTGAAAGAGTTGTCAGCAGACGTTGATGATCCCGGCAAACGTTTCGTTGTGTGACGGGCAAAACTCGGCAAGGCCAGAAAAGCGCTAAAATTTAGTAGGCACAAAACGAAACAATGGAGAAAGGTAGGGATTTTAGAAGCTGATAATTCTGTATGGGAGCTAGATATATTATAAAAAGCAGAATAAGCAATAGGTGTCCTTTAAAGCACAAAGG